>JADBJO010001121.1:445000-483606 GCA_016801955.1 Conus betulinus
ATCTTCAGACGAAGACTGTGTCGAGTAAATGATAAGCTCCAAAACGAGGATACCTGTTGTGGCCACTCATTGAGACTTGAACAAAATGGAAGACTGTTAGGATAAAGTGGTGGCCTTTTAACTGTTTTTTTTGCGCGCTCCCTGTTCTGTCGTGTTTATAGCTTTGACTGGCTCCTGTAATTATCCAGATCCAGATCCAAGATAATCATGACGGAATAGAATACTTCATGTTTGTAGTTGGTTCATGCCTATTCCAGTGCGTGCACTAGTGTCAGAATGTACACAAGACGCCACGCTTTTTTTTTTTTTGTATTTATTTAGTATTTTGATAAACTTTTTCTTATGTTCAAACCATTTGTGCAGTTGTATTTGAGATGTTTTCAGTATTTCTTTTCAACACACACATGCGCGCGCGCACGCGCGCGCGCGCACACACACACACACACACACACACACACACACACACACACACACACACACACACACACTCACTCACACTCACTCTCTCATGCACTTACTCATTCACTCACACACACACACACACACACACACACACACACACACACACACACACACACACACACACACTCAAAGACAGTTTGGTTTTTTACGCAATCATGAACACATTTTTTTTTCCTACCTTGTATCTCTTCACCTGTCTACCTCCCCATTTGGTTTTTTATCCAAGATGAACAGATTTTTTTTCCTACCTCCTATCTCTCCACCTGTACACCTCCCCTCCCCCTTTCTCTTTATTCTTAAATGAAAAAAAAGTGTTCTTCAAAATTTCAAAGGTTGTTTTTAATGAAATCAAAAGGCATTGGTGATGTTGTCTGTAGTTTTGAGAGCATTGCTGATCTTCCCAAACTGACTTTGATATTAAATGGAAAGAAGTTCATGTACAGGATGGACCAAGGATGAATATTTTTTCAGGGGTGGGGATGTGGAGTGTGGGGGGAGGGGGTGGTGGTGGGGTGGGATGGGGGTGGGGAGTGGTGGGGTGCGGGATGGATGTATGTTTTAAGTGCTTGGCAGTGATTCCAGAAACAGAAAACGTCAGCGTTTTACAGATAAAATGCAAGCTTGATGGAAAATCTGTCAAAGAAATGACTTGCCAAATTCAAGAACTGGAAGTTGATGACAATCACTTTAGGAGTGTACACTGGGCTTAAGGTGCATTCACTTCCAGTGAATCAGTAATACTCTTGTGAGATGTCTTAAAGAAGTTATTTTTCAAAAGGTGCAAAAAGATCTGTTGCTACACACAGTCCTTTCCAAAGACACCGTTATTAGTGTTTTATTTTCCAAAATGCAGTAGAAGTGGATTAACAATGAATGATACCCTGAGGTCACATACACACCCCATTCTCCAGCATCTTCTTATATACCCTCATGCCTTTTCTGTTTGAGATGAACTAATCAACTGTAGTAAGTAAAAACTTTGAATGCTGTAAACATGCATCTGTGAGTTCCTGGAAATTGCTGCTCATTTTTCATGATCTGGACTTAAATAAATGGACAGAAGGACATGTACTACTGATGTCTGCGTGTGAAGGGTCAGAAACAGTGCTCTATTATCATACTTGATAATCATGATTTTAAAAATGGTCAGGGTTCTGTTCTGGGCTGGCCAAAAGAACACCTGTAGTGTTATAGATAGAGCACCCCTAATTGTTAAGATTGTCTCCCCTCTTCTGTCCATGCCCATTGCCTCTGGTGAATATCCCCCTTTTTGTATGGAAGTGCTTTTCATCAGCAGGTACCCAGGATCTAGCAAGCCTGACATGCTCCTCATAGGGTGAAACAGGTGTTGCTCATTGGTCCGGCTGAACTCCACTTGTTGGTCTTGCTGATGTCCACTATGAAGCATGCAGAGCGTGTATTGGAGAAATCTTTTTTTTTTGTCTCCCCTTCTCTGTAAATGCAGCTCTACCTGTTAATATCATAGATTATTGGTATTTTATTGTTTTTTCTCTCTCTCTCCCCTCTCTCTCTCTCTGTCTCTCTCTCTCTTTTTCCCCCCTCCCCTATCTATTGTTCTCTCTCTCTCTCTCCCTCTCTCTCCCCTTCCCTCTGTCTTCTCTGTACACACACACACACACACACACACACACACACACACACACACACACACACACACACACACACACACACACGCGCACACACACACACACACTCGTACACACACACACCACAGACACCCACACACTCACACACACACACACACACATGGCTTCTACCCATAACAATACCTTCACAGTCATTCTTCATTTTGTCCATACAGAAAAGAAATCGCAGCTTGCTGAAGCCACAGAACGTGGTGATGCCAATGCAGTTCGCAGCATGCTGGAGTCTGGAGACATGATTCCAGACGTCATTGTCAACAGAGAAGGCTTTGACAAGAGTCCCCTGAGTCTGGCTTGCACTTATGGACAGTTGTCTCTGTTGTGGAAGAATTGATTAAGGTGAAGTCTTTTTTTTCTCATTATGATGAAAATGCTTTTCTGTGAACTGAAAGTTTGTTTCTATTCAAAGTTAAAGTGCATCACTCTTAGTTACTTTTTTTTCTATGTTAAAATGAGATACAAACACACTGTAGTATAGCATCCCTTCTTCTACACACACACACACACACACACACACACACACACACACACACACACACACACACACACACACACACAAAATGCATCACTCTTAGTCACTTTTTTTTCTATATTAAAATGAGATACAAACACACCGTAGTATAGCATCCCTTCTATCTACACACACACGCACACACACGAACACACACATGCGCACATGCTTACACACATACACAAATACTCAAACATGTTTGTGCATTCATGCATGCGCATAAGCATGCAGATACTTGTTGTTTTAATTGAAAGTGAACTATAAACAGCACGATATGTCTGATTAGTAATTAAGATGTCATCATACGTCCTTCAGGGTGGAGCCGACTTAACAATGAAAAGTGCATCTGGTCGTATTCCTCTGCATGAAGCCTGCATTGGAGGTCACACAGATGTGGTCAGCGTCTTGCTGGACCATATGTCCAGTGTGGACATTCCAGACAAAAACAAGCACACAGCTGTCCACCATGCTGCTTACAATGGGGAGGGAAAGTGTCTCAGACTTCTAGCATTAAAGGTGAGGAATATACACATTTTATAGATCTTTTAAATGCACTTAGGACAATGGAAGGGATTCCACACCTTCTTGAGAACAAAAAATCTGTTATTGTTTCATCCAGTCTTATATTTTTCCTACCATTAAATGTTATGTGTGTTATTTCATTTCAGCAGGCCCTACCTTTATTTGTTCTTCCAGCTCTTTCCTTCGTATTCCTACCCTGTCCTTTTTTGTCCTGCATAATCGTGTCTGCTCTTGTAAATCCATGTCCTGTCCTGTTTCGACATTTCCCCGCCAGTTTTAATCTGTCTTGTATTGTTTTTTATCGTGTCTTTTCTGATCTTATCCTGTCCTGTCTGGTCTTATCGTGTCATGTATGATTTATCATGTCCCATCGTTTCCCAGATTTATCATGTCCCATCGTTTCCCAGATTTAACATGTTCCACCGTTTTCCTGTCTTGCCTTTTACTGCCAGAGTTCATCCTGTCCTGTTTGGCCTTGTCCTGGCCCTGTATTGACCGGCCTGGTTTTCATTCTGTCCTGTCTTGCTCTCTCCTGACCTTTCTAGGCTTGTCGTGTCCTATCATGCTCTGTCCTGTCTGGTCTTATCCTGTCCTGACCTGTCTGGTCTTATCCTGTCCTGACCTGTCTGGTCTTATCCTGTCCAGACCTGTCTGTTTCATCTCTCTCGACCTGTCTGGTCTAAATCTAACATTTTTTCCTCTGTCCTGTCTGGACTTATATTGTCCTGTCTTGTCCTGTTTTGCCCTGTCCTGTCTGGTTGTATCCTGTCCTGTTTGCTCTAATCCTGTCTGTCCTGTTCGGGCTAATCCTGTCTGTCCTGTTAGGTCTAATCCTGTCTGTCCTGTTAGGTCTAATCCTGTCTGTCCTGTTAGGTCTAATCCTGCCTTATCCTGACCTAACCTGTCTCATCTTGTCCTGCCTTTGTCCTGACCTGTCCATTCCTATCTGACCTTCTTTTATCCTGTTGACTATTTCATCACACTCTGATCTGGACCTGGTTCATAATGCCATGCCCTTATCTGGTCTTGTTTGGAAAAAAGGGGGTTTTTAGTTTACCCGCCAAGGACATAGACAAACAGAGTATAGAACACTCTGTTTGTCTGTGTCCTTGGCGGTAACTAACCCCCCCCCCCCCCCCCCCCCTCCCCCCCCCCCCCCCCCCCCCCCCCCGTTTCCAAATTTTTGCTTCATTTTCCATCCTCAGTCACCCCATTTTGAAACTGGTCTTGTTTGATCATGGCCTATCATGTGGTGCCTTGCCGTATCCTGTCTTGTCCTACCTTACCTTGTTTTGTCTTACCCTGTCTTGGCATTCTCTGTCCTGTCTTGTAAAATCTTATTTTGTCCCATCCTACTTTTTTCTTTATGATTATTGTGTGGCAAACACGTTACTTTATAATGCCTCATCATGTCATGCACTTTCCTATGAAGTTGCGTCAGTGGCTCATTTTTTGGTTTGATCTTGTCTTGCTATTACAGTGTGTGAATGTCTCAATTTTTCATTTGATCTTGTCTTGCTATTACAGTCATGCACTATTTGTCTTGTCCCTACCTTCTTTTGTCTTTCCTAGTCTTGTTCTTCTCTTTGCGGCAATGTCCTGGCTTACTCTTTCTTGTTGTACTCCATTTTTGTCCTACTTTGTTCTCTGTCTCAGCTTGCTTTGTCTTACACTGTACAACCTTGTCTTATCTTTCGCTGTCTTGTCTTGTCCTATGTTATTTTAACCCACCCTGTCTTTCTTTGCCTTCTCTTGCCCTTTCATATCTGTTTGCATATCAAGTATTTATTTATCAGTTAACTGATTTATCAGTCTTTGTGGCTGTTCTTTCAGTCTACTGTATTTCTGTCTGTGATGTTTACCTTTTTAAGAAAAATCAGTTTTCTGTATTTTTTTTTCTTTACACCAATATTCAGGAGCCAATCTTGTTGCTGAAGACCACAAAGGGAGACAACCTGCCCACTTAGCAGCCATGCGCAATCATGTCAAAATTCTGCGCTTGTTGTTTGACCATGGTGTTGATCTGGACTGCTGCTGTGAGACTGGCAAGACTCCACTTCATTATGCTGCTCAGTATGGAGGTAACCCTTCTTCAGTTCTTGAAGATTTCTTGTTTTGGAAAGTAAGGGAGAGGGGTAGGGGGGTGGAATGGGAGTGGAGGATAGGAGGAGGGGGAATGAGAGGATTTGGGATGTTAGGCATTAGGAAATGTTAATTTCATTTTGATGAAAGCTTTCGCATTATTATCTGTGGTAGTTTTGATGATGTTAAGGCATACATTGAGAAAAATGTTCATGAAGAGAAGAAATGGTTTTCCATCAAAATCTTTTATAAACTTTTTGCAAGATGTGTCTATGATTTATTGTCAATCATCCTGATTGTGGGAGGGACTGTCGCTCCTGCATTGACCTTACCACTCACACCTGATGCTGTACCAGAATATCCACGCAGTGTGCAACTCCAAAGTCTCCCAAGACTGAAGGATGCCTATACTACTACATCATTTAACATGTTCAAAAGCATGCTTTCAAGCTGATTTCACAAGACATTGAACAGGGTGTTGTAAGTCTTGTTCCCTTTCTCCCTTTCCTGTCCAGCAAAGTATTAAAAGTGGAGCCTGGCTGCACTATCACTTGCAGTAGAAAGGTGTTCCAAACCTTGTTAGCAAAGATGTGTGGGAACGCGTCTAAAAAGTCGCCTTCTGGGCATTGTGTGTGTTCTGGCCTGATCAGACAGAGGTGGCGGGGAGGGCTGCTGCTGTTTGGAAACAACAGTTTGATTGAAGGGGGACTTACTTGCTTTCTGGCTGGCTGGTTGGTCATTTGAAAAAATAAAAACAGATAGCCTCCCCCCCTCCCACTCCCCTCCCGTGTCAACCAGGGAAAGGTCAAGGACTGAGATGAATCCTTGGACTGGGATTGGGCGCATGGACAATCTCCAATGATGGATGGACAGTAGGTACATCCACCAAATGGATGCAGGGTTCCAGATCCACCCAATGGCTTTCAGGGAGTGGGGAAAGCCCCACAAGTCCATGTCTTGGGCATAGAGCCAGACACTCATTGCCCTGGAGAAAAGCAGGTTTGGAAAATTTCTCTCAGAGAGAAGGGCGAAGAGAGGGCAAAGGGGGTTCTTGAGGCACTTGTCACATATGGAGGAGCAACAGTGGGAGTAAAATCCACCCTGCCATGTGCAGTCATGCTCTGGGAGGGGCAAATCCTGAGTGCCAATGTCCAAAGGAAAACCATAGTTGAAAGGAGCCTGTTGCTGCTGGTGGGCTTGTTGATCCTCGAGGGAGTGAGAAGCGAAAAAACATGGATCCTGGCTGAAATCCAGGAAACACAACATTACCACCCATCTGGATAATCAGAACTGTCACCAACATGAGGCCATGAGGGGGGTTTGGGGATGGGGGGAGGGGAGGGGGGATGGAGGAAACCTCCCTATCTCCCTGCAAAGTCTTCCTGCTCAAGACACAGGAAAGTGGATGTTAGCCAAGAGACTGGCCGTAGAAGACAGCTGCCCCACACCTCATAAAGTCCTATACTCTTTGGAGAGAGAGGGATGTTCATTCAAAATGCACAGGACGCCTGTGTTCAGTTCATCACATGAGAGTGTTCATCAACACTGTGGTTGACTGCAGGTATGACAATGAAACTGGGGGTTGTTGAGTTGTGTCACCTGCAGAGAGAGAGCCAGTGACCAGGGTGGATACTGCCCCATACCTTGGCTGACAGGATGACTCACCACTACAGAGAGTGGGGAAGGGAGAGAGGGTTGGACTGACAGTGGTGACAGTTTGTTCATCTGGGGCCATGTGTATCTCTGATGAGGAGGGGGGGATGATGGCGAAGGGTGGTAGAGGGTGTTAACAAGAGGATTAAGGCTTGCTTGCTCTGCCTGTACTCACCCTCTGACATGGGTTCTCAATGCGACCAGCAAGGGACATCACCACCTCTTGCACTGTCCTCCCTTCTGCTTGGCAGTTTTACTGGAGAATGGCTGGGGTACAATACTGAATGACTTGGCTTGGACCTCTCCATGTCTGTTGAGTACCCAGACCAGTTCTAGCTCCCACCCAATTGTTGCTGAGTGTCTTAAATCCAGGGATCCAAACCCAGGGCCCCCAAGGATAGGTTTGGAGTGAAACCCGAACTGGCCCTAGATCATGTGCATGTTCCCAGTTGAATGTGTATGATACAAGGGTTAAGAGCAAGCAAGCAAGGAGTAAAAAAAAAAAAAAAAACTGGCGGGGAGGGGTGTGTGTGTGTGTGTGTGTGAATAATGAAGGGGAATGGGGGTGTGGGGGTGGGATGAGGGGGGAAGGACAGATTAACCATAATCAACAGGAGAACTATGATGGATCAGTCCTAAACTCATTCGTGAAAAATACAAGAGACTTGGAGAAGCTATGAAATTATGACCAAAACATAAAAAACAAAAACAAAAAAATGTACTAAACAAACAAAAACTTGACAACAATAACACATTGCAGTCAAGACAGGGATAGGCATGACAGAGCGTAAAGCACAGCTGTGTGAGCAGCAAGGCATTTGGTCATAGAATGAAGAGGAGGTGGAAGCAGCCCCTCAGCCTCGCTCCCTGCAGGAGACAGAAGATATGGATGGGACATATTATTACTGCATAAGCCACAAAAGTTTGGCCAAATAGAGTTTATCAGCTAACATTACATGCAAGAGTTACATTTAGCCAGACAGGGAACATGAGAAAAACTCCTCATTTTGATGTGCTTATAAAAGAGGGATGCATTATTGATCTTGCGGGTATGCAAAGGTGTCAGACTCTTGATTCGAGATCTGGGGTTTCAATTTCCTCTTTAAAAAACAGCTCTGTTGGAAGAGATTTTCTCTGAGGAGTTAATATTTGTGTGGACTTCAATCTTTTTCAGCACTAATTCCTTTTAATGAGACTTTAAACCAAGGACCTGTGTGTGAATGGATGTATAGAAACATTTCTAACACATATTTAATTCTATTCCAACTATCGGAGGAGAGCAGATGACACAAAGATAAAGCGCACTTGTGTTGTGTTTAGACATCATACCCAAAGATGGAATGTTGCTGCCTTAATGGGACTGAATACAGTTGCATACATGAAAATCCCAACAGTGCTGAACCTTTGGAATTCTTGCAAAGAAAGAAAACAAGAGAGAAGTTGAATGCAAAGTAGAAAGTTTGTGAAAAATGAAATGGGTTTTTTTTTTTTTTTTTTTTTTTTTTTTTTTGTCTTCCAGCCTTGGAGTCAGTGGTGTGTCTGGTGGAGCGTGACTGTGACACAACAGTGGGAGACAGTAACAGCTTTTTGGCGGCTCACCTGGCGGCCAGGTATGACAAACTGGACTGTCTGCGGTTCCTGGTGCAGCAGGGCACTGCACTGGATGCAGCCCAGTCAGAGGGGCGCACTCCTGCCCATGTGGTGAGTTTTGTCTGGAAAGTGTAGATGTATTTGGCATGCTTATAGGTAGCTCTGCGTTTGCGCTGTTTCACGTGCTTGTTTTGCTAATGTCATTTGCCGCTGGGTACATTTCAAAGTATAATGTCTGCTGGTGGATGTTAAACTTGAAAATAAGCCTTGAAATAGTGCGCCTCTAAACAATCGTAACAAGTACAGAAGTTACAAGTTACAGTTATTGTTCTTTTTCAGGAAAAACAAGGAAAAAAAAAAAAGTGACAATCAGCAAATAACACAGAAGAAACAAGTGCAGGTAAAGCAGCCTGAAATCACTATGAAAATGACTGGACAATGATTTCACCAGGAGGGAGTTGGAAAGAGGGGAGAGAATAGGAAGAGAGATAGGATGAAAAGGGAGATGTTAAAGTGTAAATATTAAATCTCTCACTGACAAGATTTGGAATTAAGTTCTGTGTCGTGGACAGAGTTTGTGTGTTTATGCCTGTCTGGAGACACCACCTATTGATTTGTGATGTTCTCAATACGATGGGGAGGGCGTCACATTCCAATGGACTTCCAAAGAGGCTATTGAAGAGTACAAAAGGAAGATGAAAGAAAAAGATGAAAATGAATGTTACCAAAAGTTATGCACATTCGGAAGGATATATTTTAGCTTATGCTTGAAGATCCTATAAGAAGTAAAGAGAAATTATTTGAATACATAAAACCAGAGACAACACAAAAGGACGTAACTGTCAGTCTGAATGAAAGTAAATTTCAAAGTACAGTGACTAGAGGCAGAAGAATAAAACATGAAAAATAAGTTGAAATAGTGAGACACCAAATATGTGTAACAGACTCCAAAGGAACAAGCCTCAATCTGTTGTATTGTTTCAGGCAGGAGAAAGTAAAAGAACAAACGAAAAGCGGACAGTGAAAATAAATAAATGATGGTGAAAAAACAAGTGCCAGCAAGCGAATTGTCAATCATCACAGAAATGACCTGACAGCATTTCATCTGGAGGGGGCTGGGAGGAAGGGGAGAGGAGGAGAGACTGGATGTGAAGGGGGTATGTTGAAATGTACATATTGAATGCTTTGCTGACAGCAATGGGAACAGTATAGGCACAGAAGAAGAGACAGATTACTAAAAAAAAATCTGCTGTTATTTTTAAAGTGTATTGTGCTCTTGTCCACAACCATCAAGTACAGAATTGAAACAAGACTTTTAACAGACTGTACAACTAAAACAATGAGAGCAACAAGTTTTAAAAGGCTGGAGATGTGTACGTTTTAAGATGGGTAATCTTTACTTCCAGGCTGCTTTATATGGAGCCTGTAGTGTTCTTCATTGGCTGCTGGAGAAAGGAGCAGATGTCAACATTCAAGACCGTGAGTAGAGGACACGATCATGTTACATGTGAAATGATAGATAGGGTGGTACTGCTGTTAGTCACTGCATTGAAATGGGCTGTCAGATATAGGTGGGCAGAAAACAGTACAAGACACATCAGCTCAGCATAATGCTAAATCAGCACGACCCAATACTGGACTAAACCTCTCCACTCCAGGCAACATCATGTTGCGAGCCATAGCAGACTGTTGTTTTTGGTCCTGTTTGTTCATTACTTCCACCAAGGGGATTGTATTTGCACTAATACATCTGTTTGTTTGTATGTTTGTTAGCAAGAAATGCTAAAAAAAAAAAAAAAAAAAAAAATTCAGTGCTGAGTTGTAAGAATTTTGCGAAAAGAGGAATTGTGATCCTCAAACAGATCCACTGAACTATGTTGCTGATCCGGATCAAGGAGCGGATTCAGGATCTGTTCAGTCTTGGAGGGCCAGAATAGCTCAGCTGGTAAAGCGCTGGACTCATGATCCTGGCAGTTACGGGGTTGCAGGTTCTAATCTCTGCCGCACTATTTCAGTTTCTGGGTGTTTTTCCCTGGAGTTAATATTGGTTCTGTTTCCAGTTCCCAAAACCTCCTTTGAATGAGACCATAAACTGAGGTTGTGCGTGTGTGAATGCACACATAACATCTTGTACACACTTAAAATCCCATCATCAACTTTTGGAAGAGAAGGCCAGTGTGGCGGTTAGTATGGGTAACTCATATACATTTAGGGTGCACCCAGTGTGTGTAAAATATAGAAGAATGATTGAGTGACTGATTTTAGACTGAATGGATCAGAAAATGACTGAACGTAGTGCCAGCAGGCACTTCTTCAGTGGGCATTATGTATGTTGTCTCATCTCCGCATAATTCTCTGCAGCTTTTTTCAGGTGTCAGGACCAAATCTTTGCACGCTTGAACATCTTTTTTACAATATTACATGTTCACCAGTCACCAAATGAGTGTAGTTTTAAATTCCGTTTATCAATGGGCACAAAACATAGAACCATTTGTTTTGATTTATTTCAATTTTTAATATACCTCGGGGAAAAAAGATTGCAGTCAACAAGAAAATTTGTTTATTTATTTATTTTTTTTTAATGACGTAGAACACCAATCCAATTCAATGTTTTAAGTTAAAATCTCATGTATGATTATCGAATGATATTTATTATCTCCCTTAAAAGCATCATTAGTTTTCTCCATGGTTGATTTTCAAACCAGTTGTTAAGGAGGCCTTTCATCATTTGAGGTGCTCTTATCTTTGCAGATTTTGTAGTTCCAGTCCCCTTCACACACTTCCTCATCTCAGTCAGTCTGTAATTTGGATAAGAAATGCCAAATTACTCTGCATCTGTGCTATTTTGTGTGATAGCTGAGGTTGCTAAAATATCTGACTTGGAATTCCAGCACAGAATTCAGCATTGTTTCAGTACTTTTCTTCTTTAATGCAAATTGAGCTTGCCCTGTGTCAAATGGGCTGTGACGCCTGCAAGTATGTGATTGCACATGTTGTTAGAATTTAGTGATTTGCTTGCTTGAGTCTCTTTATGTGCTAGGAGTTCTTTGATTTTTATTTTTAGGTTTCTCAGTCGAACACTGATGAAATACTGAAAAAGAAAGACAGTTGCAAAACAGTCTCATAGGAAGGGAAGCGATTGTTGTTGTTTAACACAGAGAATGGCTTCTGTACTTGCATAGCTTGCATCCCTTTAATACTATTTTCATGATGATGTTACTGTTGCCGTCATTGCAGGTTGTTGTCAGAGTAGTGTTTAGTAGTTTGATGTTATTGGTTGGCAGATTTTGGCAACACACCCCGGCCCACTACGCAGCCGAGGGGAAACGGGCGGAGTGCTTCAGCTGCTGCTTGCTGCACGGCGCCGCCCTGGATATCATTAACGTGCACAATGACACCCCCCTCAACTCGGCCAGGAAGGCCGGCTGCCCCATCCTGATGGAAAAAGCTGGTGAGTGGGTGGTGGTGGTGGTGGTGGTGGTGGGGGGGGGGGGGGGGGGGGGATAACGATGGAGATGTTATAGTTTGGATGGGAAAAGGGTGAATGGGGGGAGAGGGGAGCGAGGGGGGCACAGTACATATATATTAGAAAATCTTCGACAGTGTGTGTGTGTGTGTGTGTGTGTGTGTGTGTGTGTGTGTGTGTGTGTGTGTGTGTGTGCTGGGGTAGGGTTGAGAAGGGGAAAGGGTGGGATGGGTATGCAAAGAGAAAGATTTGTGTGCGTTTGCGTGTATGTGTGTGTGTGTGTGTGTGTGTGTGTGTGTGTGTGTGTGTGTGTGTGAGGGTGTGGATTAGAGAAGGGCAAAGAGAGGGGAGGGGTGAGGTGGAGGGGAGGGGGAAGGAATAAAGAGGAGGACACAGGGGATTCCAGCATCCTCATACACATTAAACAACATTTTGACTACTATAGATCTTTAAAAGGAAACGGGCCCTTCCCATTTTCTAGCAAGCCCAGATGAGAAAGTGGGAAAGTGTATCTATATATTGCTGCAAATGTTATGGAGACAGGATGTTTACAAGTAAATATTTGTGCATCTTATCATCTGTTTCTCCTTTCTTCTTGTGCTGAATGTGAGTCTGGTATTCGAGACTGCTTTTCAGGTGGGAAAAAAAGAATAAATTTGTATGAGTCAGTACCGATTTTTGAAACCTGTATTGTCCCAATGCACGTGCGCGCGCGCACACACACACACACACACACACACACACACACACACACACACACACACACACACACACACACACACACACACTCAGACACACACACTCGCACATGCACACGCACACACACAACACACACACACACACACACACACACACACACACACACACACACAGACACACACACACACACACACACACGCATGTACACACACACACACACACACACACACACACACACACACACACACACACACACATGCACACATACATTATGAGCATGCCATCGCAGTGAGATAACTAAAAGTTCCAAGAACAGAAGATGTATAATTAACCTAAAAAAATTCCAAGAACAGAAGGTGTATGATTAACCTAAAAGTTCCAAGAACAGAAGATGTATAATTTCACATGTCATTTGGAAGACTGGTAATACTGTACTGTACATAGCAGCAGAAACGTATGTGTTCCCCCAAAGAGAGAGCTTGGAGAGGAAAAAGACTGCTCACCATAGCATCTTGTCCGAAGGTAACGATTTGAATGAAGCAGATGGTGTTGCCATGCTGTGCTGCAGTGAAGGGGGAGGTGAAGTGCCCGGGCTGTCACAAGAAGCAGCAGCTCATCGAATGGGACGAAGAGCACCAGCCCTCCGGCGTGGAGAGGAGCATCACCACAGCCATGTCAACTGCCTACCTCTCCCCGCTGCCCAGAACCCCGTAAGTGACTATCATTTATGACCTGTACTTTGCTCGTGCCCCGAACTCTGGTTAAAAAAAAAAAAAGAAAACTGTCACTTTTACAACCTCTTTAAGTAACTGTTGTTCTTTTTGTACTTGCATCTCCTGTTCAGACTCTGTTGCTGAGTGTTCTTTCTTCTCTTGTACCTGTATCTCCCTCTGTCCAAAACTCTCTATCTGACTGTTGTTTCTACTTGTACCTGCATCTTCCTCTGTCCAAATTTCCAGAACTGACTGCTGGTTTTTCTTGTACCTGCATCTCTCTGTGTCCAAAACTCTGTATCTGATTGTTGTTTTTTACTTGTACCTGCGCGTCTCTCTGTCCCAAACTTTGCTCTGCTAACTGACTGTTGTTTCTTCTTGTGCCTGTATGTCCCTCTGTCCCAAAACATTGCAACTAAGTGTTGTGTCTACTTGTACCTGCATCTCCCTCTGTCCAAATGTTCATAACTGACAGTTGTATCTTCTTGTACCTGCATCTTCATCTGCCCAGAACGCTGTAACTGACTGTTGTTTTGTTCTTGTATCTGCATTACTCAGTGTTCATAACTCTGTATCTGATTGTTGTTTTCTTCTGTACCTGCATCTCTCAGTGTCCCAAACTCTGTAACTGATTGTTGTTTCTTCTTGTACCTGCATCTCTCAATGTCCCAAACTCTGTAACTGACGTTTGTTTCTTCTTATACCTGCATCTGTCTGTGTCCCAAACTCTGTAAGCGACTGTTGTTTCTTCTTATACCTGCATCTGTCTGTGTCCCAAACTCTGTAACTGACTGTTGTTTCTTCTTGTACCTTGTACCTGCAGCTCCCTCAGCCCACAATGCTGTAACTGTCTGTTGGTTTGTTCTTGTATCTATATCTCTCTGTGGCCATAACTCTATTACTGATTGTTGTTCCTTCTTGTACCTACATCTCTCAATGTCCCAAACTCTGTAACAGATCATTGTTCTTTCTTGTACCTGCAGCTCCTCAATGTCCCAAACTCTGTAACTGATTGTTGTTTCTTCTTGTACCTGCATCTCTCAACGTTTCAAAACTCTGTAAGTGCTGTTGTTTCTTCTTGTACCTGCATCTCTCAATGTCCAAAACTCTGTAAGTGACTGGGTTTTTTTTCATGTACTTGCACCCCCCTCTGTCTAAACTCTGTAACAGTTTGTTTCTTCTTGTACCTGCATTTCCCTCTGCCCAAAAGTCTTTAAGTGACTGCCATTTCTTATCATACATGCATCTCTGTCTGTCTAAAAACACTGTGAGATATCTTTTCTTTTCAGACTGCGTCTCCTGTCTAAAACTGCTTGTGACCGTAATTTTGACACAGACCTGCATCTCTTTCTCTAAGACTGTGGTTTGTCATTTCCATCTCAGACCTGTAGCTTCTTCTCTCTCTAAGACGCTGTGACTCTTGTTTCTTCTCAAATCTACATCCCCTTTCTGTCCAAATCTCTGTAAGTGACTGTCATTTCTTGTTGCATCTGCGTCTCCTGTTTTAAGTTCTTTAAGTGACTTTTTTTTTTCTCGTACCTGGATTTTCTTTGTTTGAAATTTCTGTAGCCGTTGTCTCATGTCTTGCCTGCATCTGTCCAAACCTCAGTGAGTGACTCGGACTGTTGCTTTGTTTTCTTCTTTTTTTTTTTTTTTTTCTGTACCACTCTCCTTCAGTCTTGGAAGTGACTTAAAGACTTTTTTTTCTGATCTTCATCTCCCCACTATGGCAAAGTCTGTAGGAGTTTGTAAGTGTGTGTGTGTGTGTGTGTGTGTGTGTGTGTGTGTGTGTTGTCCCTCTTGTACCTTGGCTTTTTCCTTCCTGTTCAAAATTTTGTGTATGGTTGTAACTGTCCAAATCCTTATCAAGTGATTGAACTTCTGACCTCATTCCCATCTGCCACCAAACTATAAGTGATTATTGCCCTTGTTGACTTTTGTCTCTGTTGTACCCCCCCCAATGATATAAATGCTTTATATATCCACTGTGCCAATGCCTTTAGATGGCTGTTGCTTCTCTGAGAACAGACAAGAGTACAGCCTGAAAATAGGTGTAATGCAGTGGAGTGTTGTACATGTATAGAAAAATGAAAGATTTGTCCTCATTTTGTGTCCGTTTCATTTGCACCTTCGTTGATTGATGCGCCATTGGTTATCAGTGTGAGCCGCCCCAATCATAACATTTTCCACATGTCTGGTACAGGTAGAAAGCAACACACAAACATACTGTAGCTTTCACTGAACCCACAGTGGTACAAACATACAAAAGAGGGTACAAAGCTGTAGTAGAAATGATTGTGTAACACATCTCTCTTTGTGAGATTAAGAATGTCTGTTTACTATGGTTAAAACATGCAGTGTGACCAAAAGGAGACCTGTGACTCATGCCTCTTCAGCATGATTACAACGTGTAGAGTAACGAACAGGGAACATGTTACACATGGCTCTTCAGTATGATTAAAGCATGTAATGTAGTCAACAGGAAATGTATAAGAGGGTGTGTCTTCAGTATGAATAAAGTATACAGTGTAACCAATGAAATACATACAACATTCCCCTCTTCAGTTTGATTGAAATGATACAACATGATCAACAGGCAAAACTCAACGCATCTCTCATTTGCGAGATTACAGTATACAGTGTGACTAGCAGGAAAAATGTAACATCTCCTTCATGTATGTTTAAAGTATGTAATGTAACCAACAGGAAACATTTGACCCATATGTCATAAGTATGATTAAAAGGACTTTTACTTCTAAACATAGATTTATGATATACTTACCTGTCCAAACTAATGCCTTATGCAATAATATCAGGAATCTCACCCCCCCCCCCCCCCCCCCCCCCCCCCCCCCCCCCCCCCCAAATCGTGTGGAGAGCAGGGAGCCAACTCTACTCAACCGCTAGGAATACATGGGTGGTCTCCCCTGAGTGACACATCATCAATTCATTTCACCTGAAACAGTTCAATTCCCCCCCCCCCCCCCCCCCCTTTTCCTAGCTGCCTGGGGGGGGGGGGGGGGGGGGGGGGGGGATCCTAGCTGTTTGGACAGGTAAGTACATTATAAAATTACTTTTAGTAGGAAAATTCCCGTTCTTCATACTTACCTGTCTAAACAAATGCCAGAACATCGAAAAGGATGGTGGGATCTCATCTGGGAGACAGAAGTTTAGACTCAAAGCACAAAGCTGCCCTCAAACTCATCACAGAGCTTGGCGCCAGATCCAAAATGGATTGAGAATGACGATTCCTGGAGACTTAAGGATTGTTCCTGCTCTCCCATATATAATGATCAACCCAAAATGAAAATGAGCAGGAAAGTAAGTTAGGATCAGGAAAAGGAGAAGGCCCCTGAAATCAACCTAGCACAGACAGGTTCCCAACCAATGTTAAGTAGGTAAATAATTGTTCACACTTAGATGCAAGACAAGCTGACCAATTAGTCGACTTCAAGTCAGTGCAGTAACCGGGGCCAAATTAATTTCCACCAGAAAGGTTAGTAAATGGGCTTTGTATATATCCCGGTATATCTGGGCACAGTAATTCAGGAGGTAAATTTGCCATGATCCCAAGCAAGTGACAGCCAGACAATGTCCAAACATAACTGTACATGTCAAGTGTTTCAAAATGAGGACTACAGAGGCATTCCTTTAAGGATGTGTCCAAAAAGCCCAATTGAACATAAACGTAATCTGGGGTTTGGGAGAGAAAAAGGTACCGTATACAGAGCCATTCGACCAAGGATGTGCCCAAAACAAAATTATCACAAAACCATATGCCATGGATGTGAAAATAATATTGCTCCCAAAAAACTCAGTGGCCTTCCAAAATGTACAGGAACAGTAGCAATACAGCAGTTCTCTGGCTGCTGTGATAAAGTCATGTCCAAATGCACAGGCCCAGGTCCTGATGGATGTGCAACACAACAGGTTAAAGAATTACTATAAAAGCTATAACCATTGGCTGTGAAGATAGTTGCAATACCTGTACATCTTTATACCTCCTGGAAGTGCCACTCTTTTTTTTTTTCTAAAGCCCAACTTGTCTTTGTTTTTATGTCATTTTGTCTATTTATTTATGTTTTTTGAAGGCGACAAAAATCAGTAATACCAGGCACTACCAATGCTGCACACACAACGTTTCAGTCGTAATGACCTTCTTGCTGAGTGATGGGGTGCTGCTGGAGTGGGTCTGGAGTGAGCCAGTAGTCTCATCATGGCTTTTTTTTGTTACAGTTGTGTCAGTGAACATTGGCAGGTTCCGATTTCCAATACTGAGGCTATCTGACTTCACACAAATGAAACTCTCGTCTTACATAATAGTCCCTTTTGACCTTTTTTTTTTTTCTTTCCTAAAACTCATATCTTATGTAGAAACTGATGAGAATAGTTACATGGAAAGGTGCCTTGCCTGCCACCATTGCTCCACCCAAACAGTCCAGTGCCTCCATGTCTTATCGTCTGGGGTCTTACACCAGCTCCAAGTCTCCCACACCATTGGCACAAATCACAGAAGTCCAAGTCTGTCCTCTGAAGGTAAACCTTCAGCGCTCTGACAGGGCAGTTAACCTGCCCCACCGTGGAACGTCTCTGGGCCTGGTGCCAGATGTTGAAGGGGCCAGTGGAGGCAGGTTGATCGTCAGATGAGGCTATTTGGGCTTGGTGGTTTTGGCTGAGAAGGTAAGGCACATGGACACCGAGCCATCATTATGCCACCACAGGGACAGTGAGTCCCTTAAAAGGGCATGAAACTCACTGAGCATGCAGCATGCAGAATCTAGGGTTATCAAAAGCACATTTTCAGAGTGAGATTCCTGACAGAGCATTCAGTGATAGGCTTTAAGTGCCCAGGGGCCAGTTGCTCCAGGACTAAGGAAAGCCGCCATTTAGGACACCTACTTAGTCTACTTAGTTTAGTGTAGAACTTCAGTTCAGACAGAAAGGGATTGTGGCTAATGTCCTCTTTTGTTGTTGTTGTTGTTTTGTTAGTTTTCTTTTTTTTCTTTGTTTTTTAATGATATTTTCTTCTTAAATCTCTCAGCTTATAAGTTGGAAGGTCTTAGAAATAACAGATCTGAAGCCTCTTAACGCACTTTGCTTCCAGAGATCTGTGCATCCTCAGTGAAATGGGCAATGTCTTTTACCATGACCTCAGCCGGGGAAACACCGGACCGTAAGAGCAAATCTGAAAAACAGTTCTGTTTATTGTCATATACTTTCAAAGTGGTTTGTCTCAGGCCAGCCATGACCATCTCCAGATAAAAAAGGCGGAAATGTCCCTCTCAGAGATGTATCACCGGATATGAGACTGGTGTGGAGAATGAGGGATGCATGATCGGCATGCCATCTTGGAGTCTGGGTTGGAGTAAAAGAGCCTTCTGAGAAGGGAGAACGATTGGGGCCTTCACCAGCAGAGAAATCAGTGTGGTCATAAAGTGTTGACCATATCAGAGGAGGATATAGGATCAAGAGGCCTTTCTCCTTGGATGCCTTCTGTAGGACTGTTGGAATGGACTGAGGGCACTCATAAGCAAACATCCCCTCTCAAGAGATTGGCACAGCATCCTTAGTCATGGTTAGTGGGTCTGGAACTGGCAACACAAATACTGGAAACTGATTGGTCCACCTGGTTGCAAATAGGACCACATGGGGTGTCTGTGTGGCACTGACATAAAGGATTAAAAAGGAAAAAGTTTTAGTTGAGCTTCCACTCCAAAATTAACTCCTGATCCTTCCTGGATAGAGTACCTGCCAGAACACTGAGTTGCACGGTATGTGTCTTATAAGCAAGGAGATTTCCATTGCTGGGCAGAACACAAGTACATTCACTGCCAGATCAATCAACGGTCTGCATTGATTGCCCCTCTGTATTTTAGACATGCAGCCACTGCTGAAAGGTCTGAGCGCACCTTTCTTCTTCCTCAGTGTTGTCACAGTCTCGTTTCTCAGACTTGAGACCAATCATGCAGGGCTAGTACTGCTGCTAGCATCTCCGGTCTTCCCAAAGACCATAGCACACCAGGGACAATAAGATAAGATAAGATAATGTTGCTTATAGCCCAGCCGACCAGGGACAATGCAGAGAGTTGTAAGGGATGTCTGACATCAGCAACACAGGCTCAGCCAAAGCTGAAAGGCCAAAATAAAGAGGAGACTAATTAATGTTCTCTTCTAAGATCGTCTGAGACAAGACATTGCTCAGTGGCCACACAGAGTGTGAACCGATGGAGTTGGCCAAAGGAATGAGCTCTTAGCTGCTGAGACGAGATTGGTCATGGTTTGGAATCAACAAGGGGGGGAGTACCCACTCCAAATAGAATGCAGAAGAGATTGTGCTCAAGAGGATGTCTTTTCTGCCCTGGGTCTGGCAGCCATACCAATTTGACATGCACCTTGAAGTGCCTCTCTTCCAGGAAGAACTACGAGAGTGGACCTTGCCCACCTTTGCCTTCCTTCTGTTTTTGTTTTGTTTGTTTGTTTGTTTTTTAATCAGCACATTGATCAGATGAGGATAAGCGAAAGAAGTCAGTGGCTACTCCTCACTTGGACCAGAATAAACAACTTCTAAGGGAGAATCAGGACATATACGTGAATCTTCCTTGCAAAATATGGTGTTATAGAAATACCACTGTATGCGAGGTGGGCAGAGGTGCAGGGCAGACCAGGCAGAGCTGATGTGCTAATTCCTTGGAACACTAATCTCATCCTGAAGAGGCCTATTACTGGTCTAACTTCCAATTCCTTGGAACCAGGGAAAGGAAGACTAAGAAGTTGACGAACAGGGAAGAGTGCTGTCCATAGGGGCCACTTCCTGGAAAAAAGAGATAATAACAGAGCGGATGCAGTCTTGGATGAGTTTATGTATCAGGAATTGGCCCAACAGCAGGGAATCCAAAAGGAAATCCTTGACACTCTAGAAATACAGGAGGTAACCAAATGCCAAACAAGACAAACTCCAGAGAGAGAGAGAGAGAGGGAGAGAGAGATGTAGCAGACAGCGTGAGGGAAAGCGGAATTCCTGAACAGTGAACAGGCACCAGCCAGAAATCTGGACAGATGTTAAAACTCCATGCACCTTCTTCAATTTCTGATGTCATCATAAATTATCATTCATACAAACAAAACTGCAACCATGAAAAAAAAAGGACACCAAAACCAAAGAATATTCGGCAGGAGAAGAAAACTTTTTGACATCATCAAGGTTATGATCAAACTCATTATTGCAGGAGTTCCAGAAAGAGAGGCCATTCACAGCATTAGCCATCCACAGAATTTAAAACAAGACGAATGTTTATCCGCTCAAGTATAACAGTTCCATACAAACAAAAATCCGTCCAACTCAGTGTCAAAGATCTTTGTTGTTCTTGTGGATTCCTGTGAAAGTGTCCTAGATGAATGGCATAGAGACGACTGACAAATCTCATCAAATCGCCACACAGGATCAAGCTGGGTAAAAAAAAATTTGTAAGAAACTTGTTCATGCGGGTGGAGTCAGAGTCGGAGGGTAAGGGGAATCCAGATAAGAGCAGTCTGTCGTCTGACAGAAGATAGTATTTTCTTGATAGCTGGGAATGTTTTCCCAATAAACAGGTTTTTCTGATGGCGTGCTGTAACAAGCAGAACTTGAGTTGAATAGAGCATCATTCATGAAATCATGGTACTGCCCCCACCTTTTTAGAGATGCGAGGTACGGAATCAGTATCCTCAGTACCGGTTTCTTCAAGAAAGGAGGAATGAAGTCTAGCCTTTTGATGGATGGGGGCAGGAGCATCAAAATAGGACTCATATAGAGGACTAGCAATAATTAATCAAAATTTATTGGTAGCAGTTCTTGCAAGAATAAACTCAGAGGAAGAGGAAATGTCATCACCATCAAAATAAACATCAATATCTTTGTCAGAATGCTTCACAGTTGTATAGCTCACAGTTGGTATTAGTGCAACCTGCCCACTCGCACCGATAATCCCCCTTCGACCAGAACCTGTCAGGCAGCTCTCCAAGCGGGTGCTGCTTGCAAAGGTCCTCCACTCCTGAGGCCAACATGGAGGGTTCAGAGACAGCCATTCTTCCAAAACAGTTCACCTGGGGGCAGGGGTCGTAGAGCATGCTAGGGGGAGACACTCGCCTGTCTCCACCATACCTGGGACCGCCGCATCTGAAGCGGTGGAGCATGGAGCATCAATTGTCACCCTTGCCAAAACTGGCTGATCGTCATATGATAGAGAGAAAACTCAGAGCCAGTATAGGTTCGCCAGTTTTCACACAAGCTACATGGAGGTAATGGTGAGCAGCCGGTTCAGAACATACAAGTTCAATGCTGGTCAAATGAAGAAACCACTCCTTGACAGGAGCAGTAAATTTTGATGACTGGGGGGAGAAAAAACGCTGGATTGGTTGAGCTGCCCAAGGAGCCTCGAAAAGATGCGACTGTTAAGAAGAAGCAAGGCGCAAAAGCTCTTTAGAATTTTCTGACTGGGAAAGTGTGGTCTCTTCATGAGAGGTAAAGGCCAGCTCAGTAGAGTATTTCTGCTGATCCATATTCAAGGGCTTGAACTGGGAGAGAGATGTGTGTCCACAAAGAGGAAAAAGAGACAACTGAATTGTTTCGTGTGAAGCGAGTTGATGACATGTCACTCAGGGGAGACTACTCATGTATTCCTGTAGGTTGAGTAGAGTTGGCTCGCTGCTTTCCACATAATTTCATTTGGGGAGATTCCTGATGTTATGTTCCATGTAGTAGGAGATAAGGCATTTGTTTGGACAAGTGAGTGTGAAGAAAACTCCTAATGTAATCAACTGGAAACATGTAACCATCTCCTTTCAGTGTGTTTACAGCACGCAGAGTGACCAACAAGAAACATCTAAAAAAAATCTCCCTTTTTTTTTTTTTAGGATTGAAGCACACAGTGTAACTAACAGGAGAGATGTAGCACATCTCCCTTCAGTATGACTAAAATGCTCAGTGTGACCAATAGGAAACATGTAAGATTTCTCCCTTCAGTATGATTAAAGTACTACAATGTGACCAGCATGAAATAATTAGGTAACCTGTTTCTCTTCAGTAGGATGAAAATACACAGACAACCTGCAGGAAACTGCAATATTCCTTTTTCAGTAGGATTCAAGTTAACAGGAAACATGTGACACACATCTCTCTTCCATATGATTAAAGAACTGAATGTGACCACGAGGAAATCTGTGTAACACATCTCTGTTCAGTGTGAACATGTGGAGGACGGGAAATATGTATCACATCTCCCTTTAGCGTGACTAAAGTACAAAGCTGCATCAACAGGAAACATGTAATACGTCTCCCTTGTTTTCAGTTCAACAAGATCATCTTTGAATAGCATGCTGGTGTCGCGTGACAGCACAACAGTGAAGGTGGAGAGGTAAACTGAGTTATGGTGGGAGTGAAAGCACTAACAGTATGTGAGAGGTGAAGCAGGCCTGCATTGATGGTGGTGTCTTGGAACTGGGGTGGATACAAACATTCTAACTCTGTGTCTGCACTTTCACAGGGTGCTGTGGTTTCACAGATCACAAACTGGTTAACTCTTTGGTTTGCCTGGGTTTGTTTTGTTTTGACAAACTTTGTGACACCTCTTCTAATTTTTGGGAGGGGTGGGGGGTGGGGGGTTAAGGGATATGTTTTTTCTCTGTTTCTAACCTTTGATGTGAAGCAGCCTACACATGCTTATATCATTTTTGACATCCACTTGTGTTGTACCTCATTCGTAAACATCGACAATTTCATTGACTGCCCATGTCAGCTCAGCTAGAAGCCTTGCTCAGATGGTGTGATCATCAGTCAGCAACAGGACAACAGGTTGTGGTCTGGCTTAGGGCACTCATGGAGTATGACAAATTCATGTTTCAGTATACCAAGCACGCAGCATGCGAAAATGCTTGCATACATTAACATGTTCCAGACCAGTATCCAGCAAAGTCATGATACTGTCTCCTTTTTCTCTGGTACCTGGAACTAGGGACAGGAAAACACTGTCAGCTGTATTGCCAAACTTCAAGCAATGTTCATGCGATGTGAAAATCAGTGTTGTTGTGACTGCAAGAGGAAGAAACCAGCCATTGAAATGAATTGATGATGATTCAGAAATGCACACGAAGAGGGTAGCTCTAATGGACGCTTAAACTGGGAGGAAGTTGATGAGAACTCGACACAGAGCCAGACACATGGGTTCAGATATGTGAAGTGAAATAGTACACCTGTTAGGGATTGTGCCCATATTCCTGGTCATTTGATAGGTGTTGGTGTATATAAAAGAGTATGTTGCTGGAAAATATCGATTACTTATGAGAGCTTTAGAAAAGCGAAGCAGTTTAAGAGTCCTGTTTACCCTCTAGTACAAGGGCCTCATGGAAGCCAGGAGGGTGTCAGTAGTAAAAATATAAAGTAAAGGTCATAACTGACCAATGGTAGGCTTGGCAAATCTCAAGGTAAGACGCAGTGAAAAGAAAGGAAAAGAGGAAAAATGAAGATTAATATTTCTATTGACAGAAATATGTTTTGAATTGATATAAACAAGACAATTGGTCCCTGTTTGTTTGACTTTTCTGGAAAAATTTCTCACAAATAGAGTAAGAGTAATGTCATATAGATTTTTTTTTTTTTTTTTTCATTCTCTTCTTTCTTTCTTTCTTTTTTTTGACTGAGAGGGGCTCAGGCATACTTGTAAGTGGATGTGAGGTCACAGAGACTGTGATGTTTTCATGGATTTTTTTTTTTTTTTTTTAGTCAAATCCAGAAATAAAAACTATGCATGTGTCTTTGAGGACAAGGGTGTTTTGCTTGCTAAGAGATCTTTTTTTGATGGCACTGCTAAGGCTAGCTAGCTTGTGAAAGGAAAAAAGTATTTGTGAGTCCATGAAGCCATAGTTAATTATTTTGTATTGAAAGGTGTAATTACATGAAGCCATTGTGAAAAAATTTTACGTCAGTCATGTAAAAATTTACTTGTTAATTAAAGGGGGAAATCTCTCATCTCTTGTGCTTGTCTGGTTGTGTGTCAATGTGGTGCAAGCAACAGAATCTGATAAAACTCTTTGAACCAAAATATCTTGAGATGAACGAAATTGATTTTTTTTTTTCAAACTTTCAAATCAACTATCTGTCTACAATTTGAACCATCGTATTGCCTGAAAAATGAGAGTGCAGTAGATTTTTTTTGGTTTTGTTAAGAAATTAAAATATTCACAAAAAGAGGTCTTTAATGGGAGGAATCTTTGAAGTGAGGCATCAGATACACACAAGGCTGCACCTGATGGATGACTTGGCGTTTCAGTAGTTGACTCGTAAGTTTACCAGTTTCATGAAAAGCAAGAAAAGAGATGAAAGATTTGGAAACTTGTTGTTGGGTTTTTTTTTTTTGACTTTCTTCGTGTGCGTGTGCATGTGTGTGCCTGTGTGTGTGTGTGTGTGTGTGTGAATACTAAATCAAGGGGTCTGTGATGACTGATGACCAGGGAGAAGGAGGAGGACAATGAAGCAAATCAGTCATCATGCAAACATTACAACATCAACAACAACAAAAGTGTACCTCCAGTCATACAGAGTGTTCTAAGATAGAATCTGTGGGAAAGGTAGATTTGTTATAGTAGTGTGAGAATGGTATTATCTCTGCTGTGATAATAATACTCTCTCTACTAAGTGGGAGGGAGAAAAGGCTGAAAGAAAGAAAACGTTCCACGTTCTCAATAACCCTACTTTCCACCACCCTCCACCCTCTCCCCCCGCTCTTCATTTGCTCCACTGTCAAGTTCCAGCAGTGTCTGAATGCTAATGAATGAGGCAAGGGCAACATGCTTCCTTTGCCTGAGTGGTTGGTGGCAAGTAAGGGCATGACTGTGCTTGTCTGCAGTGTTTCTGTGGGTCTGTTAGCACGCTGCAGGTCCCAGCTTGAACAGGGAGGAAAGGACTGCAGCTTTCAGAAGATAAGATTTCCACACCAAAGCTGAATCCAAATATCAGAGTGTGTGTTTACAGCTGCGATCTTAATGGCATCAACACTGTACTCATGGTCAATGTATTACACATGTACATAATCAGATGTCATCAGATGTCATTATTTTACATATATCTACATTGTCTGATTTTAACATTCTACATATCTACTTCATCAGGTGTCAGTATCTTACATCTTTGTACTATTATTACACACTGCTATCTTACATGTCAGTTGACACTATTATTCTTTTTTACATTATGGTATCATAAGGTTTCAATGTTTCACATGTGTTTTTTATCATCATGTATCTCAATTGCTTCATCTTCCATGTATCCGTGATCAAATATCAATACGCACTATCAGAGCAGGTATTGTCCTGCATATAGTAAACCAGAAAATGTGCTTACTGCTCACCACTATAGTGACTCAGCATCAGAGGAGGTTTTACTGTGGTGAATGGCCTCATGGCTACCTCAGTGAGTTTGTGTGAACTACTGGTGCTGGGTCCACTATGCAACGATCTAAGATGTATCTATCCATGGGCAACTGGAGATGAGGGGCATAGATGAAACAGCACCAACAGAACATGTAGATAGGACAGTAAATTTTTTTTTTAGAAATTGAAAAACAATGGAAAGAGAAAAAAAAGGACCACTACCACTGTTTAACATTGCTTTAAAACCAAATTTTTGTTTTCAAGTTCTGCTCCGTTTTGTTTAATGCCTCCCAAGTCCATAGCTTCATGTGTTACAGGCAGCGGCCCACTCAGCTGCAGAAGAACCTGTTCAAGCTGGACGTGAAGAAGAAGGTGCCCAAGAAGAAGTTGCCGGACAGAGACCTGCCTGCCAAGTACTTTGGAGAGTACCTGGATCCCAATGAGAACTTCTCGTTCTTCCAGACCCAGTAGTCAGGACGTGGTGGTGCATTGTCAGACATGCCAAGCTTCTGTGTGTTCTTTTCTGGATGTCTTCATTCTTGGTCTGGCAAATGTTGGTGGTAGGGGAGGAGGGGGAGGGTGGGGGGGGGGGGTGGGGGGGGGGGGGGAAGAGGAGGGAAGCTGATATTAAGAAAAAAAAGACTATTGGGAAGAAAAAGAATTTCTAAAAGAAATGTGATCAAGAACTTGGTGAAGATGTATTTTTTTTTTTTTAGAGCAGGTATGTTTTAAGATGAAATGAAATGAAAAAGAAGTCCATTGTGAAAAAATTTTAAGCTCCAAACCCCCCCCCCCCCCCCCCCCCCCCCCCCCCCCCCCCCCCCCCAATCCTGTCTCATTTTACCACCAGTATCTCCCACTTTATCACCAGTATCTCCCACCAGTATCTCCCACCAGTATCTCCCACTTTATCACCAGTATCTCCCACCAGTATCTCTCCACCAGTATCTCCCACTATATCACCAGTATCTCCCACCAGTATCTCCCACCAGTATCTCTCCCACCAGTATCTCCCACTTTATCACCAGTATCTCCCACCAGTATCTCCCACCAGTATCTCCCACTTTATCACCAGTATCTCCCACCAGTATCTCCCACCAGTATCTCCCCTTTATCACCAGTATCTCCCACCAGTATCTCCCACCAGTATCTCCCACTTTATCACCAGTATCTCCCACCAGTATCTCCCACCAGTATCTCCCACTTTATCACCAGTATCTCCCACCAGTATCTCCCACCAGTATCTCCCACTTTATCACTGGTATCTCCCCTCCCATCCACCTTTCTTTACTATCTCCCGTCTCCCTGATCTTCTGTTTGTCAGTGCTGATCAGATAGTTGTTTTGTGTTGAATTTTTGAATGATCTGGTCTCTCACATCCTCTCTTCTACCAAACCAGGCTCTCTCTCTCTCTCTCTCTCTCTCTCTCTCTCTGTGTCTCTCTCTCTCTCTCTCTGCATATATACAATTTTCATTTTTAAATAATCAAAGCAAATTTTTCTTTGAAAATTTCTTCTTTTTTTTTTATATCTGGGCATTTGGCATGCCTGCTTGTGCCATGAACGATGAAAATGCAGCCATGTCTGGCTGTCGTATTGAACAATGCTCACATTTTGGTCACGTTGGGTTTATTTTATGCTGTGATGTGTCGAGATTTAATGAATATGACCATGTTTTAATCATGTCCATGTCCTGTTGAAAAGAGAATGTTGAACATGTCCAGATGAGACTGAAAGCTTGATGTGTCTTAGAAAATGATCTGCCTCCCTCTCTGTCTCTGTTCTTTGTGCTGAGGTTTATGTCTTCTTTGTCAGAGCGTTGAACTTATTGGTGCCCAAGCTACAGTGCTTCAGGTCCATGTGCATGGGAACCACTGAAATTTAGGAAAAAAAAGGGGTGTATGCATGCGAATGGTTTTGGTGTTGAATTTGGGCGTACGTAGGTATGTATAATGCAATTAGGCCTAGATAAAATAAATAATAATTTAAAAAAAAAACAAACAAAACAAACAACCCCCCCCCCCCCCCAAAAAAAAAAAAAAAAAAAAAAAAAACTGTCCCATTGGGCTCTTAATCAGTCCTTGAACAACTTCCAAAATGTTTGATTCGTTGGAGATGACGTCTTCAAAGGCTGATATCGACGGTTCAGTGTTCAATAACCAAGCAGGTAAGTAGGGTTTCATTCTATCGCACAAAAAAAGTAGATGGAACGGAGTGATTTGCTGGCCCACAAATACAAGTCACGTGTTTACAGAATTTTGTTTTAAAGGCATCAAGCCTCAATCTAAATATCAAACTTTTTAAAATCCGCTCTTGGTAGAGATTCTTGATACCTGTTTTATTGTCTGATATCTTGTTTAAAAATATCCCTTTTTTGTTTCTGGTGCCTTTTCGTTTATTTGAAATAGAGTTCCAGGATACGTCTTTTAAAAGACTATAACTCTCATGTAAGGATAAAGGAATGCATACCTTTGTTAAATCAGTCTCAGTGATAGCAGCTTTTTTTTGGCTAATTGGTCTACCCTTTCATTCGCAGATAATCCACAGTGTGATGGAACCCAACAAAAATCGACGTAGGAACCACGTAAATGCAAAAAATGAATTAAGTGGTAGACTTCTAATATGAGTTCTGCTCTCACACTTGTATTTGAAAATTTTAGAGCTTGCAGGACTGATTTTGAATCAACGCAAAGTAGTATTTGAAATGCAGGAAACTGAAAATCAAGAAGAAAGTTTAATGCCATAATAATGGCAACAAGTTCCGCAGTAAATATGGAAATATTCTTACCTAGGTGGTAACCTTTCTCTATTTTTAAGGATGGAATTATGAATGCTGAACCAGACAAATGATTGTCTAGTACAGAACCATCTGTATAAATTTTAAGATGATTTATATAAGTTTTTCATTTATATGTGACTTAACATACGTTGGCAGCAAGGGTCCATCACTTTTTTTAAAAAAACTTGTATGGTCTATGTCATAATTTGCTCTACTAAGTTCCCATTCCGGGATAGTGCTAAAAGACACCCGAGGAGCTACGTTTTCAGGTGCAGTGCCTGCTTTTGTAAATAAGTCAGATGTGTATGAGGCTATCGATTTTAGAGAATCGATTTTTTGTGCCCGTTTAGGAAAATTTATTTCTGATTTTAATTCAGTTTCACTGGTATTAAGATTTTTTGTAGTGTATGACTTCTTAAAATATATTTTGCACATGCAAGTTTCATATTTTCTTCAAAAGGCAATATTCCGATCTCCATATAAGTTCTTAAAGTTGATGCATGAACCGGGACGCCAAGAGCTATCTTGTAAGCTTTACTATCAATACTCTGCAACTTTTTAATTAAACATTTTTGGGGCTGAAAAAATGTCTCCTGGGCATAGGATAATTTTGATCGTACAAGCGCAGTAGCTAAATGTGTTAATACTTTACTGTCTTTACCCCATGACTGTTGACTCACCATTTTCAAAAAATTTAAAGTTTTCTTAGCTTTTGTTAG
This sequence comes from Conus betulinus, assembly GCA_016801955.1. NCBI lineage: Eukaryota > Metazoa > Mollusca > Gastropoda > Neogastropoda > Conidae > Conus > Conus betulinus. The sequence continues at coordinate 474,262 of JADBJO010001121.1, forward strand.
AATAGTTTGTATGTGATAATTCCAGCTCAATTTAGAAGTTAAATTTACTCCTAAAAATTTTACGACTTTTTTATATTCAAGGCACAATCCATCTATTTGAAATGAAGGCAGAGGATTAGGATCATAACCAGTATTGAACAGAAGAACCATATGCGATTTTTCAGCTGAAAGGGCCAATCCATTTTCAGTCATGTACCTACTAATTTTATCTAGTTCATTTTGATATATCTTTTTGATATAGTTGATTGATCTAACTGTGTGTGACGTTTTAAAGTAACTTTCATCCATATACAGATATCATCCGCATATTGCACTAGTTCAACATTTTTTGATAATGATTTAGGAAGATCATGGATCAAAATATTAAACAGGATAGGAGCTATCACAGCTCCTTGCGGGATTCCCATCTGGATATGTCTTTCATTAGAATATACATTTCCTACCTTCGTCTGTATTGTTCTATCACTTAAAAAGGTTTTTAAGTAATTGTACATACACCCCGAGAGACCTATTAACTTCAATTTGTTCAGAAGTTTTGAGTGCCAGACTTGGTCATATGCCTTTCTAATATCAAAAAAAAAAACGTGGCAAGTACATTTTTCCTACGTGCGAATTGATGTTTTACCTGTGTTGTAATTTTTACAAGATGGTCAACTGTAGATCTACCCTTTCTAAAGCCAGCCTGTTGTATTGGTATTATACCATTTTTTTCACAATAATGTTCAAGTCTTTTTAGAATAATCTTTTCCATAGTTTTTCCCACGTGTGAAGTGAGAGCAATTGGCCTGTAGTTGTTCTTGTCTGATTTTGACTTGCCCTCTTTAGGGATAGGGGTTACAATCGATTTTTTCCACAAAGATGGTTGAAGCCCTTCAGACCAACATTTCTGAAAAAATAAGTTCAGAAACATTGTGAAATTAACTGGCAAATGCTTTATCATTTCATTGGAAATCGCATCTGGTCCCACTGATTTTCTTTTCGAACCAATAGAGAAAATTGCATCCTTTACTTCTTGAAATGTAAGGGGAGCGTTTGTGTAGTGACTGTTAATGGGACTTTTTTTTCATGCGTTTTCCTTATCCTCCATTTTCTCTCTGAATATCTTTTGTTTTTCTGTCAGGCCCTCCCTGTTGCTATTTTTTGCAAAAATATTTGCAAATGCTTCAGCCTTTTCAAATTTTGATGGAAACTCATTATTTTCTAATGTTATGGGATATTCAGGAAGACTGATTCATTTTTTTTATGTCTTTCATTTTTTCCCATGTTTTCTGAAGATCTTTGTGGTCATGTACTTCACTTTCACAGAAATTTGACCAATATTGCTCCTTGACCTTTTCGATTACTCTGTTACTATGATTTTTTGCTCTGTTCTTTTCAGCAATTTTGTCAGGATCTTTCTTATCTTTAAATATATTTTTATAGGCCTGCATCTTTTTTTCTCTTGCTTCTTCTTCACAAGTAGCATTCCACCATACATTGCCTGCATATTTGTTGATGCGTCAGTATTGCACCTTGGTATTGATAGATCAGCTGCATGTAAAACAATATCAACAAAATTCGCGTAGCTTGCGTCAATGTTATCAGACAATATCTCTTCACAATTGTAAGTAGAGAGTATGTTTTCAAATTTATCCCAAACAGCTTTATTATAATTATATTTTGGGATCTTATCTTTATCGTTTTTTGAACAGATTGTTTACCCTTAATGGTAATAATTATTGGCAAATGATCACTACCAAGAGGATCTTTGAAGGTAGACCACTCACAGCTTGGAGCTATAGCAGGAGATATAAGTGTTAAATCAATTGCTGTTGCTCGATGGTGTGAAATATCAGGTATTCTTGTTACACTGCCATCATTTAACAGACTCAGTGAAGAGTCTACTATATTTCCAACAAAACGATTGTGTGTTACTCTTTCGCATTCATTATCCCAAAACGGGGCATGTGAGTTAAAATCACCTGCTATTAACCATTTTTTTCATGCTGGTTCGGTATAGCGCGAAGCCATTCTGTGTTTTCATTGTCAGGACCTTTCGGCAAATAAAGGGAACAACGTTTAATGTAAGTACTTCGTTGAGCTTCAGTTTTGCTGCACATGCATTAATGGTTTTAATATTCTTTGAAATGGGTGGCTCTATTTCAAAATATTCAACCTTTTCTTGGATATATAGTGCAGTAGTAACCCTCCCTGTTTCGTTTGTTAGTTTGGAATATTGGAGGGGTAATAGTTTTTCGTATTTTGGATTTTTTTTTTTTGTTCAGTTACATTTAAAGACTGTAATGTTAACACTTGATACGTATGATCTGAGAGATGTTGAATCAGTTCGTGAATATTTGTTGATATTGATCTGCAGTTCCATTGCAATATTTTCAAATTCGAATGTTTCGTCATGCTGTCTGAGAATGAAAAAATGTATTGTCCTAAATAGAAAAAAAAAACTTTTTATAATATTTAAAACAGTAAATAACGAAGATAACAAACTGTGTCAATTAGCTAACTAATATAGGGTATTCGCAGTAATAAAGAATTGATTTATGGGATTGATGTTCTTATGATAATGAGGTTAATTACAAAGTGATGAGATTACAAGATGGCACCTTGTTCAAAACAAAACTAACAGTCAAGAAGGTGCTGGTATTTTGCAAAAAAAATTATTCCACCCTCTCTCAGAGAAATCCCCCCAGAAAATGGATCAACAATCACTCAACACAGCAATCTGTTCATCCATGAATTGGGAGCGTACAACAGGTCGTCGTAGTACACAGGGAACGGTCTGGGTGGGTGGTGCTGGAACCTGGCTGCTTTCTTGGGCTTCCTCCAGAACAGGTCTCTCATGTGGCCCGATGTTAGCTGCCATCTTACTGGTTCCGAGGAAGGTGGGATGAAGACCATCCTGAAGATGTCGCGGGCTGGTTGTTAGATTGGAATGCCCCACGAAAGTGATGTTGTTGAAATCAGCTAGCTGTTGCATGACAAGAGCATTGAACAGTTCTGCTTTGATGTTCAGATCTTTGTTTCTGATAGGGCACACTTTGCTGACCACTACTTTAAGATCAGGATGACTCTTAACAATTGTTTTAATGTTTACAACAAAGTCTCTACAGCAGTCTTCAGGAGACTTCTTTTTCAGGTCATTTATTGCTGTGTGGATGACTAGAGCGTCATATTTCATAGGTTTTGTAGAATCACTTTCAGCCTTGAACATTCTTGAAAGCTCCTCTGCTATATACGCCCTTTTTGGATGTTGCTCTGAAGCAGTACGAATTTCCCAACCTCTTGCTATCGATTTTGTTGGCTATGGAATCGTGTAGAAACAACACCCGTGGCAGATCTGATTTTACGCTCTTTTTGGAAGGTTTTTGTTCTTTGAAATTTCCCCATGACGTAAGTGGTTGGTCTTTGCTTTTGCGTCATCACTTCTTTTTTTCTTCAGTCTTCTTTCTATGTCCATCGCATTTCTTTCCTTCTTTCTGTTGATTTTGTTTTTGCTGCTGTTTTATGTGGGTGGTTTGAAGGTGAGGGCTGTTTAGGGACGATAACAATGTCCCAGCCTTGGCAGCTTCGGCATAAGACGCGCGTTTCTCGGTTTCAGTCTGCGTTTGCGCGTTCCGTAACAACACTTTTTTTTTTCTTAAATTAAAGTATCTTTTTATCAGTTCGGTTTGCAGCCGAATTGTGTCTTCTAGCTTTGATACTTTTTTTCATTCATTATCGATACGGTTCGTTCAAGGAACATAATTCTACTTACGGCTTGTTCTTTTTCTTCTTTTTTTTGCCATCGCCGATTGACTCTGTTTCCACTATTTTTCGGGCCTGTCCAAACGGTCGTTGCCGACTGGAAAAAAACTTTTCCGTATAGAGGAAGACCTCGTCCTTGTGGGGCTGGTTGTTGGTGTGTGTGTGTGTGTGTGTGTGAAAACAGATAATTACATTTTCATGTACATTTCGTTGTTAAGTATGTCCTGTGTGACAATGAAAATGTTACAAACTTGTTTCACCTATGTTGATCATTATGCTTTTTCAGGTTTTGATTGGGTTTGGATTTTTTTTTTTTTTCAGCTTGAAAGCCCCTCTCTGTCCATCTGACAGTAAATGGGTGCCTGATTCATTAGAGGAGAAGTTTAAAGGCAGTGTTAAGATTGGGATGGGAACCGCCTTTTGTCTTGCCATGTCCCAGACACAGTGAATGAACCTCTGACAGTTTAATGCACATATGGCCCTTAGGCTATGGCCATTTTAATCATCAGCTTTACACATGTATCTACCACTGATCCAGTACATTCATATTTCTCTTATCCGTCCACTTTTAACTCCTGCCTTGTTTTGGCTGCTTTTATGGTGGATCCATTCTTTGAACACTGGCTTTATTTTGGCTATAGTTATGGTAGATCCATTCTTTGAACACTGGCCTTGTTTTGGCTGCCGTTATGGTAGATCTGTTCTTTTAACTCTGGCCTTGTTTTGGCTATAGTTATAGTGGATCTTCTGTTTTAACACTGGCCTGTTGTTTTGGCTATAGTTATAGTGGATCTTCCCATTTCACACTGGGCCTTGTTTTGGCTATAGTTATGGCAGATCCATTCTTTGAACACTGGCCTTGTTTTGGCTATAGTTATAGTGGATCTTCCCATTTCACACTGGCCTTGTTTTGGCTATAGTTATAGTGGATCTTCCCTTTTAACACTGGCCTGTTTTGGCTGCCATTTCATTCTTTTAACACTGGCCTTCTTTTGGCTGTTGTTATGGTGGATCCATCTCCTTTAAAATTGGCCTTGTTTTGGCTGTTGTTATGGTAGATCCATCTCCTTTAAAATTGGCCTTGTTTTGGCTGTTGTTATGGTGGACCCATCCCTTTTAACACTGGCCTTTTTTGGCTGCCGTTATGGTAGATCCATTCTTTTAACACTGGCCTTGTTTTGGCTGTAGTTATGGTAGATCCATTCTTTTAACACTGGCCTTGTTTTGGCTATAGTTATGATAGATCCATTCTTTTAACACTGCCTTGTTTTTGGCTGTAGTTATGGTAGATCCATTCTTTAACACTGGCCATGCTTTGGCTGCCATTAAGGTAGATCCTTCCCTTTAACACTGGCCTTGTTTTGGCTGTAGTTTATTTTGTTTCAGTTCATTTTAACTGAATGATCCATTTCTTTACAGATGTATCTTGTTTTGGCTGGTACTATAACAGGAAGATCCGTCCCTTCAAGCTTTGTCTTGCTTTGACCACCATTATAACCAGAAGATCTATCCGTCCCTTTTAAGAGACATCTTGTTTTGGCTGCAATCATAGCAGACAGATCCATCCTGTCTACTATCCATTGTCTTGTTGTGGCTGCTATTATGATGGGAATATTGATCTCTTTTCTACTGATTGTTCTCACTGCCATAAAGACAGGAAGATCCGACCTAATATTTTGTATCCGGTTAATTCTGTACCCTTCTACTAATTAAAAAAAAATGTCAACGGTGTTGGGAAGTTTGCTGAAGGTTATGTGTTTGTGTCTTCTTTTTGCAGATTTTGTTACGGTTGTTTTTCTTTCACCATCTGTTTGTGATTGTGAAATGTTTTCAGTGGCGCAGGTTTCTGACTGGTTTTTGTAAAGTGTGTCATGTATAAAGCCAATTGTCACTGGCTTACATATAAAGTTAGGCTTGTGGGTTTTATTTGGCTCTGGCTTATGTATAAAGTTAGAGTTGTGATTATCATTTGCTATCGGCATGTGTATAAAGTTAGATTATGACTACTATCATTTGTAATTGGCATATGTATAAAGCTGTAAATTTGGTTATTAGTTGCTTTGCTTGCTTTCCTCTAACTTGCTAAGCTCAAACTGTGATTGTTATTTGTTGCCCTTAAAGCAGCTGTTTTAATTGTTTGTAACATAGATCATCGATTCTAAGTCACATGAAATGATAATGTTTTAGTTTTAGTGGTTTGTTTTGTTTTGTTTTGTTTTGTTTTGCTGTAAAATCTGTAAAAAAAAAGTTGAGTTCTGCTTGGAGTGCAGGATTTCACAGGATATGTTGTTACATATGTCCTTCCCACCATCCTTCAGTTACATGCATATGTGTTTGTGTGTGTTTTAAGATTTCAGTGGTGTACTATGACATATTTCACGTACAGATTTGGAACACTAGGAGAGTGTAACTTTTTGTGAAAGAGAAAATAAAAAGACATGTAAAATTCAAAGAGCTCACAAAGGTACAGAAATTTACATGCACAAAAATGGAGTTTTGCAGAGAATTAATGATAGCAGATGTGACAGTATGTGATTATATGTGTGTCAGATCTGTGGTGATGATGTTCAACGTCAATTAGTGGTGGCAGATGTTTAAGTAGTTTATATTTTCATACCAGATCTATGATTATTACACAAATAATAAACTGTGTTCTTGGAATTTTGAATCCTGACAATGCTACATATGTGTATTTCGTTTTCATTTTCATTTTCTGTACAACTCATTCCCCATTTCCATATGACTGTTTTGCAGAATGTAATGTGGTTTGTGTTACTATTTGTGGCATCATTTCCATCATTCTCAAACAAACTTTCAGTCTCCCTCTTGATTACTTTCTCTCTCTGTCTCTGTCTCAGTCTGTCTGTCAGTCTGTCTGTCTGTCTCTCTGTGTATTATTCTCTCTATTTTATGAGTTTTTCCGTGACTAGATGAATGTGACTGAGTGTTTATGCTGTGTGTGTGTGATTGTGGATCTGTGTGTGTGTGTGTGTGTGTGTGTGTGTGTGTGAGTGTGTGTGTGTGTGTGTGTGTGTGTGTGCCTGCCTGCGAACATGCATAGGCATGAGAGAGAGAGAGGTTGGAGTGGACATCTGTCAACTTTGTCCTGTTGCTAATCACCAACAGATCTGTCAGTATACATCACTACAGCTGGTCTGGAAAATTAAAAAGCAAAAACAAAACCAGCCACATGCTGTGGGTTTTAGAAAGAGGTAAAGTCTGATGCACATGAGTGCTAGCACTATTCCACTTTGAAACACTTTGAGAGAGAATGCTTGTGTACATGTGATAGCTTTGAAAGCACAATGAAACAAGCAAGCAGGCAAACAAACAAACAAACAAAAGCCTGTGGTTCAAAAGTGGTCAGCCCACTTCAGTGTTATTTTTGATGTAAAATGTTCAGTGGAATTAAATATCTTTTTTTTTTTCATTCATGATATTCCCACAGTCTACATGCTTGGGCTATAAACAACAGCGACACTAATTTTCTTTTCAGCTGTGCCATGTCTGTCAAAAACTACTTCGATTTTGGCAAAATTAAAAGTAGCATAAACAGTCGGTTTTAAGCTCAAAAAGTTTCTATAATAAATCCACCAAACATGAACAAATAAATCACAAGAAAAAAACATCTCATATGTCAACCTCTTAGGTCCTTTTCAGGCAAGAAAACATGTGTACATGTTTAGGCATGAAGAAAACCTAATGTTTTGTCTTGTGATTCCGTTTTTTTTTTTTTTTTCATGTCTGGCGGATTTATCACATGAACCTTTTGAATTTGGTTAGATTTCTGCCTGCAGTCACCTCACTTTGTATCTAACTACTGGTTTTATGTGATGTTATCTTTTTGTATCAAACAATCTCTGTGCACATTTCTGCTATGCCTTCATGCTCCTTAAAGGTTGAATATATATATATACCCTTTGTAAAGATGCAGTTGAAGACGATTCCAGATGTTTTGTTTTCCACACAAACTGACTTACGAACCTGACATCACATAATGTGTCATATTCACCTGTAGTGTCAAAACAACATTTGCTTCATATATAAGATGTTGTATTAAAAAGAAAAGGCATTTGTATGTACATCTTTTTTTTTGTTGTTGTTGTAAGATCAGTTTTTTGTTGTATCTTGTTTTCATTTTTGCTTTCTTTCTGTTTATGTGTGTGTGTGTGTGTGTGTGTGTGTGAAAACTTTTATTGAAAATATCTTTACATTTGTCCAAAGAGAGGATCCTGACTTTTAAGTATTCTGGCTCTGTGTTAAGTCCCAGATGCCAGATTCATACTTGTCACGAGAAAAGCATCTGTCAATGATAGCAATAACATATGTAAAAAAAAAAAAAAAGGGGGGGGGGGGGGGGGGGGGGGGGGGGGGGGATCTCTTGGGTTCTTTAATTGCAGCATGTAGTGCTATGCTCAGGCCATACATTATGGTGTACCAATCTTTGGCTCGTGTGACCATGCATTTTGACAGGGCAGGGTCAGCTGTAGTGTTAGCCTTCCTGTGCATCTTCATCTGCTCATGAATTTTGAAAAGAAAGATTGCAGAGAGTTGAACATTCACATGCGCGCACGCATGCATGTAAACACACATCCTTTTGTTTACTGATGACAGCCACTTCCCTTTCTGCCTAACGCCATATTAGACTTTCTTTGTAACTGTCAGATGAAGATTTGCTCACTCTCCCCATGCGTCTCAGCGTCTCATTTTGATTGTAAGGACAGTATAATTGCACTGAAAGAGAATTGTTGTTGAATTTAATTAAGGAGAAGTACTGGAAGGCCGCAGCTAATTGAAGACTGGCAAGCCGCTGGCTTGAGTTAAGAAATAACTACCGTGATGACACATAGATTACATTCGTCATTGTAATAGGTGTTATTTTTTCCACATATATCCAATGGCTTACTAGTATTCTGAAAAAAAAAACAAAAAAAAAAACACCAGCGTAAAAAGATATTTTGATGTTCAGTAAATTAGAGGCAGATATATGAAACACGCACACAAACACACATAAATTCTCTCTCTCTCTCTCTCCTCTCTCTCTCTCTCTCTCTCTCTCTCTCACACACACACACACACACACACACACACACACACACACACACACACACACACACACGTGATGCATGCATCTGTTTTCATGATGAGGTTTTATTGTTATACCTGTCATATCACATATATCCAATGTTAGATCTTGAGCAGAAACAAAATGTATCGGCACACAATGAAGTAAACAAATCACAAGATGTTTGCATCAAACTATACTTATGCTCTACCGACCCACCCTTCCACGCACGACCTTTAACAACCCCCCCCCCCCCCCCAACCCCCCACCCCCCTTTTTTTTTTCCTCAACATATTTTGAATTCCTCAAGTATCACGCTTGGTTTTTGAAAAATATCCCGTTCACAGTACGTACAGTGTGTACAATGTGTACGAAAGACATGGCTGTTTGCCTTTGTCAAGGGGGAGGGAGACTCATCGGTCGTGGAGCTGAATGGGACGTGAGATCAAGCCTAATTAGGCCCGTTGCCCAGCACACACACACTGAGATGTATATTAGCTACAAAAAACCAACACATTTGGTGCCTCTCTGTATTCTCA
>JADBJO010001122.1:0-10000 GCA_016801955.1 Conus betulinus
CCCCCTTACTCCCGCCCCCACTCCCCCCATCACTCGTTCTGTCCCTCTTTCTTTTGGCCACGTTCGCTGGCTGCTTTCTGCCAGCAGGAACACTATTGCCGTCTTGAAGGTTGACGTCAGTGATTGAAGGACAGAATACAGGAGCGAAAAAAAAACGCGAGTATTGAAGGAACTAATACTGGAGAAGCAAAAAACCAAAGACACAAAGATTTAAAGAAAAAAAATAAAAAAAAAATAAGAAACCACAGCTACCAAAACCCTGAGGCGAACACTACTGACTTTACATTCCCCCACAGCCACAAAAACAGTCATTCCAGAAAAAAAAACACACCGTAATACAAACCAAGGGCACCAAAAGTCAGCCTCAGCCCTGATCCCAGTTTTGACACCCAGCGGGAACACTGACCAGTTGTCAGAAGTTGGCGAGCATGAGCAAGTTTGGTGCGGCATGGCTTGGGCTGGTCATCGTGCTGTGTCAGGGTTCCTCCGCATCGGGGTGTGGTGGACACAGCCTCCGCACTTCCCTCAATGAATGGCTAGCCAAGATTCGGCTGGCGGAGGACCGTGCCCCGTGCCATTGCTACACGGAACGATTTTAAGTCCGGTCCGCGGTGAGTCACTCCCTGCTTTCTGAGATTTAGAGAGAGAGATAGAGAGAGGAGATAGAGAGAGAGAGAGAGATGATAGAGGGAGAGAGAACAGAGAGAGAGAGAGAGAGGAGAGAGGGAAGAGAGAGGGAAGAGAGAGGACTGTATAGAGAGCGGAGAGAGAGAGGGGATAAGAGAAAAGCGAGAGGCGAAAGAATAGAGAGAGGATATAGAGCGATAGATGGAGGGAGAGGGAGAGGAGAGAAAGTAAGAGACGAGAGAAAGCGAGAGAGAGAGGGAGAGATAGATGAGGGGGAGAGAGAGAGAGGAGAATATAAGGAGATAGAGATGAGAGAGAGAGAGACTGGGAGGAGAGAGGGAAAGAGAGAGATTAGGAAGAGAGGAGAGAGAAAAGGGAAAACGATAGAGAGAGATGTATGATGATCCCTTGCCTGATCTCTGATATCTTTTTTCTCACGGGTGAACAGATAAGCAAACTACCTTGCTTTATTTTTTCAATGATCAATCCGCCGGGGCAATTCCTTTTTTTTCATCCGGCCCTTGCCCCGTTAAGGGACTACGTATGACTAGCGACTAAGACATTACAAAACATTTGACAAACAACATGGGTCTTCATAACATTAAACAAGTTCCTCCATTATATGTAAGCTGCGTATCATGACTTTAAAAGGACAGAGAGAGAGAGAGAGAGAGAAGGAGAGAGGAGAGAGCTCTCTTCTACTCGAAGAGAGAAGGAAACGATTGAAACAAATAAACACGCCCTACAAGATCGTCCAAAGAAAGAAGAAAGGACCCTTCAACACCACAACAGATATCTCCTAAGTGATCCTCTTTATTCGAAAGAGGAGAGAGAGATGTCTCTTTATCTCGAGCTATCTCGGAGAGAAGAGAGAGAGAGACGAGAGGAGAGAGAGAGAGTTGCATATCCTTTTGTACAAAAAAAAAAATAAAACAAAATTAAATAAAAAAAAAAAAAAAAAAAAGTATAAATCACATACAACCAACCTGCTAAGGGATAATAAGCTAGAACAACTACATGAAAATGCATCAATAGAACAACTTTTTTTATGGTGGTTATAAAGGCAAAACGAGAACGAACGGTTTTTTTTGTTACCGAACAATCAGTATCAGTAACAGCAATGAATCCTAGTCAATAATCAGAAACACTTTAGTATTTTTCATGAGGGTGTGTGTGGTGTGGGTTTTGTGTGTGTGTGTTTGTGTGTGTTGAGAGAGAAGAGAGAGAGAGAGAGAAGAGAGAGAGAGAGATAGGAGAGAGAGAGAGAGAGAGAGAGCATTAGAATTTACTGTTTTCCCCTTTTTCCATCTTTTTTTATGTTTTCTTTCTTCCTTACTACTTTCCCACGTTCCCACTAACTTCTATTTCAAGACTCCCGAGAATAATCATTAAATTAAGCGCAACAATCCATTCGAAACGCATGCCATAATTAACGAAGAGAGAGAGATGAGAGAGAGAAGAGAGAGAGAGAGAAGAGAGAGAGAGAGAGAAGAGAGAGAGAGATATTATAATTCCCATTTTTCTATCCAAAATGTCCGCATGCTAAACATTACTATACCATTTTGGAATAAAGCAGACAGCGAGATAGAGAGCTAGATAGAGAGATAGAGAGAGAGAGAAGAGAGAGAGAGAGAATGAGATGTAGAGAGACTAGAGAGATAGATAGAGAGAGAGAGAGTAGAGTTAGCTAAAGCGAGGATAGATAGAGAGAATAGAGAGAGGGAGAGTGACGAGGTAGAGGAGAGAAGGAGTAGATAACCGGAGATAACGGGATATCGAGAGAGGGCCGAGAGAGATATAGAGGAGAATAGAGAGAGAGAGGAAACATCTCTCAACTCGAGAGAGATCTCTCTCTATCCTTATATCGACTAATGGCACAGCATAACTAAAAAAAAAGTTAGAGGTAGACTCTTACTATCTCTCTCTCTTCTGCGTTCCTTTCTTCATGTTCTCTGGTACTCCTCTCTCCTCCGTTAGAATATCAACATATTATACAGGTAAGGGTATAACTATACAACAACAATGCATCATAACCATTCCACAGATTATGCAACATTTTCATGATGTTGGTTACAATGGAGGAGAGAGAGAGAGAGAGAGAGAGAGAGAGAGAGAGAGAGAGAGAGAGAGAGGGGGGGGGCGGAGGGGGGGGGGGATATGATTGTGTGTGTCTTCATGCTTCATCATCATCACAATCGTCTTCGTATTCTTTTCACCTATTCTTTCGTTTCGCATTCTTTCTCTCTTTCGTTTTTGTTTTTTCTTTTTATCTTCTCAACATTTTGTCTTTCATTTTGTTTTCTTCTTCGTGTTTTCCCCGTCTTCTTTTCTGGCGTTTATGAACATCTTTGTATTCATTCGTTCCTTGTTTGTATTTCTTTGTTCCGTGCTTTCTGTCACGCAGCGTGCAATAATACCACCAGTGCTCTTTACATCAGTAAGCCCAAAATATTACCATGCAGAAACTGAGTTATATTGCATTGATAGGAAAAAGAAACACCCCCGAAGTATTACTGGAGTGTATTCCGATGCACGAAAAATAGACGATGCACTATCAATCGGCGTTTTCAAGGAACATAATTTATTTTGCGTGAAACATTTTTTTTTCAGTTTGTTCAGCTTCAGGGAAATAGGTGTATGCGGCAGACAGCAACCACACACGTAGTGCCCTCTCCATTCTTCTACACACCACACACACACCACACACACACACACACACACACCACACACACACACACTCGCACACGCACGCACACGCACACGCACGCACACACACACAAGCACACGCATGCACACCACACATACATACACACCACATCACACACACACACACACACACACACACACACACACACACACACACACACACACACACCACTCGCACACGCACGCACACGCCACCACGCACGCACACACACACAAGCAGCACACGCATGCACACACACATACATACACACCACATCACACACACACACACACACACACACACACATACACACAACACACACACATACACACACACACCACACACACACCACACACACACACACACACACACACACACACACACACAACACACACACAACGCACACACACACACCACACTTTTTCTTTCTCTCTGTCTGTCTGTTTTTCCATCTGTTTGTTTTGTCTGCTTGTTTGTCTGTCTGTCTCTTGTCTTTTGTCATTCTTGCATCCTGGTCTGGTCTGTCTGTCTGTCTCTCTATTTCTCTCCTCTCCCACCCCTCTCTCTCTTTCTCTTTTTCTTTTTTTCTCTTTTTTCCTCTTTTTTCTTTCCCTTTCCATCTTCTCTCTTTTTCTTTTTTTTTGTTTTCCCTTTTTTTTTTTTCCTTTTCACTTCTTGCGTTTTTTTTTTATCATTTTTTCTTTCCCCCTGTTCCCTGTGGTCCTTTTTCGAAACTTTTTTCTCTTTTTTTCTTTCCTTTTGTCCCTTTTTTTTTTCTTCCCTCTTTTTTTTTTTTTGTTTTTTTTTTTTTTGTCCTTTTTTTTTTTTCTTTTTTTTTTGTTTTTTTTTGTATTATTTTTTTTTCAAATTTTTTCTTTTTTGTTTTTCTCTCTCCCATCTTTTTCCCATTCCTCCGTGCCCGCCCTTCTTTTTTTTATTCTTTGTTGATTAATTGTTCCTCCTTTTACCTTCACGTCCTTCTCTCGTCCCCCCTTCGTTCCTACATTCCTTGATTTTTTTTTTTTTCTTTCCTCATTCCTCCATCCCCCCCTCTATTAGGTTTTTGGGGGGGGGGTTACAGTTTGTCCCCCTTTTTGGAATTCTCTTTTTCCTCTTTTTTTTTTTCATTTTCCTTTTTTTCATTTCTTTTTTTTTTTTCTTTTCACCACATTTTTGTTTTCCCTCACAACCATAATCAACTTTTTCAACCTTTTCCTTTTCCAAACACTTCCAAACCCTCAATTTTTCAATCAAACACACACACAACACGCACCCCAACACCACACACGCTCGCGGTACGCACACGCACACAACACACACATACAAACACACACACACTCTCTCTGTCTTACAACCACACACCCTACCAAACCCACACGCACACACATCACACACACCACACACACCACAACACAAACACATGCACCCTAAACCTACAAAGTCAAAATTACTGACTGTGCGAAGAAACACCACACACCACCACACATTGCCACACACCACACCACACAACACACCCACCACACACACAACAAACGCACGCACATCCGCACGCCAAACGCACACACCACACACTCCACACACCACACACACACCCACACACACACCCACACCATCACACACACACCACACACACCATCTTCAACCCTAGACATACAAATTCAAATTACAGAGTGCGAAGAACACACGCACAAGCATAGATTCATGATCCCTGTATATCAACATTGTCCCCAACCAACATTATTATTTTGTGTTTAAAACGAGAAATCATAATTCTAACCAGTGCTGTCTAGCTTTGACATTTTTTAGGTCAGAGGGAAGAATTCAGTTCAGATTTCTAGTCAGTCCACTACTTGGGATCTGTTTCTTGTTGTTGCTGTTGTTGTTGTTGTTGTTGTTGTTGTTGTTGTTGTTGTAATCTTGTTTGTGTAAATGTCTGACGGTACCAATTTTAGAATCTTTCTTATCTGTTATGTATGTTGGCTTCACTATTTTTTTTTTATATCGCCAGGTCATCTCTCTCTCTCTCTCTCTCTCTCTCATCTCTCTCTCTCTCTCTCTCTCTCTCACACACACACACACACACACACACACACACACACACACACACCCACCATGAAGGTAATAAGCAGACAGCACTGGGGGCAGGACACAAAGGCACTAATATCTCTCGCTACCTCCCTTGTACGTTTCTCGGCTGACGTATGGCCAGGATTTTTTTTTTTTTTTTTTTTTTTTTCAGCGCTCCAGCACACTTGTTTAAAGAAACTGCAGAGCATAGATTCCAAGCTTACAAACTTGCTCTTGCTCCTTATGAAACATTTTCAAAAAAACAACAAATCTTAATTCAGAAACCGACTTTGCGAAAAGAGCTAGAACAATACAGTCATTGAAGTCCATTAAACACATTTGCCTCAGATATTATTTGTAATACAGAGCTGAACGGAAAAAAGGTTGCAATTAAACCTTCATTTTCTCCACTTCCAGAATGGGAACAAAATCAACCAATATTTGACATTAATCACACAGATTTATCCAAAAACCATTCTCCTAATATATTAAAATGTTAGTTGATTCCCACTTGGAAAGTAAGTATACAGACTACCTAAAGATATATACCGATGGATCAGTTCTTGATGATGGAAATACTGGTGCAGCTTTTGTAATACCCTCAACATTGGTAAACATTATTCCATTTTTACTGCTGAACTTGTAGCCATACTTATGGCATTAAATTACATTGTAGATCTTTCGACGGATACATGCAAATATCTTATTTTGTGTGGACTCAAAGTCTGTTTTACAAGCCATTAAATCCCGAGGCATAAAAAACGACTAGAAATGACTATTGAAATAAACACATATTATTCATGAGTTGTCTCTAAAGGGTACCAGTATTACCTTTTGCTGGATTTCCTTCTCACTCCGGAATCACCCCAAACGAGTGGGCAGATCATGCGGCTAAAGGGCAGCAAAAAATATAGAAGGATCACAGCATCTCGACATTCGACTAGATCTGCATGAATTTAACCAGCGCATAGAAAAAGTGTCTCAAAATCAGGTTGCTGAAACTGCAAAAAAAAAAAACAAAAATAGTCAGTATTACCAGCACTGTGTACAAGTAAAGAATGCAGCGAATCCGAAATCCTTTTTAAACAATTATCTGTAATGCATTCCAGACATGTTACTAGTTTGATGTATAGGTTCCGATTAAATGCTTTTAGAACAAAGTATTCTAAAATATACATTGCATATGTGGCAAACAAATTACTGTAAACCACCTACTTCTTCACTGCCCAGGAGTTACCCTTTCTCCCATCCTCCTTCCACACCCCCCCCATCATTGTTATACTTAATTCCTCCGATCCCCCTCACTAACCCTAGCGCCATGATCCCCGCTCTACCCATTACCCCCCACTCCCAACCCTCCCCTCTTGTCCCCCCATGCACCCAACCCTCTCTCCCCCCACCCTGCCACCTCACTCCACACCCCCCCCACACCCTCTCACGTTCCCCCCCTCCCCACCCACCCCCCTCTCTTCCTCCCCCTCGTTCCCATGCCACACCCCCCTCCTTGGCCTCACTCCCAGTATTCTCCCTCCCCACGCACCCCACACTCTCTCCAAATTTGACAGTACTCCACCCTCCACCTCCCTCTGCCCCCCCCCTCCACCCACCCTCCATCATCCACCCTCCTCCCTCTCCCCCCCCTCCCCCTGCTTATTTCCAGTCCTACTAAACTGGTTTCATTTGATATACTTTAATTCCTCCGATCAACTACACACTCGCACAAACCCCAGATAAGTAAATATCCTACCTCTCATACACACACCACATCCCCTCCCCAACCTTCCCCTCTTTCCTAACATAGTCCCCCTCTCCTCTCTCCACCTTTCTCCCACACTCCTCCCTATCTCCACCACCACTCTCTCCTCTCTCTCAACCTTCCCCTCACTCACTCCCTCCCTCTCCTCCCCTCGCCACACCCACTCTCTCTCTCTCCTCTCCTCTCTCCTCTCTCTGCCTCTCAAACTCTCTCTCTCTCACTCTCTCTCTCTCTCTCTCTCTCCTCGCACACAGAGGCACAGGCACACACACACGCATACACACTCATACGCACGCTCTCTCTCTCTCTCTCCTCTCTCTCTCTCTCTCTCTCTCTCTCTCTCTCTCCCACACACACACACACACACACACACACACACACACACACACACACACACACACACACACACTTTTTTTTCCCCCCGTCTAATAACACTTATAGTGAATAGACGTTAAACTAAAGAACTAACTAACACACACACACACACACCATACACACACACACACACACACACACACACACACACACACACACACACACATATATATATACACAGGCGCACACACACACACACGCACACACACACACACACACACACACACACACACACACACACACACACACACACACACATTTTTCCAGCGAATATACTCTAGGTTTAGCTAGTTCCTCTCTTGTTTACCCTTTGAATTGGTGGGGGGTTTCTCTTTTTTTTTTTGTCATTCCAGAACAATGCACTTTTGTTGTTTTGCTGAAGACACAACAGTGGTGTGCTGGGCATGGTTATCCAGGAAACACCTCCATATCTAATCATCATTAAGATACACGACAACAACAACATCAATAGAAACAACGTCATGACAATGATAACCTCCTTTGTTTATGGCATGATCCGTTTAATCACTCATCTCGGAGGCAAAATTGAACAAAACCTGCAATGGTACATTAGAATAAGAGAATGTAACAAGTCATTTGTTCAATGCTCTTATTTTACGGACAAGAAACCAGTTTACAAGTAACAATGTATGAATGTGCGCTTATATATATATATATATATATATATATATATATATATATATATATATATATATATATATATATATGTGTGTGTGTGTGTGTGTGTGTGTGTGTGTGTGTGTGTGTGTGTATATTTGTGTTAAAAATAGGATGATAAAAGGAAGTTTTTAAAAACCAACAGATCTGTTTCGAGCCAGCGCTCTCGTCAGGATGGTTTTGGGGCGCCTACTGCCGGTGTTATATGGCCTGATGTCACTGTTTGCACGTGCAGATTGGCTGCACGTATTGTTCGTTTTTTTTGGGGTTGTTTACAGTTCAGGGTGCGTTTGCTGACAACGATTTCCATTTGTGCCTGCAGTTGTTAACTATTTCTACTTTAGTATTTAGGGTTGCTAAGTATGGTTTGCATATTATAACCATTTTTCTGTTGAACATAGGTTGCATCTTTTTGAAATGTTGTTGTATGGTGATGCCCCTTTTTATGATTTTCCAGGATATGTTATAGTTTATTTTTTTGTCTTTAAGTCTCCAAAAATATATTGCTCAGTTCTGTTTGGTTTTTGTATTTTTCTTTGTTGAATGACTGTTTATGGTTTGCGTATCTGGTTTTGAAGTGATTTTCAGTGATCCCTATGTATGTTTCTTTTTCATTTTCTGATGTCACAGTGGCTTGGTATACAATGTTGTTATAGAGGCATTTGTTGCTTATGGGACACTGGTTTTTTTTTTTTTTTGTTTTTACTCGTCCATCATATGGAGGGTTGTACCGTGTGATTTTCCTTTTCCTGCTTTTTTTGTTTTTGTTCATGTTGTTATCTGTTGGTTGTATTGTAGTTTGTAGCTGTAACCACTTTTTTGCAATGCCTCTTGGACGAGTAAAAAAACAAACGTAGGAAAAGAATTTTTCAAAATTTTGAAAGAACACAAATTGTCCAAAATATTCAACAAGAACACCATCAAACTATCATATTCATGCATGCCTAACCTTAAAAATATAATTGATTCATCCAACAAAATGAAAAGCAACACAGCAAAGAAGGGTGAAGAAAGGAAATCCTGCAATTGTGCTAAAAAAGAACAGTGTCCCTTAAGCAACAAATGCCTCTATAACAACATTGTATACCAAGCCACTGTGACATCAGAAAATGAAAAAGAAACATACATAGGGATCACTGAAAATCACTTCAAAACCAGATACGCAAAACCATAAACAGTCATTCAACAAAGAAAAAATACAAAACCAAACAGAACTGAGCAAATATATTTGGAGACTTAAAGACAAAAAAAAATAAACTATAACATATCCTGGAAAATCATCAAAAGGGCATCACCATACAACAACATTTCAAAAAGATGCAACCTATGTTCAACAGAAAAATGGTTAATACTATGCAAACCATACTTAGCAACCCTAAATACTAAAGTAGAAATA
Organism: Conus betulinus; assembly: GCA_016801955.1. Classification (NCBI taxonomy): domain Eukaryota; kingdom Metazoa; phylum Mollusca; class Gastropoda; order Neogastropoda; family Conidae; genus Conus; species Conus betulinus. The sequence goes on from JADBJO010001122.1 coordinate 9,586, forward strand.
GTAAACAACTGCAGGCACAAATGGAAATCGTTGTCAGCAAACGCACCCTGAACTGTTAACACCCCCCAAAAAAACGAACAATACGTGCAGCCAATCCGCACGTGCAAACAGTGACATCAGGCCATATAACACCGGCAGTAGCGCCCCAAAACCATCCTGACGAGAGCGCTGGCTCGAAACAGATCTGTTGGTTTTTAAAACTTCCTTTTATCATCCTATTTATATATAATTGTGTTGCTAACCAACAATAACTTTAAAAAAAGTGCTCAACCGGGTTGGGAGCGGCATCTGTTAAAACTTTGATTAAATTGTGTGTGTGTGTGTGTGTGTGTGTGTGTGAATATGCGTGTGTGCACGCGCGCGCGTGTGTGTGTGTATGTTTGTACGTGTGGTTGTACGTGTGTGTGTGTGTGTG
>JADBJO010001122.1:15000-22500 GCA_016801955.1 Conus betulinus
AAAAAGGATTGTTTCTGTATGTACGATAGGTGTGTGGACATGACATGACAATGAAGGAAAAAGGATTGTTTCTGTATGTACGATAGGTGTGTGGACATGACATGACAATGAAGGAAAAAGGGATTGTTTCTGTATGTACGATAGGTGTGTGGACATGACATGACAATGAAGGAAAAAGGATTGTTTCTGTATGTACGATAGGTGTGTGGACATGACATGACAATGAAGGAAAAATGATTTGTTTCTGTATGTACGATAGGTGTGTGGACATGACATGACAATGAGGAAAAATGATTTGTTTCTGTATGTACGATAGGTGTGTGGACATGACATGACAATGAAGGAAAAATGATTTGTTTCTGTATGTACGGTAGGTGTGTGGACATGACATGACAATGAAGGAAAAAATGATTGTTTCTGTATGTACGGTAGGTGTGTGGACATTATCAAAAAGGAACGTAAAAAACACCTGGTGACTGAATTTGTTGAAGTGTTTCGCAACTGCATTGTTCCCGTTTACAACAACGCAAATCAGTATAAACCTGACCTTTGTCTCATCTATCATAGCGACTCAAAGACTTTCATTGTGGACATTTTCCAACCACTTTGATCCATTTCTTCAGTTATGCTATGAAGAAAAGTTTCAACAATACATGCCTCTTTGTTTTTCATTGAGTGAGGCAGGGTCTGATACAAAACTTATCACTCTCGTTATTGGGTCATTAGGATTGTCCACAAACATGTGGTTCCAGGCCTTTGCCTGCTCGGTTTGTCCAAATATAGGAGCACAAAACTGGCAAGATACTTGAGTATGTCAGTAATGATTGGGTCAAGGTGTGTTTGGGTGAGACGACAGTTCCTCAGGAACAGGCCAGAGCCCTAAATCAATGCAAAGAAAAGAAGAGAGAGAAAAATGGACTCACTGACAATGAGAGAGCGCGACATGAATAGAGAAGAATAAGGGGAAAAGAGAGAGAGACAAGAGAGAGAGAGAGAGAGAGAGAGAGAGAGAGAGAGAGAGAGAGAGAGAGGGGGGGGGGGTGTGGGGGGGGGGGAGGGGGCATGAAACAGAAAAATGTCACTCTTTTAAAACATACTTTCTGGACCACGACTGTGTCTGTTGTTGGTGTTTTGAACATTTATGGACAAGGTTGCATAATTGTAGTTATCACAAAGTTTGACATAGAAATGATTGATATGTATGTATGCATGTACGTATGTATGTATGTACGTACATACGTACGTACACACACACACACACACACACACACACACACACACACACACACACACACACACACACACACACACACACACACACACACACACACACGGGCGCGCTCATACAACAAAGAGAACAGTGACAAAGTCTGGGGATATGAGCAGTTTGAAAAGATGAGTGTTGACATATTTTCTGAAAGCAGAGAACGACCGCATGTTACGAATGATGACACGCAGACTATTCCAGTCATGCGGCTTAACAGGAGAAGGTGGAAAACTTCTGATTCTAAAAGCTTTTTTTTTTATAATGGTATGGCTCAGCTAGCCGTCTGGTGTCAGTCCATGAACGAATATATGTACTGGAACTGAGACCGGAGATGTCAAACAAATCAGACATACATGGTAGGGATGGGTCTGAGAGAGAGAGAGAGAGAGAGAGAGAGAGAGAGAGAGAGAGGGGGGGGGGGGGGGGGGGGAGAGAGGGGAGAGAGGGGAGGGAGGGGGGGGGGGGGGGGGGGGGCAAAGCGCGGAAAGTCTGCGTGGATTTGGGGTACATTACGTTGTTTCCACTCCCACTCATGTGTCCGTGTGCATTATGGCCAGTGTTGTTCTCAGAGCTCTAAAACGCTGAAGTAAAAGCATTATCAAGGAGTAGTGGGAAAGAAGTTGGCTTGAGCAGCACCCATACTTCAACAAGAGGGGTGCATACTACCTGCTGCCCAGATCAGACCAGGTGAGCATTGTGAAAAAACTGAGGACTGGGCACTCCAGACTCAAACACCACATGTTCTCAAAATTCCACTTTGGCGAGTCTTCAGGTTGCCCATGTGGCGAGTCTTCAGATTGCCGATGCGGTACAGCCCCAATGACAGTGGAACATTTCCTGCAAGTCTGTCCCACACATGAAAAGCTGAGGGCAGAGACCTGGCCTGCCAACACACCGATGAGGGAAAAGCTTTATGGATCACTGGAGGGCCTCCGCCGTACAGCAGCCTTCGTCAGTGCCTCTGGGGTTCCTGTGTCAGTGGAAAAGAAGAAGAAGAAGAAGAGAAGAAGAAGAAGAAGAAGAAGAAGACGAAGACGAAAGAAGAAGAAGACGAAGAAGAAGTAGAAGAAGAAGAAGAAAGCCAAAGTGCGAGGCATCACACACGTTATTCATTCATAGTTCAGCCAAATAGTAGTTTTATTTGCACGGTGTGTGATCAGGAATGAATACAATTTTGGTTATATGACGTGGAGTGGGTGAGTGACATGAACACAATTCACGGACTGGAATGTCCCTGAAAATAATGATGTGAATAGACCCTGGGTTAGTGTGGCCTGGAACTGATCAATTTCTCAACGTCGTAGTTGTTGTGCTATTGTCATCAAAGTCTGCATGCTGACTTTTTCATTGTTTTCTTTTTCTCTTTTTTTTTCTTTTTTTTTTTCTTTCTTTCTTTCTTTATTCATTTTTTGTTTTTAATTATCTATTTTTTGAGGGTTTGGGGTGGGGGTGGGGGGGGGGGGGGAGCATTTTCGGTGTCACGTCGGTGGCATTACACCTACTCCACTCATTCCAACACCCCGTCCACAGCCACACCCACACCGCTCATTCCGACACCCGTCCACAGCCACACCGCTCATTCCAACACCCCGTCCACAGCCACACCCACACCACTCATTCCGACACCCCGTCCACAGCCACACCCACACCGCTCACTCCGACACCTCATCCACAGCCACACCCACGCCGCTCATTCAGACACCCCGTCCACAGCCACACCGCTCATTCCAACACCCCGTCCACAGCCACACCCACACCGCTCATTCCAACACCCCCGTCCACAGCCACACCCACACCGCTCATTCCGACACCCCGTCCACAGCCACACCCACACCGCTCACTCCGACACCTCATCCACAGCCACACCCACGCCGCTCATTCCCCGACACCCCGTCCACAGCCACACCCACGCCGCTCATTCCAACACCCCGTCCACAGCCACACCCACGCCGCTCATTCCGACACCCCGTCCACAGCCACACCCACACCGCTCATTCCAACACCCCGTCCACAGCCACACCCACGCTGCTCATTCCGACACCCCGTCCACAGCCACACCCACACCGCTCATTCAGACACCCCGTCCACAGCCCACACCCACACCGCTCATTCAGACACCCCGTCCACAGCCACACCCACGCCGTTCATTCCGACACTTCGCCCACAGCCACAGGCTGGTTTAACTCGTCGCAGTCCCGGCAACGGCAGTCCACACTAAGCAGTCAGTGTCAAGTCATCTTGAGGCGACTCACCAGAGGAGACACTGCACTACTGCCCAGTCACCTCAGTGGTGTTGAGCTGTGCCTGTGATCTAAGAGGACACCACCTATAAGCCCCCCCCCCCCCCCCCCCACCACTGACGACGACAACAATCGCTTCATCGCGGAGCCAGCCTATGTGAGCTCTCCCTCTGGGGGCGCCATTACATCTGTCCAACAATAGTCCACATGAACTTTCCGATACCTCTGACCCCGACAGACTGTCATCAGAGGCATAGCCGTAGAGATGATGAAGTCAAAACTGAGAACACCATGACAGTACAGCATGCAGGGCCACAGGATTTAAGACTGGTTTTCAATGCTGATCAGACAGGATGAAGATGATGAAGATGAGGCATTCTTTTTCTGGTCTGAGACTGCATGACAGGGCTGTACTCTGCACTTACTTCCATAATGTGTCCCGGCGTCATCCAGGCCTGAGAGCCACAAACACCTGCAGTGCTGGTCAGGAAATTGGGGCAACACTCTCAGAGACGCATTTGTTAGGTGAATGAAATGCGAATATGTTGTCCAGTCCTTCCAAAGTGAGCCGATATTAAACCCATCTCTTGGTAGAACCGGTCGGGGCACAGAAATCCCACAAATAAACGGCTGTGATGAGAACCGAACCCTCGATCTTCCAGTGGGGAGTCAACGACGCTAACCGCTTCGCCTTGGTGGCTAATGCATGGTATTATTAACAAAAAAAAGTTTTCAACGGTATGTCGTACACACGACAAAATGTGTTTTATACACCAATGAGTTTCAACAACTTGATTGTCTCTGCTTTGCGGCGAAACGTGACGGACGTGTGGGAATGAAGACATATTGTGTGAATGGTGAGGGACGTGTGGGATGAAGACATATTGTGTGAAAGGTGAGGGACATGTGGGAATAAAGACATATTGTGTGAAAGGTGAGGGACGTGTGGGAATAAAGACATATTGTGTGAAAGGTGAGGGGCGTGTGGGAATAAAGACATATTGTGTGAAAGGTGAGGGACATGTGGGAATAAAGACATATTGTGTGAAAGGTGAGGGGCGTGTGGGAATGAAGACATATTATGTGAATTTTGTGAAATTAGTGCACCAATATTTTGACATACTGATTGTAGCCGGCTTTGTTGAAGTATGAATGGGGAATGGGAGGGGAAGGGAGGCGGAGGGGAGGGGGGGGGGGGGCGGAGAAAGAAAGAAGCAGACAGACCAAGCGGTCAAAATAGAATAAAAACGAAATGAACGTGAGAAAACCAGGGGAATTAAATGTACAATGTTTATAAGTAAATCAGTAAGAATACATACGTAAGAAAGAAAACAAATAAAGCTATGTCATTAAAAGTTCAATGATTACATTGAGAGAGGAATAAACCAGTGAAGAAACAGAGGCTGGTAGGTTCACTGCAATGGAGGTTTCTCTTCATTCCAATTTTTTTTCTCCTTGTTTATGTTTTTTTTTCTTTGTGTTTCCATTTATTTTTATTTTAAAATAATTCAACTGCAAAAAATGAATATATTTGGGAGTAATTTGGGCAGACAGCTGGCTGATTCTAAAGAAAGAAAAAGGGGTTAGCATGTGATCTATAACAGGTAGGCTTCGAAATTTCGCATAAGATGTGCTAATTAGTTTGCAATGGAGTTAGAAAGTGATTAAGTCAGTTGGATAATCTGTCAGTAAGCGTGTCGATTGGCCATTTACTTTGTCAAGCAGTCAGAAAGCTTATTAGTAGTTGGTTAATTAGCGACTCATTTTAACTTTTCAACTAATATTTGACCAACCACTTAGCAAATGAGTTAGTAAAAACAGTTGACTTGTTAGCTGCAGTTTAGTTAGATCATTAAATAAAACAGTTATTTGTTACGTTGACGAAAACTAGATAAATGACAGCAAGAAAGAAAAAAAAATGCGAAAGAAAGAAAGAAATATTAAACTAGCCAGGCGACCTGCCAACCAACAGAATAAAAGAAAAGAAAAAAAAAAACTTTTGGAAAAAAAAGTTAAAAGACTTTATTCACACAGCCCATTTCGCGCGGAAATTGGAGAAGAAATGTGACTGCTTGCTCTTTGTTTTCATTGTCGTGAATGTTGTTTATCTTGCCTGAAGAAGACCTAAGAGGTCGAAACGCGTCGTGTTTTGCCTTGTGATTTGTTTGAACATGCTAACCGGAGGAGTTATTTTAAATTCCTTTTCAAATGAATAGGTCACTGACTGACTGAATCAACCGATTAGTCAAAATGCACACGAACATGCAAAAAAAAAAAAAAAATAAATAAAATAAATAAATAATAAAATAAAAGACTAGCGCTTATGTTCATTCACAATACGAATTAGACCAGCGACAGATGTTGTATACTACAAACATACACAGGACGCACAAAACAATACACCCAGTGTCTCAGTCAGCATGGAGACGTCCAACGTGAAATGACAAACAACATTCCCAGATTGTTACATCTATTCGTGAAAATCTGATGAAGATGCAGTTGTTTGGGAAATAAAGGTTTGCTGTTATGTATCAGAAGAAGAATTCCTTGGCCCCTTGGTTTTGAGCGGTTGGGTCTGTTTTGCCTTTTTTTTTTTTTTTTTGTTTGTAGAGTTCAAAAGCGCTGTAGAGTGTGAGTGTCCCTCAATGAAATGAACAAAGACACTTGACAGAAGGAAAGACACCCCCCCCCCCCCCCCCCCCCCCCCCCCCATGATCAAAGGCTTGGTCGTGATGCCTTTGTTCCCAGAATTTCAGACGATGGTCAGTCTTTGAGAACAGTGCCTTTGTTGCCAGGACTTTGATCGCTCCTTGGCCGGCTTCTGTCGTTCTCCTGGTCTTCAGGTTCCCTGTGTTGTGTGGATTACGTCAGGCTTCTGGAACATTCCATGCAGTTGTGGGGCTCCCCAGCCACTGTCTTAGGAGTTTCTGGAACAGCCACTGTCTTAGGAGTTTCTGGAGGAATAGCATGATACTGCGCCACCAAACCAAGGAAGAGAAAGTTACAGCAATAACAACGCGCACGCGCGCGCGTACTCACACACATACGCATGCGCGCTCGCGCGTGGGCACACACACACACACACACACACACACACACACACACACACACAACACACACACACACACACACACACACACACACACACACACACACACCACGTGTGTCGACATGTGTGTCTTGTTCACTCCTCTCTCTCTCTCCTCCATCTGGGGCCAATATCCTGGGTGAACAACCACAGCTGTGGAATTGGACTGAGCTTGAAGGGGAGACAATAGGCCTTAAAAAATGATGATGATGATGATGATGTTGATGATGATGATGATGATGATGATGATGGTGGTTATTGTAATGATAGTATAATAACAACAATGATGACAATGGTAAAATATGGATGATACAACTATTGGTAGTCGTCTACTACTACTACTACTACTACTACTACTACTACTACTACTACTACTACTACTACTACTACTACTATTGATGGTGATGACAATGATAATGATAAAAGTAATAACGATACCACTACTACTACTACTGAAGTCGATGATAATGATAATAAAAGTAAAATGATACTACTACTACTACTACTACTACTACTACTACTACTACTACTACTACTACTACTACTTCTACTACTACTACTACTGAAGATGATGATGTTGATGATGATGATGATGATACTGCTACTGATTACAATACTGAGATTATGATGCGTGTACAACAACAACAACAACAATTATCTTCATCATCATCATCATCATCATCATCATCATCATCATCATCATCATAACAATAATAATAATAACAATGATAATAACAATAATGGCAACATATTGACATAATAATGTTGGTGTTTCTGTCTCTCTCATGATGCAACTTGTTGCTTTGCTGGTTGTCATTGTTTCTGTCGTTGTCGTCGTTAAATACAAGTCGGATCATGTTTTCATTCCGTAAAAATGACTGATTTTCTCTCAATGACGACGCCTC
>JADBJO010001122.1:30000-32500 GCA_016801955.1 Conus betulinus
GTGTGTGTGTGTGTGTTGTGTGTGTGTGTGTGTGTGTGTGTGTGTGTGTGTGTGTGTGTGTGTGTGTGTGTGTGTGTGTGTGTGTGTGTGTGTGTGTGTGTGTGTGTGTGTTGTTGAGTTCTTGTCACTTCAAATTTGTTTGAAACAATTCCTATGTCCTTAGTTTCATGTCACTTGAAAAAGACAATAAGAGTCGAAACGTTGTGTTTGTTATTGTTTTTCTTTTTCTTTTGACCCCCCCCCCCCCCCCCCCCCCCCTTTGTTTCAGTCTTTACCACCAACCTTCAAATGCTATAGTTGTTCTGAAAAAGACCCAGTCAAGTGTTATCAATTTTTAAGGACATGAGTCGCTCAAAAACTAAAATCATGATGTAAACAGTATTAAATGTAGGGGGAGATCACGATGTCAACAGTATTAAATGTAGGGGAAAATCATTATGTAAACAGTATTAAATGTACGGAACAATCATGATGTAACCAGTATTAAATGCACGGGAAAATCATTTTGTAAACAGTATTAAATGTAGGGGGAAATCATCATGCAAACAGTATTAAATGTAGAGGAAAATCATTACGTAAATCAGTATAAATGTAGGAGAAAATCATAATGTAAACAGTATTGAATGAAGGAGGAAATCATTATGTAAACACAAATTAAATGTAGGGGGAAATCATCGTGTAAACAGTATTAAATGTAGGAGAAAATCATGATGTAAACAGAATTAAATGTAGGGGAAAATCATGATGTAAACAGTATTAAATGCAGGGGAAAATCGTGATGTAAACAGTATTAAATGCAGGGGAACATCATTATGTAAACAGAATTAAATGTAGGGGAAATCATTATGTAAACAGTATAAAATGTAGGGAAAATCATGATGTAAACAGTATAAGATGTAGGGGAAATCTTTAAGCCTGTGCTTAGGGATCTATTTAAATGTGCAAGGGAGGTCAAAAGTGTCAACAGTCAGAGTGGTCAGCTGTGCTGTTTAATGGCCCAAGCATCGTCAGTCACGGAAGTGCTGACAGCAGCTACGAACTATGTAGAAACAGCCTTTACTTTACTACATAAATGTAAGCTGCAGAGTATGCGACCCTTATTTCAGACACAAACATAGAACATGAGAAGCATTCTTATCAGTACAAGACAAAAAAGTGAAAAATGTTAGTATATATGTATGAATGCATGTATGTATGTATGCATGTAAGTATACATGCATACATGTTTGGAAGAGGTGGACTATATGTGTGTATATTGCATGTATCTATGTACCCACGTCTGTAAGTTTTGTATAGGCTTTAACGTGTGTTTGGGAATGGATTCCTGTACGTTGGTTAACATTGTTGCAGTGGACTAAAAAAAAAAAAATCACACAAAAAATACCACCTCCCAATGTCATCACTCTATTGTTGGTTATTCCCCACCAAAGACTACACGTTTTTCCCTGACATAAAAGCACTCAGAAGAAACGAACGAACAACGGCATATGAAACGGCCGTGCACTCTCATCCATATAGCGGTGAAATGACACGGCGCGTTTCGACCTCTATGGTCTTCTTCAGGCGACACAAACAACATTTCAGACAACAAGAACGAACGGACAGTCGCTTATTTCCTGATGAACAGTAGTAAACAACGATCACAAATACACACACGCCTGAAATCGATGACATCGAATGAAAGACAACACAATGAAAGGTAGCTGTCAGTATGAATCCATGTCAGTTTCACAGGGAGCTCACTGCAGGCGGAAATAGAAATAAATCGTGTCAGTTTCCGCCTGCTGTCATCTCTCGTTGAAACTGACGTACATCGTGTGTGTGTACCGATAAGAGGATATTCTGTCGCTGTGTTCAGATCAGTGTGACACATGTTATCACATGCGGGGGTGCTATTTGCTATTGAGCAGTGGATCTGACCCAATACAGACACTCAATGGAGAGGATGACCTCATTGGATTCACAGAAACGTTTCGATTTCAAAGCGTTTGTAGGTGGTTTTTGTTGTTGTTGTTTAGAAATACTGTTAATTTCTTGGCTCAGGTCTGCTCTTGTCTGAAAAAAAAAAAAAATGGTTGGAATAAAGTAATATTTGGTTGATTATTTTAACATAGATATATCTGAAGTAACGTTCATGTAAAAAAGGCAACTTGAAATGCATAGTAAAAATCGTCCAAAAATTCTAAAAGCGTAAAATTGTGCAGCTATCAATCAACACCAAAATTAAAGGTGAAAACACACTAAGAATATTCTGTTTTATAAGCAAGGGTCATACATCAAGTAAAAGTGAAAACACGCTGAGAACGTTCTATTGCATAACCAGGGGTCATATATCACACTGAGAACATTCTATTGTATAACCAAGGGTCATATATCACACTGAGAACATTCTATTGTATAACCAAGGGTCATGCATCAAGTATGTGGTGGAAGAATTCCTCCATCATTACAATAGGGGCTAGGTTTTCAAAATTCTCTCTCTGTCTCTGTCTTTCTGTCT
>JADBJO010001122.1:37500-42500 GCA_016801955.1 Conus betulinus
AGCGCTTACAATCCACAATCTTGTTTACACAAAGGGCTGCCTACATGGGTAGAGCCGACTGAAGAGCTGCATGTTGTCACTTCATTCAGTCGCTCCCCGTGAATTCAATCGCTTCCCGTACATTCCGTCGTTTTCCGCGAATTCAATCGATTCCTGTGGGTTCATTCAGGCGTTTTCCGTGAATTCAGTCGAATCCCGTGGCTTCATTCAGTCGTTTTCCATGGCTTCATTCAGTCGTTTTCCGTGGATTCAGTTGTATCCCGTGGTTTCATTCAGTTGTTTCTCATGGTTTCATTCAGTCGTTTCTCATGGTTTCATTCAGTCGTTTTCCATGGTTTCATTCAGTCGTTTCCCGTGACTTCATTCAGTCGTTTTTCCATGGTTTCCATTCAGTCGTTCCCCATGGTTCCATTCAGTCGTTTCCCGTGGATTCAGTTGTATCCCGTGGCTTCATTCAGTCATTTCTCATGGTTTCATTCAGTCGTTTTCAATGGCTTCATTCAGTCGTTTGCGTGTCTTCATTGCTCGTTTCCCGTGAATTCAGTCGTTTTTCGTGAATTCAGTCGTTTCCCGTGAATTCAGTCGTTTTTCGTGAATTCAGTCGTTTCCCGTGAATTCAGTCGTTTTTCGTGAATTCAGTCGTTTCCCGTGAATTCAGTCGTTTTTTTTTTCGTGAATTCAGTCGTTTCCCGTGAATTCAGTCGTTTTTCCTGAATTCAGTCGTGTCCCCTCCAGGACCTTTACAAACCAAGGCTGGTGCACAGAGGCCATACATGCTGGAGCAGTGTAGCTTCATGTCTGAAATTCCTGTTTTGAACAGTGTCTGAACTCTACTTGGGCAGTAAGGCTGAGAGTGTCTGAACTCTACTTGGTCAGTAAGGCTGACAGTGTTTGAACTCTACTTGGTCAGTAAGGCTGACAGTGTCTGAAATCTACTTGGTCAGTAAGGCTGACAGTTTCTGAACTCTACTTGGTCAGTAAGGCTGACAGTGTTTGAACTCTACTCGGTCAGTAAGGCTGACAGTGTTTGAACTCTACTTGGTCAGTAAGGCTGAGAGTTTGAACTCTACTTGGTCAGTAAGGCTGACAGTGTTTGAACTCTACTCGGTCAGTAAGGCTGACAGTGTTTGAACTCTACTTGGTCAGTAAGGCTGAGAGTTTGAACTTGGACTTGGTCTATGAGGCTGACAGTGTTTTGAACTCTACTCGGTCAGTAAGGATGACAGTGTCTGAACTCTACTTGGTCAGTAAGGCTGACAGTGTTTGAACTCTACTTGGTCAGTAAGGCTGAAAGTTTTTGAACTCTACTCGGTCAGTAAGGCTGACAGTGTCTGAACTCTACTTGGTCAGTAAGGCTGACAGTGTTTGAACTCTACTTGGTCTGTAAGGCTGACAGTGTTTGAACTCTACTGGTCTGTAAGGCTGACAGTGTTTGAACTATACTTGGTTTGTAAGGCTGACAGTGTCTGAACTCTACTTGGTCAGTAACGCTGACAGTGTTTGAACTCTACTGGGCAGTAAGGCTGACAGTGTTTGAACTCTACTTGGTCAGTAAGGCTGGTAGTGTCTGAACTCTACTTGGTCAGTAAGGCTGACAGTGTTTGAACTCTACTTGGTCTGTAAGGCTGACAGTGTCTGAACTCTACTTGGTCAGTAAGGCTGACAGTGTCTGAACTCTACTTGGTCAGTAAGGCTGACAGTGTTTGAACTCTACTTGGTCTGTAAGGCTGACAGTTTCTGAACTCTACTTGGTCTATGAGGCTGACAGTGTTTGAACTCTACTTGGTCTGTAAGGCTGACAGTGTTTGAACTCTACTTGGTCTGTAAGGCTGACAGTGTTTAAACTCTACTTGGTCTGTAAGGCTGACAGTGTTTGAACTCTACTTGGTCTGTAAGGCTGACAGTGTTTGAACTATACTTGGTTTGTAAGGCTGACAGTGTCTGAACTATACTCGGGCAGTAAGGCTGACAGTGTTTGAACTCTACTTGGTCAGTAAGGCTGACAGTGTCTGAACTCTGCTTGGTCAGTAAGGCTGTCAGTGTCTGAACTCTACTTGGTCTGTAAGGCTGACAGTGTCTGAACTCTACTTGGTCAGTAAGGCTGACAGTGTCTGAACTCTACGTGGTCTGTAAGGCTGACAGTGTCTGAACTCTACTTGGTCAGTAAGGCTGACAGTGTCTGAACTCTACGTGGTCTGTAAGGCTGACAGTGTTTGAACTCTACTTGGTCTGTAAGGCTGACAGTGTCTGAACACTACTTGGTCTGTAAGGCTGACAGTGTTTGAACTCTACTTGGTCTGTAAGGCTGACAGTGTTTGAACTCTACTTGGTCTATGAGACTGAAGTGTTTGAACTCTACTTGGTCAGTAAGGCTGACAGTGTTTGAACTCTACTTGGTCAGTAACGCTGACACAGTGTTTGAACTCTACTTGGTTTGTAAGGCTGACAGTGTTTGAACTGTAATTGGTCTATGAAGCTGAAAAACTGATAAATCAACTTACGGATACCGGAATCAGTCAAAAAAAAAAAAAAAAAAAAAAAAAGAAAGAAAACCTGAACAAATCGAAAAGAAATCATTCATGCTTACGACAAACCTCCGTATATTTTCAAAGTAAGGTGACTGCAGGCGGAATTTGAAACAGACAGACAAAAAAAAAAAATTAATCATAGTTCATCTGCCAGACAACAGGGACAAACAATTTGATTCTATTGTAACTTGTCTGTCCATGTTGTCTGGTGGTACTCTTGTAATTACTGTTTGAAACCTCTGTATAGGTAGGAATACTGCCTATCGTTTGAAAAAGACACAACTACTTTGCGTTGCGTATTTTACACTGGATGTTATGGCTGAAATGTACCTCAATGCTTTGATACCGACAACTGCAGTATGAACTGTCGTCTCTCTTTGTCTCAAAGTCTGCCTGACTCTCGATACAGACAACTGCAGTATGAACTGTCATCTCTCATTTGTCCTCAGACCTGCCTGAATCTCGATACAGACAACTGCAGTATGAACTGCCATTTCTCATTTGCCCCCAAGCCTGCCTGACTCTCGATACAGACAACTGCAGTATGAATTGTCATCTATCATTTCCCCTAAGTCTGCCTGACTCTTTCTACTTGATATGTTCTCCCTTTCCAGTCCCTGTCTGTCGTATGTCCGCCTGTGTCTCTGTCTCTGTCTGTCTGTCTGTCTGTCTGTCTGTCTGTCTCTGTATCTCGTCTGTCTGTCTGTCTGTCTGTCTGTCTGTCTCTGTCTCTGTCTCTATGATAATGGCACAGATAATGATTGCTGGGTGCCCAAGGTCTGACCAGCGTGTTGGGCTAATGCGCAGGTCAGACATCTGCTAAGTCGTAGCCATACCCCCCCCCCCCCCCTCCCCTTCTTCAATTCTCTTATCTCAGTCAGTCAGTCATTTATCCATCAGCTTAAATAATGTGCAAAGTGGTCTTGAAACTTATGCAGATGGGGCATCAGCGTATATGGACTAGTCCGCACGCAATGACACCTCCTTGATGAAACTGGGACTGGAATTGAAACTTTCTGTCTGTCTCTGTCTGTCTGTGTCTGTTGTCTGTCTGTCTCTCGCTCTCCCTTTTTCTTGTCTGTCTGTCTGTCTGTCTGTCTGTCTGTCTGTCTCTCTCTCTCTCTCTCTCTCTCTCTCTCTCTCTCTCTCTCCTCAGCGTGTGCTTTCTTGTCTCTGTGCCTTTCTGTTAGTGTATCCGAAAGGAGTTTGTGGTGGAAAGGGGGAGAGGAAAAGGGGACGGACGTGGCTGTGTACAGAGAGAGGCATTTGATGTGGATGTGTACAGAGAGAGGCATTTGATGTGGATGTGTATAGAGAGTGGCATTTGATGTGGATTTGTACAGAGAGAGGCATTTGATGTGGATGTGTACAGAGAGAGGCATTTGATGTGGATGTGTTCAGAGAGAGGCATTTGATGTGGATGTGTACAGAGAGAGGCATTTGATGTGGATGTGTACAGAGAGAGGCATTTTATACGCAGACGTGTTCGCTCTTTTATGTTATGTCTTTTCTTTTATGTCTGTGAAGGCGGAGACGAAAAGAATCTGTATCAGTTGTAATGCGATGGTGTTCGCTTTCCAGACATGCGCTTGCCAATTACTTATTTTCATGTTTCTCCTCTGTTCAAGCGTGGGCTGAATACATAACATGAAGAAAGCATAGATTTGCTTATCTATTAACCTCGTTCAAGGAAAAAGTGTGTGTCTACATTGAGTTCACGCGTTAAGGGGGAAGACTGCATGGGATTCATTGCTTCCATTACCGCAGAAAATGACAGACTTGGCTTCCTCGCATAAGCTAACATTATAGAATGTTCATACTCTTCTTACCCAGTTTGTTGTCAGTAGGGTTGTTATTTGCCGATTGATTATACTGTTTGCCACCCTTTGTGGGTAAGACAAACAGTTTATAATAAGCCAGTCAACAAAGCTTTTGACAAGGCTTGAGGATGGAGGCTGAGTGTTTACTGCAATACCTGTTTGGTTTTTGGGTCATCGAGTAGGTTTATTATTCACTGTCTGATGCTTGTTTCGCCTGGTTTGTCGTCAATCTGGTTAATGTTTATTCTTTTATGACACTTTTGACCAAGTTTGTCGTCAAGCTGGGGTGATTGTTTATTCTTTTATGACACTTTTGACCAAGTTTGTCGTCAAGCTAGTTAATGTTTATTCTTTTATGACACTTTTGACCAAGTTTGTCGTCAAGCTTGTTTATTCTTTTGACACTTTTGACCAAGTTTGTCGTCAAGTTGGGTGATTGTTTATTCTTTTATGACACTTTTGACCAAGTTTGTCGTCAAGCTGGGTAATGTTTATTCTTTTATGACACTTTTGACCAAGTTTGTGGTCCAGCTGGGTAATGTTTATTCTTTTATGACACTTTTGACCAAGTTTGTCGTCAAGCTGGGTGATTGTTTATTCTTTTATGACACTTTTGACCAAGTTTGTCGTCAAGCTGGTTAATGTTTATTCT
>JADBJO010001122.1:55000-77500 GCA_016801955.1 Conus betulinus
GAGGGGGGGGGGGGAGGGGGACGGCCAGGATGGGGGGAGCGGGGGGGGGGGGGGGGGGGGGAGGAGGGGGAAATCATTGCATTGAGTTGACGAGGAGGAGTGGCAGGTGATTTGGTGTGCCGGGTGAGAGAAGAGCTGAATGCCACCCCCACCCCCCACCCCCCACCCCCTCCAAAGAAAGGAATCTGCTGATTTAGCTCTGTGCTGACAGCTGCACGCTCTGTGCAGGTGGAGTGCTGTGGGTGGGTATACTGCTACAGATGCCTTGATCAGATTGAGTGCTGTGGGTGGAGATACTGCAACAGATGCCTTGATCAGATTGAGTGCTGTGGCTGGGGGATACTGCAACAGATGCCTTGATCAGATTGAGTGCTGTGGCTGGGGATACTGCCACAGATGCCTTGATCAGATTGAGTGCTGTGGGTGGGGATACTGCTATAGCTGCCTTGATCAGATTGAGTGCTGTGGGTGGAGATACTGCAACAGATGCCTTGATCAGATTGAGTGCTGTGGTGGGGATACTGCAACAGATGCCTTGATCAGATTGAGTGCTGTGGGTGGAGATACTGCAACAACTGCCTTGATCAGATTGAGTGCTGTGGGTGGGGATACTGCAACAGATGCCTTGATCAGATTGAGTGCTGTGGGTGGGGATACTGCCACAGATGCCTTGATCAGATTGAGTGCTGTGGGTGGGGATACTGCAACAGATGCCTTGATCAGATTGAGTGCTGTGGGTGGGGATACTGCAACAGATGCCTTGATCAGATTGAGTGCTGTGGGTGGAGATACTGCAACAACTGCCTTGATCAGATTGCCATCCCAAAGTCCATTTGTGCGCCCAATTTGAAAGGAGACGTTTGTCGTTTTCATCGTCTTGAATGTTTTTTTATCTTGCCTAAAGAAGACCACAGAGGTCGAAACGCGTCGTGTGTTGTCATGACATTTGTTTGTCCCATTTGTCCAGCGGAACAATAATTTTTCCTTTTAGTTAGTTCAGCCAAAGACGTGACCATGTCAATAAGCTGTTTGGTAAAAAGAAAATCATGTCTGTAAAAAAAAGTTCTTCAGCAATCCCATGTTGGTATCCGCATAAGAGTAGAGGAAGTAGCTGATTTTAGCGAGGAAGGGGCGGAACACGGAGTTGTGGGGATGGACAGGTTTCGTCGTCATAAACACTGAGTATGTGCGTCCCTTTGCGATTTTTGTTTTCCTTGTTTAGACATTATAGTGCTAGAACATCGACAGTGAAGCTAGAATGATCTTAGAAAAAAGTAACAAAGAAATGATGATGCAGTGCTAGAACATCGACAGTGAAGCTAGAATGATCTTAGAAGAGAGTACTAGAGAAATGATGATGCCAGACAGACGAACAAGCTCTACATGCATCTGTCCCTTCCCGTTTCTCCCACCCACTCTTCGCCCTTCAAATTTATGTGACACATGAGGCAAATGGGCAAGTGCCTTTCCTGCTATATTCTTCAATGGATTCTGCTATCCTTTGAAATGTACTTGAAAGCAAATGAAAAAGTAAAAAAAAACATCAAATCTGCAAAGGGTAACACACAATTCAACGGCCCCTAGAAGAAACTGTCTCCCGTGTCTTCCTACACATGATAGTAATGCCCTGTGAGTGATTCATTCACAGAAACGGAATACATCAATGTGTGTAACGCAGGGTCTGGCTTGATTTTCGTGGGACCTTAAAGAAATGAGTAACGATTATATTGCGCGTATGTTGTTACCACAAAGCACATATCTCTCACACAGCTTTGTACGCCTTTCCACTTAAACCTCTCTTCAAATACACCATAAGCTGGCTCGTTTTGCTTTCTGAATTGAAGGCTTCGCCAGAATCAACACAAACCACATGCAGTGTAGAATGTTGACGAGCTTCTTAGTAAGTCCGTACAACGTCATGATGGGTTTAGTCGGACTTCATTTAAATCTGAATATTCCCCTATTTCCACTATTTTCCCCTTTACCTCCGCCCACCTCAGGATGGTTTCAACATATTTCTCATTGTTCGTGTTGAAACAAGACCACGGGGAGAGAGAGAAAGAGATTAAGGTTCAGATTTAGATGGTTTATTCACTTAAGGCCATAGCCCCATATGAAGAGGGCGATAACAGATGATTTATTCACTTAAGGCCATAGCCTCATATGAAGAGGGCGATAACAGATGATTTATTCACTTAAGTCCATAGTCTCATTTGAAGAGGGCAATAACAGATGATTTATTCACTTGAGGCCATAGCCTCATATGAAGAGGGCGATAACAGATGATTTATTCACTTAAGGCCATAGCCTCATATGAAAAGGACGATAACAATGTCACATGTATACTGTTAGAAAGGCGGCAGTATACGAGTCCTCACGAATGCAAGAGAGAAGGAAGACAACCAGAGAGAGAGAGAGAGAGAGGAGAGAGAGAGAGAGAGAGAGAGAGAGAGAGAGAGAGAGAGATACTTACAGAACACACACACACACACACACACACACACACACACACACACACAGAGAGAGAGAGAGAGAGAGAGAGAGAGAGAGAGAGAGAGAGAGAGAGAGAGACAATGACAATGACAATGACACCTTTTATTGACAATGGTTTAAATAAACCTTATGTCAAGAGGGTACATGTCTGATGCTTCATAATTGAAAAACACACACAAAAAAGAAAAATTAAATCATCAAAAAGCAAGTGTTTGTAATTTCCCAAACATAAGACCATCTATCAAACGTCCATGAATGTGCATGAAACTGATATTTCTGTAACAAACGTGTTTAAATGCATTTTCATTAGATTTTAAGTTTTTTCTCTCTATAATTAAAAGCATCCGTTAAATACTTTGCAAATGGTATCAAAATATCTTCTCTCTCACATGACAAAATAGCAGACAGGTTATGGGATAACCCGAAATGAGACTTGAAAACAACACAAACTTTTCTAAATTTCCTATATTCTTCACACCGAAATACAAAAAATATTCATCTTCATTTTTTTTGAAACATATTGGACAGTTCAGATTAATTTCAGAATTTGTAAACCATCTTTTATTGGCATTAAGTCCCATGCTTCTCGTTCGGAATCTAGCAAGTATGTCTCTGTGCCTCTTACATGATGTTATATTCAGGTAACGCTCCGCTTGAAATACATCTTTAAAAGAATGATATAAGCATACTTACGACTTTCTTCAATATCACTATGCCAATTTTGCATATAAGATGCAATCAGTCTATCTTTAAATTCTGCAAGAAAAGAAGATTCATCCTCAACATTTTGCATCATCCATATAATGCCAAAACCATTAACTAAAAGCACTTTTTTAACCTCAAAGGCCCAATTTTGACGACCAAGTTCTAACTGATTTAATGTCATACAATAAGCCTGCTTATTTAATCTTGACATTGGTAAACCGTAACAATCTGAGCCAGTACTTCACACATTTAACCACAGTTATGATAAACAGTGGAAAGCGACCTGTTTCACTCTGACACATTTTATTAGATGCATGTAGAGGCACATTCAAAAAACGTTTTATGGCAAAATTATGTATCTTTTCCATCTGATTATTCACATAAATTCCCCAAACTTCCGCAGCATATGTCATTATAGGCTGAACTTGTGTATCGAATAATTTCCAAAACAGCATTGGTTCAATAGAATTAAGTTTTCTCATACATCGGCAAATAGAGAGAGAGAGAGAGAGAGAGAGAGAGAGAGAGAGAGAGAGAGAGAGAGAGAGAGAGATTCATAATTAATTGATAACCATTATTTCCAAGGGAGGGCAGTAGACAAATCCAGATAAGACGACCTCCGGGGGATGAATTAAGTCCAGAAGAAGACCCCCCCCCAAAAAAAAAAAAAAAAAAAAAAAAAAGGTGCAGAAGTTTGTTGTGCTGACACACTGTGTACTGGCGGCCCCTGAGTGTGACCACAAGGAGGTAGGAGGCAGAGAAGGCCTGACGGACAGACCAAACACGTCTCTGGCACCGGAAACAACGCCTGATCCCCCAGTACCATGGCTCCAGGGCAGACAGACCAACACATCTGGCACTGCCATTATTGCCTGACCCCCAAGTACCGTGGCTCCGGGGCAGACAGACCAACACATCTCTGGCACCGCAATCAATGCCTCACCTCCAAGTACCACGACTCCAGGGCAGACAGACCAACACATCTGGCACCGGAATCAATGCCTGACCCTCCCAAGTACCTTGGCTCCAGAGCAGGCAGACAAAACATGCACACACACACACACACACACACACACACACACACACACACACACACACACACACACACACACACACACACACACACACACACACACACACACACACACACACACACACACACACACACACACGCACGCACGCACGCACGCACACACACACACACATGAGATGTGAAGTTCGTTGTGTATTATTACATATATAGTTTTATGTAGGGGAAAAAAGTAGTTGCCTTCTCGTTACAAAAAAAAGTGGACTAAACCATTAAAACGGGGGACAGATGCTTCATACATCAACCATTTGGCAGGCAAATATTTGTGGTTCACTTCTACATACGCGCTCTGTTTTTCAACGTCGTATCACTATTTCAATATCATCAGAAAACCTGTTACATGTTGAAGGCCGCCTTTTAGTTTGAAAGGAGAGAATGTTTCGTTTGATCTATTTTTTTTTTCTGAGTGGCTGTAGGATGGGGAAAAGGTGTGGGTGGTGGGAGGGGGGATGGAGTGGAGGGTGGGAAACGTGCAGCTGTGGGGGGGGGGGGGGGGGGGGGGAGGCGTGAGGACGCAGTTTTGGGAGGCTGGGTGCATTTGATCTATTGACTGACGGATTCCTCCTCCTCCTCCCTCTCTCTCTCTCTCTCTCTCTATTCCTCCTCCTCCTCTCTCTCTCTCTCTCTCTCTCTCTCTCTGGTTCTTTTAGTTTCTTCTGATTTGTTTATTTACTATATTACTTTATTTTATGCATTTGCTCCTCCAGATCTTTCACAAGTTTGGCTGTTCGGAACAGGTCATCTCACTGATAGTTTCATTCCATGATGGTATGCAGGCCAGGGTGCAGGAAAACGGAGATACCCCCCCCCCCCCCCCCCCCCCCCCCCCCCCCCCCCCCCCCCCCCCCCCCCCCCCCCGTGGAACATTTCATTCCATGATAGTATGCAGGCCAGGGTGCAGGAAAACGGAGATACCTCTGACCCATTCCCAGTGGAACATTTCATTCCATGATGGCATGCAGGCCAGGGTGCAGGAAAACCGAGATACCTCTGACCCATTCCCTGTGGAACATGGAGTGAAGCAGGGATGCGTCTTAGCTCCCACCCTCTTTCTCCTTCTGTTGGCTGCAATGCTGATTGAAGCACTCCGGGACTGTGACAAGGGGTAAACATCCAGTTTTGTTCAGATGACAAAATCTGTGACTTCCACGACTTCAGGCCAAGATTAAAAGATTTGATGCCCTTCCCTGTCGTCATCAACAACACAGAGATCCAAGCTGTGGACACGTTCTGCTATTTGGGCAGCACTGTCAGCAGCAATGGATCTCTGGATGCAGAAGTGATGCTGCGCATCTCAAAGGCCAGCTCTTCCTTTGACAGGCTCTCAAAGAGTCTGTGGCAACACCATGGCATCAAAACTGCGCACAGAGGTCTCCGTGTACAGAGCTCTGATTCTGAGTGCTCTCCTCTACTGTTGTGAGACGTGGACCACGTACTGCCGACACATCCAACAACTCTAACAGTTCCATCAACGATGCTTGCGCAAGATCTGCAGCATCAAATGGCAAGACAGTGTCCAGCCTACAGGTGCTGAAGGAGTGTGGTTTACCCTTCATTGAGTGTATACTTATCAAAAGCCAGCTGCGATGGACAGGGACACATGTCCGTATGGAGGACAGCAGAATTCCAAAGGTGCTGCTCTATGGACAACTGAAGGAAGGACAATGTGACCAAGGAAGGCCTCTCAAGAGATACAAAGACACCTAGAATGCCAACTCAGAAGCTGCAACATCGTGCTTCCTTGGAAAATGTCGCCCTTAACAGAACACAGTGGAAGCAAAGGTGTACCCAGGGCACAAAGACATTCGAGTGCAAGAGAGTAACCGCCTTCCAGGAAAAGAGAAAACGACTTAGTACCTCAAGAATTGGTCTTCATTCCCACATGAGGACCCACATCAGCAGATGACCCGCCTGTCTACTGGTCTTCATTCCTACATGAGGACCGACATCAGCAGATGACCTGCCTACTGGTCTTCATTCCCACATGAGGACCCCCATCTGCAGATGACTGCCTGCCTACTCATCATCCATCGGACATGACGGGAGAATCCATCATGTATTCCTGCACAGACGATTGGATGAGGGAAATATTAATTACAAATAAATAATCGTTTATTCTCTCTCTCCCTCTCTCTGTGTCTCTAACTCTGTGTGTGTGTGTGTGTGTGTGTGTGTGTGTGTGTGTGTGTCTTTCTCTCTCTCGCTCTGTTTCTCTATCTCTGTCTCTGTTTGTGTGTGTCTGTCTGTCTGTCTGTCTGTCTGTCTCTCTCTCTCTCTCTCTCTCTCTCTCTCTCTCTGTCTGTCTCTCTGTCTGTCTTGTCTCTGTCTCTCTGGTTGTCTCTTTGTCTCTGTCGATTTATTCTCTCGGATTTACTTGGAAGGAAGAATGTGTGTTCAATCTGTCTCGGGAAAAAAATACAAATTCGGGTACTAAGAAGTGTTGGACTGCAATGAAAATTGGCAAGACAGTGTATGAAGGTGTGCTGAAGACGGTGGTACCAATGGTTTTGTTCGATTGACAGTGGCATTGACAGTACATCCTGCTGATTAATTGATATTCAAAGAAGAAAGCAGTGTTGTGATAGGAACTCAGGACTGGATCATTTCAGTCGAGGCAGCCACGCACAACATGCGGTTTGCACGTGCGCGTTTTTTTCACCTCAGTGGACAGGTAAGGTTACAGGCACAGGGAATTAAACTTTCCTGGCCTTTGACTCTGCCTGTGACAATACTGGTGTGTTCACTGCTGACTGTAGTTTGTTTGTCTGGAGAGAACAGGAGCACAGGCACCTGCAATGACTTTTTTTTTTTTTCTTTTTCAACACACACATAAGGAAAAAACTGCAGTTTTGGAAGATGCTCTTTCTGGGCTGAAGCGTTGTTTTGGCATGTGGGCTGTTGCCTACAGGTTTCATCAGATCACGTTCCAAGACCTGGTACTCTGAGGCTCCGGACAGTGTGCTGTATGCGAGTGAGGTGCAGCACTGAATCAACCAGCATCAAGGACATGATTGTTTTGATATTTTTCCTGTCATGGCTGCTGCTTGTTTTCCGGAGACGTAGAGAGTAATCCTGGTCCAACAGATGTGTACAATCGTCAGTACAGACGAGACCAAGCCAAGAATTTCTATGACTACTCAAACTACAACCAGGCTTTCGACCCAGTCCAGCAACACAGTTCAAACAATTCACAAGATCCTGATGTCTTCCCCGATTTCCCTGTAACACAGGTCCAGAAAAGAATGCTGCACCTTGCAGGTTACCCGTGGACTCGCAGGGAGGCCAACTATCATCCGGGTGCTTACCCATCCGAAGATGGGCTTGCTAGTTCAGTGGACCAACTGCATGAATGGTGTTGCTCCCTTCAAGAGCAGCATGAGAAACTAAAACAGCAAACAGAACTTATACTGAGGAGAGATGCAGATTTCTTGAAGAACAGTGTGACAGCTTGCAGCAATGGAACGATTACCACTGTGACGCTAGCAGGAAAGCTGAAGAGGAGATCGACCACCTGGAATCATTCTCGAGGCGAAACAACTTAAGATTTTTCCACGTGCATGAGGCCCAAATGAGAGCCCCCAACAGTGCACCCGCAAAGTTGTTCAGCTTCTGAACAGATTTTTCCCTGACAAGAAACAATGGACAGTCGATGACATAGAACGTGCCCATCGCACGGGTCACAAGACCGAGGACTGGAACAACCCCAGACCCATCATCGCCTGCATCCACCGCTGGAACGATAAACTCGATATTCTTCAGGCAAACAAGAGCAGGAAAGAATGGCTGCCTCCATTGGTGTCAGAGTGGCCGCCGACCTTACTCATCGACAGAGCCAAGTTCTCAAGAAAGAAAAGGCAGCAGGAAGAAGCGCGCCTATTTCTGGAAGGGTCGTCTGCATCACAGCCAGTCTCGGCAGCAAGTCAGGAACCATAGGAAATCACTTCCAAAAGACAGCCCTGTTGACTCTGCAGTCAGAAGAAGAAGGAGCGCGGCAGAAGCTGACAGCAGGAAGACAATGGGGAAGAGACAGTCAGACCCAGAAATATCTGGTGGTATACCCCAAGGGAGAGGACCTGATTCAGCTCGCATCCAGTCACCTCCATGGAGAGCAGACCAGTGGTCAGACCAGCCAGGCAATCTGCAGCCTGAACGGCCATCCCCCCCACCCCTATGACATGAACGCACTCCCGACACTCCAGAGTCAGAAGCCGAAGGTCAATAACAGATACCCTTCACCTGCAGAGTATGAGAGTACCAGAGACAGCACAGCTGAAAAAAGACTTGACAAGCACCAACAAGAAGAGGTCAAACTCAGCTCAACTGCTGCTGACAAAGACAATGTTCAGACAATGCATGTTACTGTGGACAGTAGCCAGAAGTCCCACCCATCGACCTGTCAGTCCCAGATGTTTTCCACGCCCGCAAAACCCCAGCCTCAACGTAACCCCCAACCAAGGTACAGGCGAAAAATCGACCAGTGGGGGGTGAGACTGGTAGAGGAAGGCAGAAATGACATGTCCCCCAATGCCTTGTTGGTATCCCCCGTCAGTGTGTCTCCTACAGCCCCATCCCACAGTGATGATGCCCATGCAGGGAACACATTGGTGACTGACAAAACCCCTTTGCACCATGATGTTCATCGAGCAATAGACGTTGAGCACTCCAGCTCCCTGGTACTAACTGAGTGTACCCCAGTGGGTCAATCTGCTCAAATCCCACCAATTGTTTTAGAACCGGTACCGACTGTACCCTCACCCTTAGACACTTCAGACAGCAGTTTGACACTTGTGAAACAGGCAGTGGCAGTGGGAACGAAGCAAGGTGATGTAGAGAGCCAATCCCCTGCCATCTTGCAAGCATGTAGCTTGCCACAGGTGAAGTCCACGGCACAAAACTGTTCTGTGGTGACTGAAACTCCCAAAACAGCAGGTCGTCTTACTCGAAGCAAAACGAGGTGCAGACAAATGCAGGTTACAGAGAGCTTTAACCGCATCAGTGCAATGGGAAGAGGGAAAGGAGATAGTATGATGGAGGACAGAGGAGAAGGGGGAAATGGAAGGGGGGACAGTGGGGCTGGAAGGAAAGGGGGCCAGGGGAGGAGAGGGGTGAAAGTGTTATGGGGGAAGAGGGGCAGGGGAGAGTGAAGGGGGAGGATGGGGTGATGGGAGGCAGAGGGGGAAGGCAAGTGCAGAGAGTGGATGGAGAGATGGGAGGAAGACAGACAGAAGGTATCATGGAGGAGACAAGTGATGGTGGGGAAGGGAAACTGGCGGGGCTGGAAGAGGGGGAGATGAAAACACTAAATGACGGGAGGCCGAAGCCGTAACTATATCAATATATGTACGTGGAATTGCGAAGGTTTGATGCAAAAATTGGATATACCAGACATTGTGTCAACTCTTTTGTCATTTGATATCTTTTCATTGAATGAAACTTTCATTTACGTGGATACGATTTCATTTTTGCCTTTTATTGATTATAATGTATTTGTGTCAAAAGCCGTTAAATTGTCAAATCAAGGACGCAGCTCAGGTGGAGTGTGTGTGTTTGTACATAAGTGGTTGTCACAATTTGTTAAGAGCATTGAAACACATCTGGACCAAGTTATTATTTTGCAACTTGATCGAACGTTATTAGAAACAGATAAGCCAATTTTTCTTATTTGTACATACATTCATCCATATGATAGCAGATACTGGACACAGGCGAGCATGGGTATGGGATTGAAATCATTGAACAATGTTTGATGGACTTGTATGAACGTTACGAGGATTTCTACATTATGATATGTGGTAATCTGAATGCAAGGACAGGATGTATGAATGCATCATTACAGAATGAACTGTTTTGCGGACAATGTGTGGAAATCGGATAAAGAAGATTCAGATCAGATGCTTACTCGGCATTCTGAGGATAAGAAATAACAGGTTTTGGGCGAGATTTATTGAATTTATGCACAGCGTTTGAAATGTATCATTCTCAATGGTTTAAGTAATTACGATTTTGATGCATCACTCACTTTTGTATCGAGCAATGGAGGGAGCACAATTGATTACTTTATAAACTTCTAGTGGTTTATGTTTACAGAATTATATTAGTTCTTTAAATATTCTGTCCTCTGTTGTCATCACATTTACCTGTTTGTATCAAACTGTTAACCACCCTGAGTTCTCAGGCAAACGTGGACACCCAAGGTAAGAAAGCAAAAAAGTGGATGGAAAAGCAATGTTGGGATAAGTCATTAGAGCAACAGTTCATTGAAAATGTCAATACAAAGGAGATGCAAGAAATGTATTTACAAGCTCTAGCACATATTGATAATGATGTGAATCAAGCTGTAACCTTGTTTTCTAGAATCTTGGTGCTAAGTAGTAACTGCATGAAAAAATGTGTCCGTATTGATAACGAGATTAAACCTCCACAGTGGTTTGATGCTGAATGTAGTCAGTTTAAGATAAAAGCAAGGAATTCGTTGATGATACTGAGGAAATCAAACAAAGCAAGGCAAGTAACATATACTGTGTCAAATACACAACAATCAGAGGAAAGGAGGCAATTTGTTCAGGATAGGAAGGAGTACAAAACACTGCTAAAAAGAAAAAAGAGCAGCTTTAAACGTGAAAAAGCGAGGAAACTTGCAAGTTTTGGCAAAGACAGTAAAGCGTTCTGGAAAGAAGTTAAATTTATGTCTAGTAAGAAGAGGGCTCGCATTTGTCCTGAAATTTCTGACCAGCAGTGGTTTCACCACTTTAAAAGCCTATTCAATGTTTCAGAAATAAAAACATTTGACTTAAGCTTTGAAAGTTACGAATCAGATTGCAGTGATTTTTAAACTCACCTATTCATGAAAGAGAAGTTTATGAGGCAGTTCATAAACTGAAAATGGAAAAGCATGCGGTATTGATGGAATTACTCCAGAAATGCTGAAACTATGCAGTGAACAATCAGTAAAATTCATGACAAAATTATTTCATAATCTTTTCGAGAAAGGTCAATATCCTGAGGAATGGACAAAATCTATTATAGTACCAATTTTAAAGAAAGGTGATAAAACAGTTACAGATAATTACAGAGGTGTGTCACTATTGAGTTTAATGAGTAAATGCTATACTAATATTCTCAACAAGAGATTAGTGAACTTCATTGAAACAAATAAGAAGCTAACAGAGTCCCAAACAGGTTTTAGGAAGGGGTATTCTACATTTGACCACATTTTCACCTTGAATGCAATCATTCAGAAATGTTTTTCAAAGAAAGGAGGAAAGCTTTTTGCATGTTTTTTGTGGACCTGAGAAAAGCGTTTGATTCAGTTCAGCATGGATTATTATTTGATATTTTGGTAAAAACAGGAATCCATGGTAATTTATTAGGCAATAAGGGCTATTTATAAATCAGCTCTTTCATGCGTCAGAATAGAGGATCGCGTAACTGATTTTTTTGATTGTCCTGTTGGGGTGAGACAAGGCTGCATCCTGAGCCCAGAACTGTTTTTCAATTTTATATAAATGAAATGGCTATTGCAGTGGAAGAAAATGGAATACATGGTATCCAATTTGTACCAGGTTATGTTGAGCTATGTATACTTTTGTTTGCTGATGATATAGTTCTGCTGCTGTCCGACACCGCTAGAGGTCTACAGAATCAAATTGATGTACTGAACAATCTTGCAAAAAACTATTTCTGAATATTAACAAAGACAAAACAAAGGTTATGGTATTTCGAAAAGGAGGGTTTCTAGGCAAAAACGACAAATGGAATATAAATGGAGATTCTTTAGAAGTAGTAAATGAATATAACTATCTTGGTCTTGTGTTTACAACTAAAATGAGCATACCAAAGTGTGTTGATGCTCTGGCGGTGAAGGGCAGAAGAGCTTGCATTGAATGTGTGAAACATATTGGCAGATTGCATGATATTTCAAAATCTTGTTTTTTTTCAAAATATTTGACACTCAAGTACAACCTATATTACTGTATGCATCTGAAATGTGGGGTATGAATAGATTAGACAACATTGAAAAGGTTCACAGTTATGCATGCAAACGATTTTTACGAGTCCCATTAAAAGTACCAAATAAGTTTGTTCTTGGGGAAACAGGAAGGTACCCATTATATGTGAATAGTTATTTCAGATGTATCAAATATTGGCTTAGAATTCTAAAGATGGACACGACTAGAATCCCAAGGATTGCATACGCAATGCTTTGGAAATTAGATGAAAGGGGCAAAGTTTGTTGGGCAAATCAGAAATATCATGTTCAGAATGGGGTTTGGGCATGCATGGATAAATCAAGGAGTAGGATGTGAAAAGCGTTTTTTCTCTCTTTATTCAAACAAAGACTGAAAGATAATTATTTACAAGAATGGGAGGAATCTATCATGAATAAAGATATCTACAGAAATTATCGGGCTTTTTAAAACAACCCTAGAAAGCGAACCTTATTTCCAGTTTTTAGATATCAGATGCTTCCGTGACGGACTTGTGAAATTAAGACTGGGGGTACTACCAATAAATGGTTCTTCATTTAGGAGAATATTTAGTGAAAACCTAAACCTTGCTTGTTCAACATGTAAAGTACTGAAGATGAAAATCATTTTATACATTACTGTCCTAGGTATGATGAAATAAGAAACAAATATCTGAAAGGTATTAAACAACCGTATACCGATACACTTCACAAGGGGTCAGTAGATAGGATAAGAAAACTTGCCATGTATATTTTTCATGCTCTCCGACAAAGGAATATTGTCACCAATTAAAGGAGAAATTGATGAAAGATTTAAGTTCACTATGTTGTAATTATCAGATATTATTTACTGTAACAATTGCTTTATTCCACGTACATAACATTCTGTATATTTTGACCCTATTTCTAAGGGCTAGTGGCCTAGAGAATAAAGTTTTTGTTCTTGTTCTTGTTCTTGTTCTTGTTCTCTTTGTCTCTGTCTCTGTCTCCTTCTCTCTCCTTCCTGTTTTTCTCTCTCTCTCTCTCCTTCCTGTTTCTCTCTCTCTCTCTCTCTCTCCTCTCTCTCTCTCTCTCTCTCTCTCTCTCTCTCTCTCTCTCTCTCCTCTCTCCTCTCTCTTTTCTACCTCTCCCCCTCTCTCTGTGCATCTGATTTTTAATTTTTCTCTTCCCCAGAAGGCAGAATGTCTCACCAGCTGTTTCCCTACTCCTTATTGCCCTGCCCCTCTTCTCACAGGGAGGGTGCATGGCGTTTGACTGCAGTTATACTGTCACTCCCTGCTGTACTCGCCTCGGCCCACACGGCTGGCTGTGATGCCGGACCACAGGCGGTGTCAGGTAGAAGGGTTGTCCTCCCCCGCATTGTTCCCCACCTGATAAACTCTATGTAAGTAAGTAAGTAGTAAGTAAGTAAGTAAGTAAGTAAGTAAGTAAGTCATGTTGTTTATAGTCCAGCCGACCGCAAAGCGCCATATCAGGGCTGTCACCGCGTTGACGTAAACCCACAAGTCATTAGAAAAAAAAATTATATGTGATAGTATCCAGATCATTGCGAGAAAAAGGAAAACTTAAGGCGTACTTCCCTCATAGATGAATTGTCGCTTTGCTCATCTCATTACTCCAGCCTTTCTTCTTCTTCTTCTTCTTCTTCTTCTCTCTCTCTCTCTCTCTCTCTCTCTCTCTCTCTCTCTCTCTCTCTCTCTCCTCTCTCTCTCTCTCTCTCTTAGGAGCTTTCCTCCAGGGAGATGGGAAATAATATTCAACGACATTGGGAAATAATATTCAACAACTTTGGGAAATAATATTCAACAATTTTGATTATACTGATGAACTGACGCACTTGGTTACTGAATAACTCATCTAGTACATGCATAACTTTTTCATGTGTAAATATAAACGTACATATCCTTATATATCGTACCTTTAACCTAGATGGTCTGTGGTCTAAAGGTAGAGCGGTTGCCAGCGAAGATGACGGTCGTGGGTTCGAACCACCCTTGGAGTCGTTTTTTTCCGGCTTGAAACCCCTGTGTGTCTGCTGAACAGTACATGGTTCAGTTCAGGAAAGGCTAGAGGCGGGAGATTAGGAGAGGCTCCGGCTACCATCATGCTGTTCCCTGTTGTTGACTGTCAGGAGGGCTACCATCATGCTGTTCCCTGTTGTTGACTGTCAGGAGGGCTACCATCATGCTGTTCCCTGTTGTTGACTGTCAGGAGGGCTACCATCATGCTGTTCCCTGTTGTTGACTGACAGGAGGGCTACCATCATGCTGTTCCCTGTTGTTGACTGTCAGGAGGCCTGTCTCATCGTTACCTGTTGCACGGAGAACACGGAGAACATACAGACATACGCGCCACAAACGCAGAGAGAGAGAGAGAGAGAGAGAGAGAGAGAGAGACGTCCCCTTCTTCTATGATCAGACTTTGTCTACGGGTCACTTCCATTGACAGCTGTTCAGTATTGTCATGACCGTGCAAGAAAAGGCGTCTTCCCCTTGACCATCTATCGACGTCTGACCTCTCTCTTTGCGAGAGAGAGAGAGAGAGAGAGAGAGAGAGAGAGAGAGAGAAACGTTTTTTTTTTTTGTTTGTTTTTTGTGATGAGGGGAATTGTCTTGTGTGATGGTTTTAACTTCACTAACTGCTAAGCCCCCCTCCCCCCCCCCCCCCCCCCCCCCCCCCCCCCCCCCCCCCCCCCTCCATTGGCTGGTGCCGTGTTCGTGTTGCCGTGGTCTACTTCGTGTGCTGTTACATCTCCAGAAGCCCACACTCTTTCACTGTGTCGCCACTTGTTCTGCTTCAGACAGGAAACCGGCGTCATCAGAGGTGAGTGCGTCATCTGACCAAACTGTTCCCATGGTGCTCACAGCGATTTCAAAGGCGTGCATGCTCCAAGCACGACAATTCCCTCCCTTCGTATGGTCCAGATATGTTTGGCAAAAATCAGTTCAGAGCCTCTTTGTCTCGGAAGTGACCTTTAAAAAGCACAGCATTGGCAACTCGACTTCCTTTGTCGACGTCAGAACCAAGGGCTGAGAACAGTACCAGTATGGAAGTGCCAGTACAGTGCCAGTCTTTTGTCCACGTGGCAAGCCGTCTTGCAGCAGAATGAAACAGGAGAGATGTATTGGTTCTGGCTGTGTGGAAGCGTCACACCGTCGGCAAGGCGTGTTGTGTTCGTCGGCTGTTCGTCTTACTGCGTCTGACGTCATCCGACCGTTTCGTCACACACATTCACGTCTCCGCTGCTGTCGATTTATAGGAAACCAATAGACTAGGCTTTCTTTCTGACGCTGGGTATCGGGCGATTTTCTATTTCAACTTTGCTTCTTTCTTCTGACAAGTCTCAGATCGCCTTGGTGACCGTGATGATGGAACTGATTCACCATGGGCATTATGGGATTGACTCACCATGGGCATTGTGGGATTGATTCACCATGAGCATTATGGGATTGACTCACCATGGGCATTGTGGGATTGATTCACCATGAGCATTATGGGATTGATTCACATGGACACTATGGGATTGATTCACCGTGCATTATGGGATTGATTTACCATGAGCATTATGGAATTGATTTACCATGGACATTATGGGATTGATCGGCAATATGGGATTAACTCACCATGGACATTATGGGATTGATTTACCATGGGCATTATGGGATTGATTCACCATGGGTATTATGGGATTGATTCACAGTGGGCATATGAGATTGATTCACCTTGGACATTATGGGATTGAATCACCATGGGTATTATAGGATTGATTCACCATGGGTATTATGGGATTAATCGGGAATATGGAATTGGGTTTACCATGAACATTATGGAACTGATTCACCATGGGCATTATGGGATTGATTCACCATGGGTATTATGGGATTGATTCACCATGGGTATTATGGGATTGATCAGGAATATGGGATTGGTTTACCATGAACATTATGGAATTGATTCACCATGGACATTATGGAATTGATTTACCATGGACATGGAATTGATTCACCATGGGCATTATGGCATTGATTTACCATGGACATTATGGGATTGATCGGCAAGCGCAGTTTCTGTATATCATGCCCATTTCTCCAATCGCCGAATCGATCAGAGAGAGAGAGAGAGAGAGAGAGAGAGAGAGAGAGAGAGAGAGAGAGAGAGAGAAGCGCGAATGCGCGCGCGCGCGCGTGCGCGCGCACACACACACAC
This sequence comes from Conus betulinus, assembly GCA_016801955.1. NCBI lineage: Eukaryota > Metazoa > Mollusca > Gastropoda > Neogastropoda > Conidae > Conus > Conus betulinus. The sequence continues at coordinate 71,461 of JADBJO010001122.1, forward strand.
ACACACACACACACACACACACACACACACACACACACACACACACACATACACAAACACACTCACACACGCACGCACACACATATACAGACGTACACATGCATACATGCTCGCGCGCACGGGCGCGCGCGCGCTCACACACACACACACACACACACACACACACACACACACACACACACACACACACACACACACACGTCACTCACAATCAACAGGAGGCATTTGCCTCCTTTCTAAGTTACAGAATTTGTGTTGATTGTTCTACTGCCGTAAAAAGGAATCAGCTGTACAGAAATTGTGTTGATTGTTCTACTGTGTTCATTGTTCTACTGCCATAAAGAGGAATCAGCTATACAGAAGCTGTGTTGATTGTTCTGCTGGTATAAAGAGGCATCAGCTGAACAGAAACTGTGTTCATGGTTCTACTGCCGTAAGAGAAATCAGCTAAGTCACAGGCGGAGAAATATATAGAGAGAAAACAGAAAGATTGCATTGGCGTTGGCCAGTCCTCACCACCAAGGTGCCCAATATCCAGGGCAGCCCAATATCCAGGGCTGCCCAATGTTCTAGAGCAGCTCGTTTCAGTCTGGGGGGGGGGGGGGGGGGGGGGGGGTTCTAGGCAGGGGAGAGAGAACTGCGGGTATTGGATCTGGCGGCGTAGATGGTGAGATGGTGATTGTGTCCCGGACAATGACAAGGTCTTAGTGAGCTGAAGGTCCGCCATCATCTCCAATCCTGTCAACGACAGCAGGGACGCCTTCATATCCGCCACCACCTGCCCGCTGTCTTCCTGCCTCAGAGTCAATGTCCGCTCAGAAATGGCTCCAGATTGTCATTCAGTGGCGTCGCTCTCTACAAATCAAATCCCCTGCCCTCTTCCTCTTCCGTCTCTTTTAATAAGTATACAGACTGTACGAAAAGTTTGTCTCCGGCAGGGATCTTAATCCTGCGCAGTTAGAGCATTCTCAAACATCGATATTCAATCCTGCGCGGTTAGGCCATGCCTTGCACAAAGACACTGGCACCAACAATGATCCTGCGCACTTAGGCCATCCCTAGCACGATGTCGTCGAAGGAGATAAAACATCGGTAATTTAGCACAATTAAGACTTTTCATCTACTTGGAATGATAATGACTCATGTAAAATAATGATTTCTGGTCACCCACTGAAATACAATGCTTTGACCATGCAAATGACTTCAGCACCTGCACAGAGACAGTAAAATCATCATACTATGTTTGATCCAATGGCCTTAATACAGCCCTTCCTGCCTCATGTGTGTGTGTGTGTGTGTGTGTGTGTGTGTGTGTGTGTGTGTGTGTGTGTGTGTGTGTGTGTTAGTGTGTCTTGGGTGTGTTTGTGTGTTGGAAAGAAGGGAGAGAGTGAGGGGGAAGACAACGTAGGGAAAGAGTGTAGGGATTGATTGTGTTTATCTGCATGTCTGATTCTATGTTTTGAAATGCATGTTGGGCTCATAATATTATAGTTTATATGCCTCAATCTAATGTGTTTCCCGTCTTCTCTTCTTTCTGAAACATTCGGCTTTGATATTGTAATGGCGCCTGGAGCCTGACGAGGGACAGTCGTCACTTTTTCTTTAAAGAATTAGATTGTCATTATTCATTATTCCCTGTAAAAACAACAGAAAGTCTGGAAATGGTTTTAAAGTTTTCGTTTTCCTCTTCCTCTTCATTAATGGAAAAAAAAGTCTTCTGTAAAGCCGCGTTTAGTTAGGCCTACTACTGTTGTCACTATTGAAATTTTGCTGAACAATTGATACTGTTGTACACACAACACTGTTGTTAACACTGTTCATATTTTGTTCATAAACAATTTAAGAAATAGCCAGCATTTTGATGACTTTTTGTTACATATCGATTATATTACAAATGTTAGACACACGCACACACACACACACACACACACACACACACACACACACACACACACACACACACACACACACACACACACACACACACACACACACTCACACAAACACACACATCCACCCCTCTCTCACCCCCACCTTCACCTTCCCTCACACGAACACGTCAACACCAGCAAACTCGCGCACACAGATAAGTGGATATCGTTAATCAGTCCGAGGGAAGAGATGTGTCTTTAGGGAGGTTTTAAAAGTCTTTAAGGAGTCCGTGTTACGCAGAGAAGAGAGGGGGAGACCATTCCACAGAGCAGGTGCCTGGTAAGAGAGAGATCGTTGGCCTGAAGTTTTCAGGCTAGTGGTGGGAAACCGAAGCAGTGGATGAGCGTAAGCTGTGAGACGGAACATAGAGATGGAGGAGGTCAGAGAGGTAGGAGGGAGCCAGGTTATTCAGTGATTTGAAAACCCAGGAGGAGAACTTTAAAGTCAATGCGAGACTGAATTGGGAGCCAGTGTAAGGATGACAGAATTGGTGATATGTGATCAGATCTAGAGGAGCGGGAGATCAGACGGGCGGCATTGTTCTGAACTTTTTGAAGTTTAGAGATGAGCGTTAAGGGACAACCGGCAAGGAGGGAGCAAGCGAGACGAGACAGGACAAAAGCACAGATTAGGGTCTTCATGGCATTTTGAGTGAGGAAGCGGCGAAATGAGCTGATTCAACGAAGTTCAAGGTAGCAGGACTTGCACACATTAGAGATATGTTTTTGAAAGAGAGAGTTGGGTCGAGTGTGACGCTGAGGTTACGAACAGACACTGATAGATTTATCTCGTTTCCATCAACATTTATAGAACCAGGGAGAGAATGAGTTCTGATAGTGTGTTTCGAAGCAATGAGAATTATTTCAGTTTTGTCTGCATGAAGTTGTAGTTTGTTATTGTGCATCCATGATTTAACATCGGTAACGCATGCTTGAGAAGAGGAGATTATTCCATGAAGCTGACTGAGATGGGCAGAGATATACAGCTGGTTGTCATCTGAAAAGCTATGGTGAAGGAGAGAGTGTTGGCTGATAATGGCCGAGAGAGTCTACAGCGATACACATTTCCTGACTGAAGCTGAAAACTTCGTAACACTGACCATTGTTGGTGTCGTTTGTACACACTTTGCTAACTAAAGATGGAGGAGCTTTGTTTGCTGTAAACGATCTGTTCACAGGCGTCGCTAGAGTTGGATACTTGTATGTAGTTTCAAGGGGAGATCACTGCAGGTGGAAATTGAAACAACACTTAAAAGAAAAAAAATAACATGCTACCGAACCAAATAACAAGCCAATAACAAGACAGAATTGTAATGTGATTGTTTCGTTTGCCAACACAGTATTTTGTTGTTGCTGTTGTTGTAAGTTTCCTTACACACACACACACACACACACACACACACACACACACACACACACATATATATATATATATATATATATATATACAATAAAACAATAAATTCCAAGGATAGTACCGAGCACCATTCCAGCAACTTACAGAGCAGCTAGGTGTTGCAATGACTGCAAGAAATATTGAATTATAATTATATTATATTATATTGTATTATATTATATTATATTACATTATATTAATTATATTATATTATATGTTATCCTTGGAATTTATTGTTTTATTGTAATTTAGTCCCTTGCGGATTCATTTCAAGAACTGGCCCTCAGCACTGTGTCTTAAGAGGTTATCTTTTTATATTTTTCAAGAAAATGTAGCTTGTTTTTGCTTTTCATGGTTTTCTTTTGTTTCTTAGGTGGCACCTTTGGTTAGTTTTTTTGAAAACTCAACAAACATACTACGGTATTGCACACCAGCCTTTTTCTGGTATAGCATTCTCCTTAAAACCGAAAAGGCAGAGGAGGTCAAATTACCCACTTCCGCGGTCAGTGAGGAGAAACAACCAGGTTTCGAAATATCGATATCTGACCAGGAGTTATATGTTAGTGAGCTTCCCCCCATTGGAAATTGTCTCTCGCTTCGGAGACTATAAGCCTGCTGAAGGTTCATTTTGAGAAGATTTATTATTCCTCATTCACCCGCTTAAGCACATACTGTCAGTTAGACAGAATCATCTACCACTGCAGATATGAAGGCTTATCACCCCCGCTATTTATACAATCTCAGACATAAGAGCAAGCTTTGTTTATAATTCTCTCTCTCTCTCTCTCTCTCTCTCTCTATATATATATATATAGAGAGAGAGATATGCTTGTATGTACGCATGTATGCGTATGTATGTACGTATGTATGTGCATATGCATGTGTGTGTGTGTATGTATGTGTGTGTGTCTGTCTGTATGAGAGAGAGAGAGAGGTCAAGGAGGTCTTATGTTTCAAAATAGTTCTGAGGGAACAGACAGGCAGTCTTGTGCAGCCCTGGACCCGACTGGACCTCACTATTTATTTATGGACTCTCTGACCTCACTATTTATTTATGGACCCTCTGACCTCACTATTTATTGACTCTGACCTCACTATCTGTTTATTGACCCTCTGACCTCACTATTTATTTATGGACCCTCTCACCTCACTATTTATTTATTGACCCTCTGACCTCACTATTTATTTATTGACCCCCTGACCTCACTATTTATTTATGGACCCCCTGACCTCACTATTTATTGACACTCTGACTTCACTGTTTGTTTATTGACCCTCTGACCTCACTGTTTATTTATTGACCCTCTGACCTCACTATTTATTTATGGACCCTCTGACCTCACTATTTATTGACACTCTGACTTCACTGTTTATTGACCCTCTGACCTCACTGTTTATTTATTGACCCTCTGACCTCACTATTTATTTATGGACCCTCTCACCTCACTATTTATCTATAGACCCCCTGACCTCACTATTTATGTATTGACCATCTGACCTCACTGTTTGTTTTATTGACCCTCTGACCTCACTGTCTATTTATTGACCTTCTGACCTCTATTTATTTATGGATACTCTGACCTCACCATTTATTTATTAAACTCTGACCTCACTATTTGTTTATTGATCCTCTTACCTCACTGTTTATTGACCCTCTGACCTCACTATCTATTTATTGACCCTCTGACCTCGCTATTTATCTACTGACCCTCTGACCTCACTATCTATTTATTGACCCTCTGCCCCCACTATTTATTTACAGACCCTCTGATCTCACTATTTATTCACTGACCCTCTGACCTCACTATTTATTTACAGACCCTCTGACCTCACTATTTATTTACAGACCCTCTGACCTCACTATTTATTTGCAGACCCTCTGACCTCACTATTTATTTACAGACCCTCTGACCTCACTATTTATTCACTGACCCTCTGACCCCACTATTTATTTACAGACCCTCTGACCTCTCATCAGAACATCCCAGTCTCAGCATTGACTCCTGAGACAACTGGCACTACTTGGCCACAGGCTGTTATTTCCCAATGTCTTCTTGTGTGCGCGGGAGACAGAAAAAAAAGAATAGTGACGGACTTGGCCCGACCTTTGCCGTCGGCTCAACAGCAAACAATGGTCTCAGGACGCTGTCCAATAACAGACCAGTCCACAGAAAGAAAAAAAATTCCAGAAAGCGAGAGAGCATAGCGGGGATTTTGACAGTGGAAAAGGGTTTGGCTATTCCCCCCCCCCCCCCCCTCCGTCCCTCCCAGTTCTCACTCCTCACAGCATTCATGCAGACGATCTGATGCAATACCTGAGTTCCTGAGCATTCCCAGAATCTGGCTACTTTCTGCACACTGCTAATCCTGTGCTTGTTTTCCTGATAGATTGCTCTGGAACCTCAGTGACTATGAACTGCGAGCTGAGGAATCATGTAATAAATGGAACGTGAGACATGTGGCCTTTCTGGTGGATCGGGTGTAGCAGTTAATGGCGGCCTTTACCCATAAAGGTATTGCATTTAAGAAGAAAACCTTTGTTTGTATATCAGTTAGGTTATAGTTTTATACTTACTGACAAATGTGTTTTTTTCTTACATGAAAACAAAAGGAACGAAAGGACCGCAGAACGAATGAGCGAAGAAAGGAAAGAATACAGAAAAGGAAGATTACAAAGACAAAATGATAGAAGGACAAATAAATGAAAAAAGAA
>JADBJO010001122.1:92500-97500 GCA_016801955.1 Conus betulinus
TGTGTGTGTGTGTGTGTGTGTGTGTGTGTGTGTGTGTGTGTGTGTGTGTGTGTGTGTGTGTGTGTGTGTGTGTGTGTGTGTGAAGTCAAGTCAATTCAAGTCAAAATCATCTTTATTGAGGGTTGAAGAATAAGCTATCAAGCGGTTTTTTTTGTTTTGTTTTGTTTTTACATCCTGCCCGCATAAAAAAGGAACAAATATGGCATGCAACGGGGAAAACTACAACTAACATTTGAAAAGCACATAACTCCAGCCATACATGCATGTACATTATTACTCAAATTACAACATATGAAATAAGGGGGAAACAATCACTGGAACATAATTTTAAATGGAGAGAGAGAGAGAGGAGAGAGAGAGAGAGAGAGAGAGAGAGAGAGAGAGAGAGAGAGAGAGAGAGAGAGAGAGAGAGAGAGAGAGATGGGAGGGGGGAGGCATAACCTTTAATTGTTGCATAGAGTTTCCATCAGATTCCTTTTTAGTGCTTTTTTTTTTAAATGCCTGTTTCGAGGGGCATGATTTTAAAGAGGAAGACAAACTATTCCACGCCATCCTTTCAGAGTATACAAAACTTGATTTATAAAGTTTTTTTTTCGGGGTCTGGGAAAAGACAGTTCATGTGTATGTCTATTGTGTGACAAAGCTTTCGGTGATTTTCTTCGGAGCTGATCCATTCATTACATTGTACATGCATAAGCATTTGTTGAAATGGAATCTATCTTTAAAAGGAAGAATGTGTAAAGTTTTGTAACCAATCTTTGTCAAGGAAACAAGATTTTACATGAATTAACGTAATGGCCCTTTTGTGTAAACTACTGAAATGTTTCAGATCAGTTTCGCTGGCATTATCCAATAAAATGGATGCGTAATTAATTAGAGAAAGGATGTGTCCATGAAAATGTGCATATGCGTGTATGTGTGTGTGTGTGCATGCGTGCTTGCGTGCGTGAATGCGTGCGTGCGTGCGTGTGCGTATGTATGTGTGTGTGTGTGTGTGTGTGTGTGTGTGTGTGTGTGTGTGTGTGTGTGTGTGTGTGTGTGTGTGTGTGTGTGTGTGTGTCTATGTAGACTCACGTGTGCATTTTTGTATGGGTATATGTATGTATGGATTTGTTTGTCGGCTTCTTTGTCTTTCTGCCTGACATCTCAAAGACCAGACAGATGGGAAACTTGACGTGATGTAAACAAGACAATAAAACATACACATGGTTTAACAATACAACACTGATAAAACAATGTGAGTAGATGACTTGGAGAATGTGTTGGATCAAGATATTCATTGACACAGTAAAAAAGAAATGTCACTAATCCAAGCACGAACAAAAAGCTGGGGAAATATTGATGACGGATATATAATTAACACATATATGGGGAGACGACAGAAAAAAAAAAAGATGCTTGAAAAAAACAGGGTTAGCTTATGGATAATCCAGAACAGCTAAGAGGTGTAGTTGGACGTTTCAACGAAGAGTTGTGTGAACGTGCAGATGTGGTACAATGTGGACTTAGAGATCCTGTGAAAGATACTCTGAAGTTGTCAGAGAAAGAAGCGCCCACAGAGGCGCCAGCAGCTTTGAAGTACGAGAACAACGGGCAAGGCCAGAAACAAAGGGGCACAATTTGTCACTGAGTGAACTCTCTGTTACTTGAAAGGAAGGGACGAGTACGTGGCTTCCGCAATATCATTAGACTTTACATTATGGAAAATGAAGATGTATTTCGACTTAAAAAATGTGTTTACAATATTCATAGCCAAATTCATTTTTGTTTAATTTGATTTTCAAGCTAGTTGCATTATGCCAGTTAAAAGTGTATGAGCTAAAAACGAATGTTTAATCAGAAACAATGCTAAAACAAAATCCAATGAACGTTTAATCAGAAACAATGCGACAACAAAATCCAGTGAACGTTTGATCAGAAACAATTCGACAACAAAATCCAACGAACATTTGATAAGAAACAATGCTACGTAAAATCCGATGAGGTGGTGGTGAAAAGGAAATTGATGTTTGTGTCGGAAGGTGCTCGAGGAATATTATTAAACATTAGATAATGATCACCGGAAATCAGTCTGCTGTACCAAGCGGTCAGACACCGCTGACCGACATGACATGGGGCAACTGTTTCTGAAAGATTCAGCAACTTAAAGACGTGACATTGACATGAATGCTGACGAGAATTGTTCACAGAATCATGGCAATGAACTGACAAAAATGACAAGTCCAGAGAGTCACGTGTGTGACGCTTCTGTGACGAAACAAAAAGGCAGCATTGAGCACGTCTCCGGAGATACATCACACAAGAAATGAATAGAGGCGGTTGGTGGTACCATCAAAAGTTTAAAAAGTTCTCTTGCGTATGATATCACATTTACAGATTTGCACGCTGTTTGGAATGAACAAAGACTCTTGTAGCTAGGGTATCTTTGATTTAACCGTTCTGCTGGTGACAAAAAAAACATTTACATATGCAAAATTAGAAAATGCTTACCGCTTCTTCGAAGTTTGTAAACAACACGTTAGGCAGAGAGGGGCAGAAAATACAGCTGCGTTGAACATGAACAGGATTAACTCCGAAATAAACTAATCCCGATACAAATCTCTCCTTGAATAAAACAATTTAGTGGGCAAGATTTGGGGTATATACATGGTGTATGAGCATGTTGAGAACGTGCGTTTTATATCTGCACATGATCCGTTCATACAATTCAGTGGCTGTACTGTCTCCATTTTAATTCAGCAATTGTTTCATCATGGAACAACCTTTCTCATCTTCCCGTGTGTATTGGGGATGGGGTGGAAGAAGACGGAGGATTGTACACTTGGTAGATATGGGTGTTTCATATTAACACCCTCTCCATTTCTTTAGTATGTCGATGCGGGTATGTGTGTGTGTGTGTGTGTGTGTGTGTGTGTGTGTGTGTGTGTGTGTGTGTGTGTGCGTGCGTGCGCGCGCGTGTGTATTGATTGTCAAGCCGAAGGTGTTGCAAGCAGCAGAGAACTTGTCAACACTGTGTTGCACTGTGGGTTCTGAGACAGCGTTGAGGGCACAGCCGTCCGCGAAGAGGAAGTCATTGACAGTGTCCGTCGGGACCTTGGTTTTCGCTTGAAGTCTCCTGAGATTGAAGACAACACACGCACATTCTCTCTTGAGCACGTATTTTTACACTCACTTATATTCGCTAACGAGTCAGAAGGACTAGCGCATGAAACCTCCTACCAATATATAGTTCATTAGTGGCGCACTTTAGGTCATCGTCCACACTGACAACAAAAATAGCAGAATGACTCTCTCTCTCTCTCTCTCTCTCTCTCTCTCTCTCTCTCTCCTCTCTCTCTCTCTCTCTCTCTCTCTCTCTCTCTCTCTCTCTCTCTCCTCTCTCTCTCTCGCTCTCGCCTCTGTGTCTCTCTCCTCGCTCTCCGCGTGCGCGCGCGCGTGTGTGTGTGTGTGTGTGTGTGTGTGTGTTGTGTGTGTGTGTGTGTGTGTGTGTGTGTGTGTGTGTGTGTGTGTGTGTGTGTGTGTGTGTGTGTGTGTGTGTGTGGTGTGTGTGTGTGTGTGTGTGTGTGTGTGTGTGTGTGTGTGTGTGTGTGTGTGTGTGTGTGTGTGTGTGTGTGTGTGTGTGTGTGGTGTGTGTGTGTGTGTGTGTGTGTGTGGTGTGTGTGTGTGTGTGTGTGTGTGTGTGTGTGTGTGTGTGTGTGTGTGTGTGTGTGTGTGTGTGTGTGTGTGTGTGTGTGCGCGCATGTGTGTGTATATGCGTGTGTGTATGCGTGTGTGTGTGTGTGTGTGTGCGTGCGTGTGCGTGTGTGTGTGCGTATGTGTGTGTATGTATGTGCGCGCGTGCGTGCGTGTGTGTGTGTGTGTGTGTGTGTGTGTGTGTGTGTGTGTGTGTGTGTGTGTGTGTGTGTGTGTGTGTGAGAGAGACTGCTCAGAGTTCAGTCTGACTGGGGACTGGCAGCGAAACCAGTCTGTGTGTGCGTCTGTGTCTGTGTCTCTCCCTCTGTGTCTGTCTCACAACGCCTGTCCCTTTGCTACTCTGTCTGTCTGTCTGTCTGTCTGTCTGTCTGTCTGTCTGTCTGTTTGTGTTTGTGTTTGTCTGAATGAGTGCATTTCTATCTGTCTGTCTGAATGAGAGCATGTGTGATTCTCTCTCTCTCTCTCTCTCTCTCTCTCTCTCTCTCTCTGTCTCTCTCTCTCTCTCTCTCTCTCTCTCTCTCTCTCTCTCTGTATATCTGTCTGTCTGTCTGTCTGCCTATCTCTCTGTCTGTCTCTGTCTGTCTGTCTGTCTGTCTCCTCTCTCTCTCTCATCTCTCTCTCTCTCTCTCTCTCTCTCTCTCTCTCTCTCTCTCTCTCTCTCCTCTCTCTATCTCTCTCTGTCTCTCTGTCTCTATCTGTCTCTCTCTCTCTCTGTTGTCTCTCTCTCTCTCTCTCTCTCTCTCTCTCTCTCTCTCTCTCTCTCTGTGCTGGTGTGTGTCTGTGTGTGTGTCTGTGTGTGTGTGTGTGTGTGCGGGTGTCTTTGACTGCGTCTATCTGTCCATCCACCTTTCTGTCTGTCTCCATCTTCTGACGCTGTCTCTCCCTCTGCCAGTCTGTCTGCATGTCCGCCCGTCTGTGTGAGTGCATGTCTGTCTTTCTGTTTGTTGGTCTTTCTCTTCCTTTGTCTGTGTAGTCTGTGCACTTATCAACGTCACTTTGTAACTTCCCACGAATACTTCTTCACAACAGTTGTCGATAAGCATCTGTACCAATGCTCTGCAGATTGTTGTAAAGTCCTTTGGTGCCTAATTGGCTGCACATTGTTGTTGTACAGTCCTTTGGTGTCTAACTGGCTGCAAATTGTTGTACAAGCTTTTGGTGCCTAATTGGCTGCAAATTGTTGTACAATCCTTTGGTGTCTAATTGGCTGCCAATTGTTGTACAATCCTTTGGTGTCTAACTGGCTGCTAATTATTGTACAATCCTTTGGTGCCTAATTGGCTGCAAATTGTTGCACAATCCTTTGG
>JADBJO010001122.1:102500-120000 GCA_016801955.1 Conus betulinus
TGCCCAGGAGATCTTTTCCAATTCCCCTCCTCTCCACCCCCCTCCCCCGCCCCCACCTCTTCTTTTTACATGAAAGCCACTCATCTGGCTGTAAATCCCCCGACTGTCGTCACGTCGCTCAGCCGATGCTGTGCAGCGCATATGGCTTCGTCCCCACACAAGGACACCTCCGTGATGAAACAGAAACTGGTGTCGGCACAGTCACTAATGACGACTGATGACGAGGTGGGGAACATTTCCCATGGTCCATATACACAAGTCAACGTCATCGTTGCAACAGCAGACTACTGCCGGGTGCGTCTCCTGTCCATGACTGTTCTTCTATAGATGTTAAAGAAAAAACTCTTATTTCACCGGACAAAAGAGACAAATTACAAGCAAACACGACACGTTTCCATCTCTTTGGTCTTCTTCTTCAAGACAAGATAACCACGTTCAGGACATCTGTGTCTGTGTGTCTGTGTCTGTGTGTGTGTCTGTCTGTCTGTCTGTCTGTGTGAGTCTGTCTGTCTGTCTGTCTGTCTGTCTGTTTCTCTCTGTTTCTCTCTGTTTCTCTCTGTTTCTCTCTCTCTCTCTCTCTCATCTCTCTCTCTCTCTCTCTCTCTCTCTCTCTCTCTCTCTGTTGTTCTGGTAGTGTCCCAACCTCTGCGCCACCTCAGAGGCAGTGCAACCCACGCCGCTCATTCCGACACCCCCGTCCACAGCCACGGCCCGGTTGGCCCCGCCGCAGCCCCGGCACCGGCAATCCACAGGGAGCAGTCAATGTCAAGTCGTCAAGAGGCAACCCACCGGAGGACATACTGCACTGCTGCCGAGTCACTTCGGTGGTGTTCAGTGGCGCCTGTTCTGATCTAACATACGCAGGACACCACCTACTAAGCCCCCTACTGACGACATAATTGCTTAGTCGCGGAGCCGGCGTGAGTGAGCTCTCCCTCCGGAGGGCGCCACCACGTCCGTCCAACGACAGCCCCCATGGACTCGCCGATACCGGTGACCCCGACGGAACCAAACCAAGGCCACAGACGTGGAGAGGACATCGAAATTGAGGTCACCATGAGAGCAGGCATGAAGGGCCACAGAATTTGAGACTTTTTTTTTTTATGCTGATCGATCGATGAGAATGAGGATGATTAAGATGATGCTACGGATTTCCATTTCGGTCTGAGACTACATGACAGGCTGTACTCTACGCTTCCTTTCATATATATATCCCGGCGTCAACCAGGCCCGAGAGATACAGGCACCTGCAGTGTTGGTCAGGAAATTTGAGCAACACTCTCAGAAACGCATCCATTAAGTGATGAAACTCGACTGTGTGTGTCCCAGTCTTCCAACTGAGTCCGCAGCAAACTCAACTCTGGGTAGGAGCCGGTCGGGGCAGAAAAAGCGGAATAACTCTCCGTCGTAAACGACCAAGCATACAAACCGAGCTTTGATCAATTCTGTTCCACTGAATAAACGCCCTCCAGACAAAACCAAAGTGTAAATTCTGTAGGTTTCAGTTCTGTCAACTGTAGGAAATAATCACAAGAAACTAAAGATACACGCTGACACTGATTTCAATTCTGGAACACGGAATAAACATCACTGACAAAGATTCATCGTCAGCCCTTGACTGCGCCATCAATTCTCTCACGGTGACCGCGCCATCAATTCTCTCACGGTGACTGCGCCATCAATTCTGTCACGGTGACTGCGCCATCAGTTATGTCACTGTGACTGCACCATCAGTTATGTCACTGTGACTGCGCCATCAATTCTGTCATGGTGACTGCGCCATCAGTTATGTCACTGTGACTGCGCCATCAGTTATGTCACTGTGACTGCGCCATCAGTTATGTCACCGTGACTGCGCCATCAGTTATGTCACTGTGACTGCGCCATCAGTTATGTCACTGTGACTGCGCCATCAGTTATGTCACGGTGACTGCGCCATCAATTCTGTCACGGTGACTGCGCCATCAGTTATGTCACTGTGACTGCTCCATCAATTCTGTCATTCTGTGACTGCGCCATCAGTTATGTCAACTGTGACTGCTCCATCAATTCTGTCACGGTGACTGCACCATCAGTTATGTCACTGTGACTGCGCCATCAGTTATGTCACTGTGACTGCGCCATCAGTTATGTCACTGTGACTGCGCCATCAGTTATGTCACCGTGACTGCGCCATCAGTTATGTCACTGTGACTGCGCCATCAGTTATGTCACCGTGACTGCGCCATCAGTTATGCCACTGTGACTGCGCCATCAGTTATGTCACCGTGACTGCGCCATCAGTTATGTCACTGTGACTGCGCGCCATCAGTTCTGTCATGGTGACTGCGTCATCAGTTCTGTCACTGTGACTGCACCATCAATTCTGTCATGGTGACTGAGCCATCAGTTCTATCACGGTGACTGCGCCATCAGAAAAGAACATGTCCTAGGTGAATGGGTGCAGCAAGTGTTTGCCTATCTGCAGGAGCCAGAGTTGTCCAGATGACATCAATCTGAAGATGAAGCTACAAACCTACACTGACGCCCGCTTGACGCCTTGAGGCACTGACGCGAGCATGTGCACACACGCACGCACACACACACACACACACACACACACACACACACACACACACACACACACACACACAGTGATCTCGCACGCGAACTTCACTCCCAACTCCAACCCCCCTCCCCCCCCCCCCCCCCCCCCCCCCCCCCCCCCCCACCCCCCCCCCCCCAGGTTTTACATTTTGCGCAGTTTGACAAGCTCTCTGTCGCTCTCAAGAGCGAAAGAGTGTATGGAATATTATGTAAAATTGAAAATGAAACATCACAGTATTCTTTATTTTCATTCAAGCTTTTACCTCCTGTGTTTGTTTGTTTGGGAGAAGGGCAGCCAAGCAGATTATGGGGGGTTAAGATGCTGATGCCTGGATGCTGGTGCGGCGCCTAAAACTTTTAATCAACTTTTTACACACACACACACACGCACGCACGCACGCACGCACACGCACGCACGCACGCACACGCACAGAGAGAGAGAGAGAGAGAGAGAGAGAGAGAGAGAGAGAGAGAGAGAGAGAGAGACAGACAGACAGACAGACAGACAGACAGACAGACAGACAGACAGACAGGTAGGCAATGACAATGACAATGACAAAGACAATGACAATGTTTTAATGTTAGGCCTCCAGCCTGTAAACATAGGTACACGTAAACAATGCAGTGGTTATCCAAACAGACGGGTGATAGGAACAACGTCAATTTGTAGCAATAATATGTTCTTCCCTGTGTCTCAGTGCATAAAAAATATACACAGCTGCATCACGAATGACTCTGATTTCCTCACTGCACTATAAATGTCGGCACCTTACCTCGGCTGACCAGGTAACCTTTTAAACGCTTTGATATATATTTATCTCCAAGTGATGCGTAGGCTTCGCATCGAAAGAAAAAAATATAACTCATCTTCACTATTCTTATAAAATGGGCACTGCATATCCCCAGAATGATTTTTCCTGCAGCGTCTATTCATCTTTAAATCAGTTATGCCTAATCTGAATCTGGTGAGTGCTGATCTAAATTTACAGAGAAGCAGAGAGAGAGAGACAGAGACAGACTGATTTAAAGAATATGTTCTCAAAGCAGTTCAAAAACACCAGAGCAACTGTCTGGTGCAGCTTCAGATCGGGGTGGCTGAAAACTTCTACACCAACCTTCAACTCCATCGTTAGAGTTCACCTCTAGCATATAGTATCGTGAAAACAGTCACTACACCAACTTCAACTCCATCGATAGATTTCATTTGCCGCACTGAGCATGGTGAAAACTGTCACTACAACAACCTTCTGTCACAACACCAACCTTCTGTCCCCACTACACCAGCCTTCTGTCACAACACCACCTTCTGTCACTACACCAACCTCAACTCCATCGTTAGATTTCATTTGCCGCACTGAGCATGGTGAAAACTGTCACTACACCAGCCTTCAACTCCATCGTTAGATTTCATTTGCCGCACTGAGCATGGTGAAAACTGTCACTGCCACATCCAAGAACGCCACTTGAATGTCTCTTTGTGCACGTGGATATCGGGAAAAAGAAAGACTGTGACAGACTGAAGATGACCTTTGCAGTCGGCTCCTGGACGACAGTATCAGGACGTTTTCCAGTGACGGAGCAGTCACAGAACAGATTCCAGACAGCCAGTAAGCAAAGGGAAGACTTGACAATGGAGCGGATTTACACACATCCTCCCCTCCCCCCCCCCCCCCCCCCCCCCCCCCCCCAGTGCCCACCTTCCAATCGCAGACTTGCAGACCATGATGAGACCAGAATTCCTGGATACACAACGGGCCTGTTCCATGCCTTTCCAGTCTGTGGATTCTTTCTGTACAGGTCCGAGTCCACAGTTACAGTTTCGTCCCCAAACCCTGTAAATTCTCTATTACACTCAAAGCTGCGCCTGGCTTTCGTCAGAAGATCAGCCATTTACCAAAACCTATTCATCGCACAGTCCATCCCTTGACCCACACTGTGCCTGACTGAGAGACAGGTCCTATGTCTGCTTCTTTATATTACAGCATGATCCACATGACCCTTCATTTATCTGTCGTCTGCCTTTCTTTTTCTCCCAAATCTTTGTGCTCTGCCAATGGCGTAGAAACACAAGACGTTCACCTGCTATCCTCGCTGCTATATGGCATAGGACTGCTTTACTGATCCAAAATTCCAGGATAAGATCGTTTTCGTTTTTTGTTTTTCACATTCTTTTTTTTTTTCACACGGCCAGGGCGAGTTCCATCTGCTCAATCTGCCTTGTTTGCTACTTGACCTTTGCTGTAGCCTTGAACTCTGACCTGCAGGCCGCTGGCAGTCTCTTGGTTTCCTGACAAGTCGTTCTGGAACCTTGGTGGCTATGAACTGCGAGCTGAGGAATCAGGTTATTAATTGAACGTGAGACCTGTGGCCTTTCTGGTGTATCGGGTATGGCCGTAAAACGCTGGCCATTATCTAGGCAGGAGTCTGATTTCCGAAAGAAAAAATGTCGTTGCTTTTCTTTGTTTGATCGTTCGTTTGCTTTTTTTATTTTTCATTAGGCTGTAGATAGTGAGGATCCTGAAGACTGTATGTCACTGTTTTTTTTCAGTCCACTAGGTTGTAGACAGTGAGGATCCTGAAGACTGTATGTCACTGTTTTAATTTTTCAGTCCACTAGGTTGTAGACAGTGAGGATCCTGAAGACTGTATGTCACTGTTTTAATTTTTTCAGTCCACTAGGTTGTAGACAGTGAGGATCCTGAAGACTGTATGTCACTGTTTTAATTCTTCAGTCCACTAGGTTGTAGACAGTGAGTCCACTGAGACTGTATGTCACTGTAGTCCACTAGGTTGTAGACAGTGAGGATACTGACGACTGTTTGTCGCTGTTTCTTTCTTACTTACTTGAAAACAAAAAGAGCAAACGAAGGAATGAATAAATGAAGAAAGGAAATCAGGACACAATGAAGGGGGGGGGGGGGGGGGGGGGGGGGAGAACATAACGACAATGATATATGAATTTTACAGAACACCACGAAGTCTGAATGGACCACTCTCTCACGAAGTGTTAACTGATGTAAACTGAAATGCCTGGAATACGTACACTGAGAAATTTCTTACTATGCTTTCATTCATAGATGCCATAAGCAGACTTCACCGAAGCTGGCAGGAATCCCTGAAAAACCTTGGTATAAATTGCACACTTAGACTGGATACAGCAGCATAGAACAAAATACAGTTCGTCTTTTTTTCCCATTTTTTTTCATAATGGACAAGTCAAATCCATCCCAGTCTATTTATTGCAACTATACCGGTGTTGTGCAATGTCTGAAATTCCCAGTCTAAATTTGGGATGCATGCAATCAATCTATCTTTAAATTCACAAAGAAACAATCTGCCACTTTGCACGCCTTGATTTATCGAAACATAACCAAACTCAATTGATATAATTTACAACGTTCATTTGAAACCCAGATTTTCTCTCTCTTGGATCTAGGTCGTATAACAGCATATAGGCTTTCCGAGGTAATCTGTGATCATTCATTTTTGTCCATTCCAACCAGTATAGAATACAGCTTAATAGAGAATTTCAATAGTTGTACATCTATTGGTCTCCGCATAGACAAAGTCATTGGGTGTTCGCATTTTAACTCCTAAAAAATCTCATGAAGGCAAAGAGGTGCACTTATTCACAATGGCGGGCTGCATCATCTAGTCCCTAAAGTTCTACACCGTACTGAGTGATGGATTGAACATGGGAATCAAATAACTTCAGCAAAAAATCTAACCTAGTATTCTTCACAATATGCAGTGTTCTCATAATGCAGAGCAGAGCTTTCTTTGCTTTGCTTACCAGGTCATAGCATGTCAATGTGAAACTTGAGTTTGGTTGAAAACAGACCTAAGTATCTATAAGCATTTACCACAGGCATCACAGCAGGATTATACCTCCAGCTTTCTCTTGCTGCTAAGTAACCGCCTTTTCTTTACTTAAATTCACCTGTAAATCAAAAGAAATAGCTGCGCATTGCAGAATGTTTAATTGCGTTTGCAAAACCAGTCAATGTTTCTGAAAACAGTACTACATCATCTGCTAATAAGAAAATAAAGAGCTCAAAATTGATAAATCGTACACATTGCACCATACTTATCGTTTCTAATTTTCTATGGCAAGTTGATCAAAAACAAAGAAAATAAATCGGACTGCACACATCACCTTGCTTAACACCGTAAGTGCACATGAAGATATGGATTAGTTTATATCTACACCGTGTATTAACTTTTAACATTATCACACATACTTTTGATGCAATTGTACATTACCATTTACACCATTTTTACCAATGAAAATTGACTGAAAAATTTCCTAACTATGGTATTAAAAGCCTTCTCAAAATCCATAAATGCAACATATAAATTTCTGTGAGAGAGACAGAGAGAGAGAGAGAGAGAGAGAGAGAGAGAGAGAGAGAGGGGGGGGAGGGAGAGGGGGGGGGGGGGTCATACAGACAGACAGAGACGCAGACAGATAGAACACATGATTTTTGTTTTTGAGGGAAAAGATTGAACATTACTTTCTACCTCAAGAGCAGCCAATGAAGTACAAATTATGTACATTAAATGAAAATATTACAGTACAATCCCGTGAACGTTAGACTCCACAATCAATTCAGTTCACACAAAGGCGAATGGGGAAGGGGTAGTGGACTGAGGGAGGGAAAGGTTGGGAGTGGGATGCGGTTGGGTTGTGGGATGGGTTAAAAAAGGGGGGGGGGGAATGAGGAGGAGGGAGGGAGAGAGAGAGAGAGAGAGAGAGAGAGAGAGAGAGAGAGAGAGAGAGAGAGAGAGAGAGAGAGAGAGAGAGAGCACAAGCATACATGTGCGATGATGATCATGAAGATTGACGTAAAACGCCGAAAATAATATTGTTTTCCTCCACCACACAGCTCACTTCTTCCCTCCTACGCCGACCACAGTCCTTCCCTCCTCCCTCCCCCCTCCCCTCCCTCCCTCTTCCCCAGTCCTTCCCTCCTCCCTCCCCCCCATCCCCACCCTCCCTCTTCCCCAGTCCTTCCCTCCTCCCTCCCCCCCATCCCCACCCTCCCTCTTCCCCAGTCCTTCCCTCCTCCCTCCCCCCTCCCCCCCCCCCCCTCCCCTCCCTCTTCCCCAGTCCCTCCCCCCCTCCCCCCCTCCCCCTTCCCCTCCCTCTTCCCCAGTCCTTCCCTCCTCCCTCCCCCCCATCCCCTCCCTCCCTCTTCCCCAGTCCTTCCCTCCTCCCTCCCCCCTCCCCTCCCTCTTCCCCAGTCCTTCCCTCCTCCCTCCCCCCTCCCCTCCCTCTTCCCCAGTCCTTCCCTCCTCCCCCTCCTCCCTCCCCCCTCCCTCCTTCCCTCTTCCCCAGTCCTTCCCTCTCCTCCCTCCCTCCCCCCCTCCCCTCCCTCTTCCCCAGTCCTTCCCTCCTCCCTCCCCCCCCCTCCCCTCCCTCCCTCTTCCCCAG
The DNA here is from genome assembly GCA_016801955.1 of Conus betulinus. Classification (NCBI taxonomy): domain Eukaryota; kingdom Metazoa; phylum Mollusca; class Gastropoda; order Neogastropoda; family Conidae; genus Conus; species Conus betulinus. The sequence continues at coordinate 110,521 of JADBJO010001122.1, forward strand.
TCCTTCCCTCCTCCCTCCCCCCTCCCCTCCCTCCCCTCCCCAGTCCTTCCCCAGTCCTTTCCCTCCTCCCTCTCCCCCTCCCCCCCTCTCCCCTCCCTCTTCCCCAGTCCTTCCCTCCTCCCTCCCCCCTCCCCCTCCCTCTTCCCCAGTCCTTCCCTCCTCCCTCCCCCCATCCCCTCCCTCCCTCTTCCCCAGTCCTTCCCTCCTTCCTCCCCCCATCCCCCTCCCTCCCTCTTCCCCAGTCCTTCCCTCCTCCCTCCCCCCCATCCCCTCCCTCCCTCTTCCCCAGTCCTTCCCTCCTCCCTCCCCCCCATCCCCTCCCTCCCTCTTCCCCAGTCCTTCCCTCCTCCCTCCCCCCCATCCCCTCCCCTCCCTCTTCCCCAGTCCTTCCCTCCTCCCTCCCCCCATCCCCTCCCTCTTCCCCAGTCCTTCCCTCCTCCCTCCCTCCCTCCCCCCTCCCCCTCCCTCTTCCCCAGTCCTTCCCTCCTCCCTCCCCCCTCCCCTCCCTCTTCCCCAGTCCTTCCCTCCTCCCTCCCCCCATCCCCTCCCTCCCTCTTCCCCAGTCCTTCCCTCCTCCCTCCCCCCCCCCCTCCCTCCCCTTTCCCAGTCCTTCCCTCCTCCCTCCCCCCCCCCCCCCATCCCCTCCCTCCCTCTTCCCCAGTCCTTCCCCCTCCTCCCCCCCCCCCCCATCCCCTCCCTCCCTCTCCCCAGTCCCCAGTCCCCCCCTCCCCCCCCCCATCCCCCCCCTCCCTCCCTCTTCCCCAGTCCTTCCTCCTCCTCCCCCCCCCCCCCTCCCCTCCCTCCCTCTTCCCCAGTCCTTCCCTCCTCCCCCCCCCCCATCCCCCCCCCTCCTCTTCCCCTCCTTCCCTCCTCCCTCCCCCCCTCCCTCCCTCCCCCCCATCAGTCCCCCTCCCTCCCTCCTCCCCAGTCCCTTCCCTCCTCCCTCCTCCCTCCCCCCCCCCCCTCCCCTCCCTCTTCCCCAGTCCTCCTCCCTCCTCCCTCCCCCCCCCCCCTCCCTCTTCCCCAGTCCTTCCCTCCTCCCTCCTCCCTCCCCCCTCCCCCCTCCCCTCCTTCCCCAGTCCTTCCCTCCTCCCCTCCCCCCCCCCCTCCCTCTTCCCCCAGTCCTTTCCCTCCTCCCTCCCCCCATCCCCTCCCTCCCTCTTCCCCAGTCCTTCCCTCCTCCCTCCCCCCATCCCCCCCTCCCTCTTCCCCAGTCCTTCCCTCCTTCCTCCCCCCATCCCCTCCCTCCCTCTTCCCCAGTCCTTCCCTCCTCCCTCCCCCCATCCCCCCCTCCCTCTTCCCCAGTCCTTCCCTCCTCCCTCCCCCCATCCCCTCCCCTCCCTCTTCCCCAGTCCTTCCCTCCTCCCTCCCCCCCCCTCCCCCCTCTCCCCAGTCCTTCCCTCCTCCCTCCCCCCCTCCCCCCTCCCCTCCCTCTTCCCCAGTCCCTTCCCTCCTCCCTCCCCCATCCCCTCCCTCCCTCCTCCCCCCCAGTCCTTCCCTCCTCCCCCCCCCCCTCCCCTCCCTCCCTCTTCCCCAGTCCTTCCCCTCCCTCCCCCCCATCCCCTCCCCTCCCTCTTCCCCAGTCCTTCCCCTCCTCCCCCCCCCCTCCCCTCCCTCTTCCCCAGTCCTTCCCTCCTCCCTCCCCCCCTCCCCTCCCTCCCTCTTCCCCTCCCTCCTTCCCTCCTCCCCTCCCCCCATCCCCCCTCCCTCCCTCCTCCTTCCCTAGTCCTTCCCCCCTCCCCCCCCCATCCCCACCCTCCCTCTTTTCCTCCCTGTCTCGAACCCTTCCTCAGTTGTTCATTTTTTTTAAAAACGTTTTCGTTGATGCTCCAATTTCAATATGCGTTTGTCTGAAGTGTACAAGCAACCCATTTCTTCGCCCGTTTTGGCTCCATTAATAGGAGAACTAGACCCATTGTCTGACTCGCGCTGAGAACATCAGAAAGACGGTGCGCATTGGAGTCTACTGATTAGAAACATAAGATCAAAGTGAAGTTGTTTTCTGACTCGCGCTGAGAACATCAGAAAGACGGTGTGCATTGCAATCTGCTGATTAGAAACATCAGTCCAAATGAAGTTGCGGGGGAAATTATTTTAGGAGTGTCCTGTAAAAACAACAAACTACTCCCGATTGGTTGTTTGTTGTTGTTGTTGTTGTTGTCGTCGTCGTCGTCGTCGTCGTCGTCGTTCACGCATTGAAAATATCAAAGTTTATTACTTTTTGTATGTTAATAACTACAAGGATAACAACAACAACAACAACAACAACAACAACAACAACAACAACAACAACAACAACAACGACGACGATGATGATGATGATGATGATGATGATGATGATGATGATGATGATGATGATGATCATTATCATCATCATCATCATCATCATCATCATCATCATCATCATCATCATCATCATTTAAATATGATAATGATAATCATAATAACAATTATAATCATAATAGGCGTCTAACAGCAAACGTCATCATCATCATCATCATCATCATCATCATCATCATCATCATCATCATCATCATCATCATCATCGAATGAATGTATGTATGTATGTATGTATGTATGTATGTATGTATGTATGTATGTATGTATGTATGTATGTATGCATGCATATATGCATGTATGCATGTATGCATGTATGTACATATCTCTCTTGATCCGTTTACAAACTTATCTATCTATCTATCTATCTATCTATCTATCCATCCATCCATCCATCCATCCATCCATCCATCCATCCATCTATCTATCTATCTATCTATCTATCTATCTATCTATCTATCTATCTATCATCCATCCATCCATCCATCCATCTATCTATCTATCTATCTATCTATCTATCTATCTATCTATCTATCTATCCACCTATCTATCTATCTATCTATCTATCTATCTATCTATCTATCTATCTATCTATCTATCTATCCATCCATCTATCTATCTATTAACCGATCGATCGATTGATGTGTCTATCTGTCTCCCTATTTCCTCAAAGCATTGATTAGTCCGTGGTAAAAGGGCTGGGTAGCAAATTCTTTCTTTCTTTTCCCAACATTTTCTACATATTCAAATTTTTCAGTAATGAACATTGATAGAGACTTTGTCTCTGAACATGGAAAATAGAGGCTTTGTCTCTGAACATTGAAAATAGAGACTTTGTCTCTGAACATTGAAAATAGAGACTTTGTCTCTGAACATTGAAAATAGAGACTTTGTCTCTTTCATGTGATAGGCACGCTTGATTGTTGTAAATGAAGAGAGAGAGAGAGAGAGAGAGAGAGAGAGAGAGAGAGAGAGAGAGAGAGAGAGAGAGAGAGAGAGAGAGAGAGAGAGCCAAACGGTCTGACACTCGGGCAAGAAGCCGAAGTTTACCTTCATCACAGCAAAGTTTAATTTGAATCTGAGTGGGGGGAAGAAAAAAACAAAGCAACAACAACAACAACAACAACAACAAAACCGGTGTGGGCGGAAGGGTGCTGCCCTACAAGATCTTCCCTCTACAAGCAGTGTTTGTTGTTGTTTTCTGCAGAAAATGCATGTGGCACTCGGTGTGACAAATATGATGCTGGACAGTGAATTATTAAAGACTCGTCTTACACAGCCTGGCTGTCTTTTTGTCTTCTCTTCCACGGCTACAGGTTAGATGGACACACTGATGCGCGGACACAAACGGCAGAGAGAGAGAGAGAGAGAGAGAGAGAGAGAGAGAGAGAGAGAGAGAGAGAGAGAGAGAGAGAGAGAGAGAGAGAGAGAGAGAGAATTCAACAGCATATAAGATATTTCTGTTCTCAGCCTTAGCAAGACAATCAGGATTGTCCCTGTGATTGATTCTACAATTCGAAGAAATCTAATCAAGCTCAGTGTTGAGAAGCTGTTAATCAAATACAACAAAGTATACTGGCTACAGATCTGAAAGAAATCATAGCAATATGTTATAGAACAGACTGAACATCAACACGCATACCAAATATTGAAATGAACTAGCTGCAGAGTAATGGAATCGGGGGGGGGGGGTGGGGGGGGGGGTGGGGTGGAGGAAGTGTGTGTGTGTGCGGGGGAGGGGGGAGGAGGGGAGGGTGGAACTTGATACGAGTCACGTTAAGTGCTGGCGGAAAGAATCCGATCGTTCTTCCAGATACTAATGCTTCTTCACGACTGTTCACCAGACGACCTCACAGAGCCACGCATGTCATGGCGGCACTGTAAACACCACTGTTCACCACTGTAAACACCTGAACACCACTGTTCACCACTGTAAGCACCACTGTTCAACACTGTAAACACACTATAAAACACCACTGTTAACACCACTGCTCACCACTGTAAACACGACTGTTCACCACACAAACTCACAGAGCCACACATGTCATGGCGGCACCGTAAAGCCACTGTTCACCACTGTAAACACCACTGTTCACCACTGTAAATACCACTGTTCACCACTGTAAACACCTAAACACCACTGTTCACCACTGTTCACCACTGTAAACACCACTGTTCACCACTGTAAACACCACTGGTCACCATTGTAAAAACCACTGTTCACCATTGTAAACACCACTGTTCACCACTCTAAATACCACTGTTCACCACTGTAACACCACTGTTCACCACTGTAAACACCACTGTAAACACCACTGTTCACCAGACGAACTCACAGAGCAAGACATTTCATGGCGGCATCGTAAACACCACTGTTCACCACCGTAAACACCACTGTTCACCACCGTAAACACCACTGTTCACCACCGTAAACACCACTGTTCACCACTGTAAACACCACTTTTCACCACACGAACTCACAGAGCCACACATGTCATGGCGGCACTGTAAACACCACTGTTCACCACTGTAAACACAGCTGTTTGCCACTGTAAACACCACTGTTCACCATTGTAAACACAGTTGCTTGCCACCGTAAACACCAATGTTCACCACTGTAAACACGGCTGTTTGCCACTGTAAATACCACTGTTCACCGGACGAACTCACAGAGTCACACATGTCATGGCGGCACTGTAAACACCACTGTTCACCACTGTAAACACAACTGTTTGCCACTATAAACACCACTGTTCACCATTGTAAACACAGTTGCTTGCCCCGTAAGCACCAATGTTCACCACTGTAAACACAGCTGTTTGCCACTGTAACACCACCACTGTTCACCGACGAACTCACAGAGCCACACATGTCATGGCGGCACTGTAAACACCACTGTTCACCACTGTAAACACCGTTGTTCACCACCGTAAACACCACTGTTCACTACTGTAAACACCACTTTAAACACCACTGTAAGCGCCACTGTTCGCCACTGTAAACACCACTGTTCACACTGTAAATACCACTGTTCACCACTGTAAACACAACTGTTCACCACTGTAAACACCACTGTTCACTACACGAACTCACAGAGCCAGGCATGTCATAGCGGCACTGTAATCACCACTGTTCACCACTGTAATCACCACTGTTCACCACTGTAAACACCACTGTTCACCACTGTAAAACACCACTGTTTACCACACGAACTCACAGAGCCAGACATTTCATCGCGGCATCGTTAACACCACTGTTCACTACCGTAAACACCACTGTTCACCACTGTAAACACCACTGTTCATCACACGAACTCACAGAGCCACACACGTTATGGCAGCACTGTAAACACCACTGTTCACCACTGTAAACACCACTGTTCACCAGCCGAACTCACAGAGCCAGACATGTCATGGCGGAGAAGATAAATGTGATGGCACTGTAAACATCACTGTTCACCACTGTAAACACCACTGTTCACCACTGTAAACACCACTGTTCACCGGCCGAACTCACAGAGCCAGACATGTCATGGCGGCGGAGAAGATAAACGTGACGGCACTGTAAACACCACTGTTCACCACTGTAAACACCACTGTTCACCACTGTAAACACCACTGTTCACCAGCCGAACTCACAGAGCCAGACATGTCATGGCGGAGAGAAGATAAACGTGACGGCACTGTAAACACCACTGTTCACCACTGTAAACACCACTGTAAACACCACTGTTCACCGGCCGAACTCACAGAGCCAAACATGTCATGGCGGAGAAGATAAAACGTGATGGCACTGTACCAAAAACTTAAAGGGGCTGCCGTTCTTTTTCTCACAGATGTAGATGCTTTTTTTTTTTTTTTTTTTTTTTTAATGAATCATGCTTTATTTCTGAACAAAATCTCAAGTTGCAGATATACAACTTCAAAACGGTAAGACATTAATAACAAACACAAAGCATAGGTATCATGATCATCATCATAATGATCCTTGTCATCCCCATCGTCATTATCCATTAATGAGCTTTATACAAGTTTTTCATTGTCAAATCAAATACATATATAAACATAGTAATGACCACAAAGGCCAAACACACAGCAAAATAAAAAGTTTAATAAATAAAAAACAGAGTGACTGAAACAAGCAAATGCATTAATCAAACAAAGAAAAAACAAAACAACTGGCCGCTGCCATATCATTTAGAAGCCTTGAAAAATTAAATATATTAATCCAATAAAGAAGAATACGGAAAGCCACTGTGTAAGAAACTTTGTGAGTGACATGTGAAGATTAGCAGCTTATATTTCTATTCTATACTTAGCTTTCAAATACACAATGAAAACTTGAAATAACGATAAATCCTTTTCATGTTTACATTTGTAAATGTAGAATTTGGCATGTAACAGAATGAAATCAAAAGTTCTATCTGACCTAAAATTATCGTCCCAGCCAAACAGGACAATATTTTCTTTCACCAGTAGCGTCATATCTCTGCATTTTCTGTTTACTGTACTTTGAAATCTTCTCTCTTGTGGTCGACTGGGTGATGAGGACAGCGATGAGCCCACCACGTGGGATCCAGTGGACACTCATGCAGAAACTTGAGGACCTTGATTTTGCGGACGACATCTGCTTGCTGACTCACACCCTCCACCACATGCAGGAGAAACCCTAGAGCCTCCGCAGCACATAGTCAGTAACACTGGCTTGGAGATCAACGCGGAGAAGACAAAGACCATGAGAGCCAACACAAGCCAGGCTGAAGAAATTCGCCTAGGGGAACAACAGATAGAAGATGTTGAGAAATTTACCTACCTAGCAAGCATCGTCAACAAGACAGGAGGTACTGATGATGACATCAGGGCCAGAATAACCAAGGCAAGATTTGCTTTCACCACCCTCAAGCCCATCTAGAGGAGCGCAAACGTCCATCTTCACACCAAACTGAGACTGTTCAACACCAACGTGAGACCTGTGCTGCTGTATGGCTCGGAGACCTGGAGACTCACCAAAGAGCTGGAGCACAAGTTGCAGGTCTTCATCAACACATGCCTGCGGCGGATCCTCCTCATCAGGTGGCCTGACAGAATTGCCAATGAGGAGCTATGGCGCCGGACAAATCGGAGGCCAATCGGAGACACCATCAGAATCCGAAAGTGGAACGTGGATCGGACACACATCCTACGCCGAGGCCCCGACAACACTATACGGCAGGCACTGGATTGGAACCCTCAAGGAAAGAGAAAGCGAGGCCGCCCAGTGACAACATGGCTTAGGACACTGGACAGTGAGCTGATCACCATCAAGCTGTCCTGGGGTGAGGCAAAACGGGCAGCCCAAGACAGCACACACGTTGGAAATCTGCAGTGAAGGCCCTATGCTCCCGTTGGAGCCAAGAGGATTAAGTCAAGTCAGTACTTTGAAACTCTTGCCAGAAAGTTTGCACATGGCGGCAGTGCCAAAGTAAATGTTACATATTTTCGTTTTCTCTCTCTACAAAAGGAACAATTTTCTGAATTGTCAACGCCCGCGTGTTGCAAAACAACATTGGTTCCCAGTATCCTATTAATAATTCTAACCTGAAATCATCTTAACTTATTATCTTTTGTCTGTCGGATTTTCTGAGAAGTTTTAGCCCACATAACATCCTTTGGTAATCTCTCATTCCATTTATGGCAAAAAGTTGGCTCTGGGGTGTCTTGAATCAGTAACTCGTAATAAGGTGAGGCACCCCTTGAAACTGAACACATCACACTTATCAGTTTACTTGACTCACCTTCTTCACAATATTTTATCTCTATTCCAACTTCTCTTGAATATTTTTTTTCACGGCACTAACATAACCATTATATGTCACAAAATCTGTATTGATATAACATATTAATTGACAAAGGCCTGGGACACAAAAAATGACCATTTTTATCTAACAGAGTTCGTACGCAGAATACACCATTTTTGATCCAGTTTCTTAAAAAAAATAAGATCTGCTCCCAATCCTCAAGATCGTGTTGCAAAACAAAGCCTCTGAACAAAGTTCTTCCGCAGTTTTGACACAAACAGTCTTACCTATTTCTTTATATGCTTTGAATACATCTCTCCAGAAGTTATTTACCTTATCAAGCCCAAACAAATCAGCACCTAATTCAGAAATAATTTCTGCTTTGTCATATGATGAAAACAAGTACTTTTTTCCACCTATGATTACTTGATAAACGTTTACGAAACCAAGCTAACTTCAGTGCATTTGTTTGTTTCCATATGCTTGGTGGTGTAGAGCGGGCTTTCAGATACATCGATATCTACCTCTGTACAAAACGTCTGTGAAAAGTATTCAGACCAGCACCCGAAAACCCTACAAACATCGCTGAAGCAGACTCCAACATTGAAATAAACTGCGATCCAACAACAGAGACGAGATCATCCGCGCCATCAAGAAGATGAAGAACGGCAAGGCAACCGGCCCAGATGGAATTCCTGCAGAAGCCCTCAAGACGGACGTAGAGACAACAGTCGATATGCTACTACCGCTCTTTGAGAAGATCTGGGAACAAGAAGAAATACCAACAGACTGGAAAGATGGACACATCATCAAGCTACCAAAGAAGGGAGACCTCAGCAGCTGTGAGAACTATAGAGGCATCACACTACTATCAGTGCCAGGGAAAGTGTTCAACAGGATCCTGTTGGAGAGGATGAGGGACGCAGTGGACGTCAGGCTCCGGGACCACCAGGCGGGCTTCAGGCAGGACAGATCCTGTACCGACCAGATCGCCACGCTACGTATCATTGTCGAGCAGTCCCTGGAGTGGAATTCCTCGCTGTACATCAACTTCGTTGACTTCCGCAAGGCTTTTGACAGTCTCCACCGTGACACCCTGTGGCAGCTCCTCCGACACTACGGGATCCCAGCCAAACTGACACGAATCATCAAGGAGTCGTACGAGGGGATGGCTTGTCAGGTCGTTCATGGAGGCCAGTTAACACGTCGCTTCGACGTAAGGACCGGCGTACGCCAGGGATGCCTTCTGTCGCCGTTCCTGTTCCTCCTCGCCATCGACTGGGTGATGAGGCGGACGACGGATGGACAGAAGGACGGCATCCAGTGGACCCTCTGGACTCAATTAGACGATTTAGACTTCGCCGACG
>JADBJO010001122.1:157500-162500 GCA_016801955.1 Conus betulinus
CTCTCCCTCTCTCTCTCTCTCTCTCTCTCTCTCTCCTCTCCCTCTTCTCTCTCTCTTTACAACAGGTAAGCGCTGATCTACACAACAAGTGCACACACACGTCACACCGGAACTTCCGCCTCTGCCCCGATGGCTGCCGGGATTTTTGCTCTTGTCCTTGAAGCTAAGTAAGAATGTAAAGCTCTTCTTTCTACGTTCGCGCATATTATATATATATATATATATATATATATATATATATATATATATATATATATATATATATGCGTGCGTGCGTGCGTGCGTGTGTGTGTGTGTGTGTGTGTGTGTGTGTGTGTGTGTGTGTGTGAAGAGAGAGAGAGAGAGAGAGAGAGAGAGAGAGAGAGAGAGAGAGAGAGAGAGAGAGAGAGATGTTCTGTCAGTTTGGGTGTGCGCACTTTGTTATCAAAATAATGACATTAAGGTCAGAAAAAAAAGATTTGTTCTATCTCTCCAGGAGTTGATATGATTTACTCAATCACAGTCAGTTAAAGAACATGAAGATGATGTAAGTGAGATAATGTGTGGGAGGGAACGTGATAAGTAAGAGCGTTTTTTAGAATTAAAATAAAACTGAAAGTAGATTTCTGTTCTTGTCATTACAATGACAGCAACATTGTGGCCTCAAACGATAACAGCAACACGGAATGCTACAGCCAGTAACTCGAACGCTCATGATACATGCACACATCAGACTCACATCAAGCAAACAACTCTGCTAACCCACACAACTAGCTCAACCCATCTCCCTACCTACCCCCATCCCTCCTACCCCACCACCCCCCACCCCCACCACCGTTTAATCCCACGCTCCTCCTCAGCCCGGAAGTGACGTGGCGTGACGTGCAACACTTGGTGGCGATGACGTCAAAGGTGGCCCCGTTGGCCTCGGACGACGGTTGGTATCAGAACGCCGCCGCTTCTGCGTCAACCTGGCCTTCGGCTTCGGCCTGCTGGACGCCTACGACCTGGTGTACCACGCCCACCCCAGCCGCTGGGTGCACGTGCCCAACAAGACCGTGTGTGAGGTCCACGCCGACCGCCTGTCCAACCTGCCGCAGTGAGATGTTGTAGGATGGTGGTGTGGTGGTGGTGGTGTGTGTGTGTGTGGGGGGTGAGGGGCGAGGGGGTGGTGGTAGTGTGGGTGGGTATGTGCATGTGTGTGTGTGTGTGTGTGTGTGTGTGTGTGTGTGTGTACAAATGAGTGTGCTAATGAGTGTGTATATGCGTGTGTTAGCGAGTGTGTGTGTGTGTATGTGCGTGTGTATGTGTGTCTGTGTGTGCGTGCATGTGTATGTGTGTGTATGTGTGTGTGTGTGTGTGTGTGTGTGTGTGTGTGTGTGTGTGTGTGTGTGTGTGTGCACGTCCACGCATTGTGCGCGTGCGTGTGTGTGTGTTTGTGTGTGTTAGAGAGAGAGAGAGAGAGAGAGAGAGAGAGAGAGAGAGAATTGTAACAATTTCATTTCTTCCTCATTCATTGTCTCTTTAGTCCAAGACATTTTTGCGATCCACATATCACACCGTTTGTTGCCTTCATAATCAATACATATTCTGCCATAACACTGACATGATAATTTATCCACGTTCATCGCACTACTGGCAGCACCAACAGACGCCGTTTGAATCCGAATCTCACACTCGCTTCCCCCCGCCCCCCATCCTCCTCCCCCCCCCCCCCCCCAATCCCCTCGCTTCCACCTTCCCAAATTCAGGAACCTGACCAGCGGCCATTCCGTGGAGGTCCTGATCCACACCAACGGCTGTGCTGGCCAGGACAACGAGGTCAACTACCTGGAGCACGTGCAGTTCTTGCTGACCTTGTCCTACAGCAAGCGGGGGGCCGTGTCCGTCGTCGTCACGTCGCCCTCAGGTGGGTGAGGGGGTGGGGGTGGGGGTAGGATCCACGTCTTTTCGTTCCTAAATCAGGGGCGTGTGACTGTCTGTGGCGCAGGGAATGAAATGTAAATGGCTGTGCATGATTAGGGAAACGGATTTTGTTTTTTTTTTTTTTTTTTTTTGTTGCTGTCCCAGCCTCTGCGCCGCCCTCAGAGGCAGTGCACTCACGCCGCTCATTCCGACACCCCGTCCACAGCCACAGCCGGTCGGCCCCGCCGCAGCCCCGGCTGCGGCAATCCACGGGAGCAGTCAATATCAGGTCGTCAAGAGGCTTCTCGCCGGAGGAGACACTGCACTGCCGCCGAGTCACTTCAGTGGTGTTCAGTGGCGCCTGTTCTGATCTAACATACACAGGACACCACCTACTAAGCCCCCTACTGACGACAATAATTGCTTAGTCGCGGAGCCGGTGTGAGTGAGCTCTCCCTCCGGAGGGCGCCACTACGTCCGTCCAAACGACACCCCCCAAGGACTCGCCGATATCGGTGACCCCGACGGAACCAAACCAAGACCACAGAGGTGAGAGGACATCGAAATTGAGGTCACTATGAGAGCAGGGCATGAAGGGCCAGAGAATTTGATACATTTTTTTATGCTGATCGATGAGAATGAGGGTGATGAAGATGATGCTACGGATTTTCATTTCGGTCTGAGACTACATGACAGGGCTGTACTGTACTCTACGCTTCCTTTCATAATATATCCCGGCGTCAACCAGGCCCGAGAGATACAGACACCTGCAGTGTTGGTCAGGAAATTTGAGCAACACTCTCAGAAACGCATCCATTAAGTGGATGAAACTCGACTGTGTGGTCCCAGTCTTCCCAACTGAGTCCGCAGCAAACTCAGCTCTGGGTAGGAGCCGGTCGGGGCAGAAAAACCCACATGACTCTGATGGGATTCGAACCCACGACCTCCCAGCTGGGAGTCCGCGACGCTAACCACTTCGCCACGGCGGTTGGTGGGGAAACGGATCTTTCCTGACGTCTTTCCGCACAGATGTGTGTGTGTGTGTGTGCGTGTGTGTGTGTGTGTGTGTGTGTGTGTGTGTGTGTGTGTGTGTGGAGAATGACCAATAGAAAGATAGGAAGATAGATGTGTGTGCGTATGCGTGTGTGTGCGTGCGTGCGTGCTCGTTTCGCCAAATTGTGTAAACCAATTGTTGGTTGGTTCCTGGTGAGACCGTGATTCACAAGGGAAACTCTGAAGGGGAGGGGGGGGGGGGGGGGGGTCAGCTGGTTCTCCGAGCCCTGTGGAAAGACGATGGCATCACCTTGAATCTTTCCATTTCTTCACCGTTATGTTTTGTGGAATCTTACAGTTCAAGTTAAGAAGAACAACATAAGTACCCGAAACGATCTCTTGAACAAAAAACAAACCAAAGAAAAGTGTATTCAAACTCGGTCAATTAAATCCATAGTCAATGAGTTATCAAAAAAACGCAGATGACTATCCGTCATTACGAACAGAATACACAGAAAGGCAGACACCTGAAGCCAATCACAAGTACGCAGTCCATTGACAATAGGGGGAAAAAGTCCGACTGTCCAGTATTGTTTGTAGACATGGTTTGATGTTTAACTGAACTGCAAAGAAATGGAAAGTGAAAAAAAACGAAGAAGGAAAATGAAACAAAATGAAAGAGGAAATAAGGGGGGGAGAGAGAAAGAGAAAAAAAAATGCCAGTGAAGAGAGCACGTGACGCACGTACAGAAAAAAGAAAAGAAGAAAAAGAAGAGAAAGGTGCTTCATGAGCGGCGTGAAACTGGAGCAAAACAAAAACAGAAACAAAACAAAACAGAGAGAGAGAGAGAGAGAGAGAGAGAGAGAGAGAGAGAGAGAGAGAGAGAGGTATACTGCAGGAAGACTAAAAGATAGTGGAGGGGACACTACAGGAAGACTGAAAGATGGTGGAGGGAGGGGATACTACAGGAAGACTGAAAGGTGGTGGAGGGGATACTACAGGAAGACTGAAAGGTGGTGGAGGGGATACTACAGGAAGACTGAAAGATGGTAGAGGACCGCTGTGTATATGAGCTAAAGTAGTTACTGTCATAAGACTAAACAAACATGGATCAAGAGAGAATGGACGGCGGCGGAGAAAGGGTGCTGACATTTCCGCCAGTCAATCGACAGTGGAACAGAACAGAAAGAAATGAAAGACCTGGACCGAAGAGCCGCAGGGAAACACGAGCCCTTCCAAAGTTGCGGCCGTGAACATTTGAATTCACCAGTTCAGCAGTCGACCAGCAGACAACCTGCACTGACATGAGTCATTGTTTGAAGTGACAAGTCGCTGAGCTGTAGGTCGAGAGACAGGCCGGCCAGTGACCTGAATGATGCCTGAATGGACTGGCTGGCTGGTAGGTTGGTTGGTTGGCTGGTTGGTTGATAGGCTGTTTGGGTGGCTTGGATGGCTGGCTAGTTGATAGGTTGCTTGGTGGGTTGGCCAGGTACGAAGACGATCTTGATGAGGGAACGGCAGTGGGACAACGCCGGCAGCGGGTTTCACGGGTGGGCCCTTATGTCCGTCCACACCTGGGGGGGAAGACCCTAAGGGAGTGTGGACCTTCAAGGTGATGGACAAGGTGAGCTGATTGTCTGTATTGTCGTCGTCAACACCACCATTGTCATCATTATCATCATTACCTTGGGGGTGGGGGTGGGTGGGAAGGACCCAAAAGGAGTGTGGACTTTCAAGGTAATGGACCAGGTGAATTGATTGCCGTCATCGTTGTCGTCGTCATTGTCGTCAACACCACCATCATCATCATTATCATCATTGCCATGGGGGTGGGGGGTGGGGGTGGTGACCTTAAAGGGAGTGTGGACCTTCAAGGTGATGGACAAGGTGAGTTGATTGTTTGTATTGTCGTCGTCGTCATTGTCGTCGTCAACACCACCATCGTTATCATTATCATCATGACCTTGGGGTGAAGGGTGGGGGTGGTGACCCTAAAGGAGTGTGGACCATCAAGGTGCTGGACAAGGTGAGTTAAGAGTGAAGAAAGCAGTGTAGCGCGCTTTATGTTCCTGCATGAGCTGGTCGTCGTCATTGTGGATTTCATCACCGTTGTCATCCCCGC
>JADBJO010001122.1:175000-177500 GCA_016801955.1 Conus betulinus
TAGCTGCGTGGTACAGTGCTAAAATCAAACGTCTATTCTACAGCAAGTCGTCCATGTCATGTTTGATTTGCTGCATGCTCATAGCTGCGTGGTACAGTGCTAAAATCAAACGTCTATTCTACAGCAAGTCGTCCATGTCATGTTTGATTTGCTGCATGCTCATAGCTGCGTGGTACAGTGCTAAAATCAAACGTCTATTCTACAGCAAGTCGTCCATGTCATGTTTGATTTGCTGCATGCTCATAGCTGCGTGGTACAGTGCTAAAATCAAACGTCTATTCTACAGCAAGTCGTCCATGTCATGTTTTGATTTGCTGCATGCTCATAGCTGCGTGGTACAGTGCTAAAATCAAACGTCTATTCTACAGCAAGTCGTCCATGTCATGTTTGATTTGCTGCATGCTCATAGCTGCGTGGTACAGTGCTAAAATCAAACGTCTATTCTACAGCAAGTCGTCCATGTCATGTTTGATTTGCTGCATGCTCATAGCTGCGTGGTACAGTGCTAAAATCAAACGTCTATTCTACAGCAAGTCGTCCATGTCATGTTTGATTTGCTGCATGCTCATAGCTGCGTGGTACAGTGCTAAAATCAAACGTCTATTCTACAGCAAGTCGTCCATGTCATGTTTGATTTGCTGCATGCTCATAGCTGCGTGGTACAGTGCTAAAATCTAACGTCTATTCTACAGCAAGTCGTCCATGTCATGTTTGATTTGCTGCATGCTCATAGCTGCGTGGTACAGTGCTAAAATCAAACGTCTATTCTACAGCAAGTCGTCCATGTCATGTTTGATTTGCTGCATGCTCATAGCTGCGTGGTACAGTGCTAAAATCAAACGCCTATTCTACAGCAAGTCGTCCATGTCATGTTTGATTTGCTGCATGCTCATAGCTGCGTGGTACAGTGCTAAAATCTAACGCCTATTCTACAGCAAGTCGTCCATGTCATGTTTGATTTGCTGCATGCTCATAGCTGCGTGGTACAGTGCTAAAATCAAACGTCTATTCTACAGCAAGTCGTCCATGTCATGTTTGATTTGCTGCATGCTCATAGCTGCGTGGTACAGTGCTAAAATCAAACGTCTATTCTACAGCAAGTCGTCCATGTCATGTTTGATTTGCTGCATGCTCATAGCTGCGTGGTACAGTGCTAAAATCAAACGTCTATTCTACAGCAAGTCGTCCATGTCATGTTTGATTTGCTGCATGCTCATAGCTGCGTGGTACAGTGCAGCTTCATGGCCAACACAGATTTCACCATGGGAAGTTCCACTCTCTACGGAGAGCTTGTCGCCAGAGCCCAGCGCCACCGATGATTCCCCCTGCCTGCTTCTGTTTCCGCGGACCTTTCCAAGTTGTTCTAAAGACGACCCCTACGTTGCTATGGATTCCTTCACGTCAAGTCAAATGAAGTCAAAGTCAAGTCAAATCAAAATCACTTTAGGATCTCAACATTCAGACCAGGTGCAACAGTTGAAATGTGCCCAACAGGGGACGGTAGGTGAAATAATCGATGGACATTCTGTACAAGAAAACAAAATGAGCTTGCACCACAACCATATCACTCAACCTGTCTGTCTGTCTGCCTGTCTGTGTCTGTCTGTCTGTCTGTCTGTCTGTCTGTCTCTCTCTCTCTCTCTCTCTCTCTCTCTCTCTCTCTCACACACACACACACACACACACACACACACACACACACACACACACACACACACACACACACACACACACACACACACACACAGTACAAGCGCGAAAGACTTGCAGTGGTTCAGCTGACCATGGATTTGACTGGCCAAAGGTGCCCATTGTCTACGACTGCAGACTTTGAGGGACATGGCGGTCAGTCACAGACTGGAATAAACGGTGGAACCAGACAGCCACAAGGCACAGCAACCGATTCCTTTTCATTCCTGGTCACTGTTCATGAAGCTGGTCACAATGCGTCACCGTCAGCTTTCTGTTTCTATTCGCTGTTCTCTCTGCGTGAATTGAATTTCTTTATGTTATTATATCATTATAGAATGTCAGGATTTTAAAACAGAAATCAGCTTTCTGCCACCACCAACACCAACAATGAAACAGAAAAACACTCAGAAAAATAAAGAACTAATAATTTACAATTATTCTAGGTCAGGTGCTTTTGCAGGCGCTAATGAAAATATCTGATTATCTATGTATGCATCCGTTCTTCTTTCTTTTCGTGCATTTATTTTTATTTTGTTTGAATATATAGTATGGTTCTGGGATTTTGAGAAAGGAAATATGTCCTTGCCTGTATATCTGCAACAACATATCATGACTTTTCCGCTTTGTATAGTGAGGATCTACTGTTTCTATTCAGCTTGATGACACAAGGAAGAGGCATGTTCCATAACTCTTGCTGCCCCTTCCTTATGTCATGAAGATGAATGGAAATTGTTGAAGCTCTTGTCGCACAACACAACTGGAAGACTAAAAGTAAACAATGAACTTTTCCTGGTTGCAAAATCTGGGC
>JADBJO010001122.1:185000-200000 GCA_016801955.1 Conus betulinus
TTGATGGTGTCCCTTTCCTTTGCAGCAGGAAGTGTAATGGGAGTTACCTCTAGTGGGTGTACGTGGGCTGACTGCTAGCCCCTCTCGATTGATAGGCAGCAGGAAATATCTCTCTCTCTCTCTCTCTCTCTCTCTCTCTCTCTCTCTCTCTCTCCCTCCTCTCTCTCTCTCTCTCTCTCTCTCTCTCAATCCCCCCCCCCCTCCCCCCCCAGCCTCACTCACCTCTCTCCTAACTCTCTCTCTTCTCTCTCTCTCCCCCCACTCTCTCGTTCACTTGTTCTCTCTCTCTCTCTCTCTCTCTCTCTCTCTCTCTCTCTCTCTCTCTCTCTCTCTCTCTCTCTCTCTCTCTCGTGGTCTCCCTTGTTCGGCATCCGGCAAGACGTGTTTCAGCCGCTCCGGTACATTTCTACTTGTATCAACTGTAAGTCGTACAGCCATGCCTGTTGAAGGTCTCGCATCCACTGTAGAAGCCACTCTCAATGCTGCACTGGAAAAAAAAAAAATGACATTGCCGTCATTCAAAACAGAGGGCAGAGGAAAACCAACTGTCGACGTTCTGCGATTCTCTTCAACTACCGAACAGCCCCCAGGCACGCAAACTCCAGGCCACTACATGGCCTATCGTCACAAGTGCCCGTCACAGCTGAACAGGGAGAGGCACAGAGCAGAGATCTACAGAAGCAACCAAAAGAAAAAAGGCGAGTGAAAAGGTTTATGTTCTCAGTCCAGTTTATTTTTGCCGACACCTCCTGGCGTGTTTGACCACGTTGACGGAACTAGCGAGAGTCGTGTTACATGTGATGATATTTTCAGGTGTGACAACCATCTCCCTCCGTCTGTACCTCAGCCTGCAGAGGGAAACGCAGCACAGTGCCAGACAAACAGAGATCGACTTGGAGCAGTGTGACAAGTAGTCTGTGACAGTTTCACACGATGAAGTGTCGGTCTTGGATTTTTGGATCGGTGAAGCCAAGCGCTGATCAAGACTGTGCTGATAAATATTGTGATGTGGTTTGTGATCCGGATTGGCCTCCCGCGAAGGAACAATAGAACGACCCTCCAGAGAACGTGACTACCAGCGACACTATGGCGTACCTACAGCGAATGATAAGAAACATGGAAAGCGTTCATTCTATTGACAGAGACAACGCGCTACTGACTTCCAGCGGCAGTTCAGCTGTGGAGAACGGAAATCTTGCTGACTGTGGATGAACATTTTTGGAAGCCTCAATGACAATCACATCGGTGTTCGAAGTTTGTTAATTATTTCTGTGATTTGGTTTCCTCATCGCCATGTTGTTTTCTGACATCTATTGTTTGTGTGCATTCCTTAACAGTCATTTTCGAACAGCCGTCACCCCTGCATGAGAATAAGCTTTGTAAGCTTACCTCAATACATCATTCGTTCGTTCGTTCTGTCTGTCTATCTATCTGTCTGTCTGTCTCTGTCTCTGTCTGTCTGTCTGTCTGTCTGTCTGTCTGTCTCTCTCTGTCTCTCTCTCTCTCTCTCTCTCTCTCTCTCTCTCTCTCTCTCTCTCTCTCTCTCTCTCTCTCTCCCGTGTCTCTGTCTCTGCCTTCTGTCTATTTGTGGCCCTCGCTGTCTCTGTCCATCTCTGTCTGTCTGTCTGTCTGTCTATACGTGTCTGTCTCTGTCTCTGTCTGTCTCTTTGCGTGTGTCTTTGTTTCTCTGTCTGTCTGTCTGTTTCTCTCTCTGTGTGTGAGTCTTTGTTTCTCAGTTTGTCTGTCTGTCTCTGTGAGTCTTTGTATCTGTCTGTCTGTCTGTCACTCTGTTTGTTTTTTCTGGTTGTCTGTCTCAAAGTGCACAATTGATGATGGAGGAAACTGTGAAACTGATCGATGACGATGTTAACGCCATTTTGAATACAGTTGATGCTTCCATGAAAGAACAGGCAGAGTTCATGAAGAAACAAACAAGAATAGATAAATATGCAAAAGAACGATGACTGGTTTGACCATATAAATTATAAAGGCCCCCCCCCCCCCCCCCCCCCCTCCTCAAAAAAAATGCACAGGTTCGAAGAATATCTTGAAAGTCGTTAGACGATAAAGACAGACAATTTGTTGTTAACCTCCAGGGGTATAAAAATCGTTTACAGAGGGAGGAGAACGCGTATGACTGTTCTTTACTATGCAGTTTTAGTGAACTCTGTAAAAGATCAGCAATTGTTTTTTTTAGAAATTTTTTTGCGCGAAACATCAGATGGAAAAAATGATACGTGTAACGATGTCACTGTTGGCGATGGCATCAGCATTTCAGAGAACTCGAAAAGATTACTGAAGAAAATGTAGAAGCAGAAGAAGAAGCCTTTCTTGATATCAACAGCGATGCAGGTTGCCTCTATCGTCTAGTCTCAAGAACAGAAGCAATCTCTGCAGTTACATAGTCAGTGGCAGAAAAGATGCTGGCTTAACGGTAAAACTGGAACATTATTTCTAAAAATTCTGGAAATGCCGTTATCGACTTCTCCGTCAGATTTGTCAATGATAAAGGGATATTTCCTGATAACTGACAACACCGATTGCTTTTGCCATTATTCAGCTAAGGTGAAGTCAGTGATCCAGGAAATTACAGGGGCATATAACTTTGTATCATTAACTGTAGATTACAAGAATGGATTTAACAGTAATATGATCATAGTACAGGTATGTGGCAAGCGGATCTTAAGAAAGGTTACTAAGCTGTCGATCACATGCTTATACTCTTTGTTGGTACGCAGAAAAAGTTTCCATGGAATAGCAAATCATATGTACGTAGTCTTTATTGACTTCGAACATGGTATTTGATCCAGTAAATAGAAAGTTTATTCGGCCAATTCTTTAAAAGAATGGATTAAAGGGTAAGATACATCGATGCATAAAGAGCACGTATGATTGTGCAAATGCAAGTTAGGTGTGGTGGAGATTCTACAGACAACATAGGCTGTGCAAAAGGTGTGTAGCAAGGAGATGCAGGTAGTCCTGTTTTGTTTTCCTTTTGATCAATGCACTGGCACAAAAAATGACAGAGAAGGGAAGACATCATGGTGTAACATTGTCTCCAGATATAGTTGGATTGTTTATTTTGTCACTGGCAGATGATATGGCTTTGTTGTGGGAAACGCCAGTTGACCCTCAGACCTAGAGAGGCGAAGACCATCAGCAGCAGCCAGTTCAGGACAGCAAGGAGAGAAAGACTACAGGTGGAGGTAGACAAGAATGACATTCACCATCTTGAGCGTGCCCAACAAGTCGCCATTTTCAGATTAAGAACTGGACACTGTCAATTGCTCTCCCACCTCTATCGTCTGAACATATCGCACACAGATGAGTGCCAATGTGGTCTGACCCACAAAACCCCCTGCCCACGTATTTCAGTCCTGTCCTACGTTCGACAGCCTGCGGCGTGAGTTCTGGCCCGGTGCAGTGGAACTCCAAGAAAAGCTGTGGGGAACGGCGGACTCACTCTGACGGACCGCTGACTTTGCCCAAGCTACCGGACTTTCTATCTGACCAGCATGACCAGGGAACGCAGAAGGAGAAGAAGAAAAGAAGAAGAAGAAGAAGAAAGAAAGAAGAAGAAGAAGAAGAAGAAGAAGAAGAAGAAGAAGAAAAGAAGAAGAAAGAAGAGAAGAAAGAAGAAGAAGAAGAAGAAGAAGAAGAAGAAGAAGAAGAAGAAGACCCAAATGAACAATTTATGTAATGCAGCATCAAGACTGCAACTTAAGGTAAATATTAAAAAGAGCAATACTGTATTTAAAAATGGAGGGTACATTGAGCGAGCGAGCGAGCGAGAGAGAGAGAGAGAGAGAGAGAGAGAGAGAGAGAGAGAGAGAGAGAGAGAGAGAGAGAGAGAGAGAGAGAGAGAGAGAGAGAGAGATTATCAATTAACAAGGCGCAAATAGCTGTTGTAATCTGCTATGAATATCTTGGCATTTAGTTTTCTTCCCCGACTTAGTTTTAGGGCTGCTTGCAAAGATGGCAAACAGCGCGAGAAATGCATCGCTTTTGTGATTTGGCAACGATCGTTAGTTTTAAGGCTGTTTGCAAAGCTGGCAAACAGCGCGAGAAATGCATCGCTTTTGTCATTTGGCAACGATCGTTAGTTTTTAAGGCTGTTTGCAAAGCTGGCAAGCAGGGCGAGAAATGCATCGCTTTTGTCATTTAGCAACGATCGTACATACTTCAGAATAATTCACTTAAAGTACTGTTCGTTTTTTTCAGTACTCAGGTGCAGCTCATGGCTCTTCACAGTGCTGATCTGTGGGGCATAGGATGTTGCCGCTGTCCATATTGAAAAGGTTCATGTGTATGGTCTAAACGGTTTTAGATACTGTTAAATAAAACACTTAATAATATAGATTATGGAGAAACTGGACGTTATCCTAATCATATAAATTCACGCGTGCAGTGTCTTAGATGCTGGCTAAAGATGTCATGGATGAACGATGGCAGACTAGCTTTTAAAGCTCACGTGGTTGGGCTGGTGAGAGTGTGGAAAATGTGAAATATGTTTTGCAGGTTTTCGTCAAAGATTCATTGATAACAGTTGTTAAAACAAGCATGACCATATTCAGGAACGTGCAAGGTTTTCGTGGTAAGGCGTTGAAGTGATCCAATAATTGCGAGATGTATCTCTCTCTGGACATCGGCAGACAAATCAAAAATAACATGACAAAGTTCAGATATGGTGATTCAGATAGAGCAGTGAATCATCGAGGATGTTGTACAGTTTCTGATAGCGGTTTGATGTGCCGACTATGTGACATGCAAACGATGACGAAAAATATGTTTTTGTAATCGTACCCTGCTCTCATTGACGAATGGCAGACATATCTCCCATTGAAATACAATGCAAACGTGTTCTCAGTTCGTGCACCTCCACTAACGACGAATTAAAATCAAATGACTGCGAGGAATGTGTGCCTTTATCTGTAGGGAGCGTCTGAGAGGGGAGCTGTTATGTTTCGTTAATGAGCATTTTGATAAGCCGATGTTATATGAGTACTGCTATCCTAGTATAAAGTTAATAATACCTGAGTCAATAGATTGTACTTCATGCATGTGTATGTTATTTTGCTGTCGTTATACTTGTGCTTCTAAGTTACCCACATTCAGAAGGGGCCGTCACACACCCTGAATAAATATTTTCTTTAATTTGATATCGTGTTGTCTTTTGTCTGTCTGTCTGTCTTTCTGTCTGTCTCTCTGTTTTTATTGTTTCCCCTCCTCTTCGTTGCTACCCCCCCCCCCCCCCCCCCCCTCCACCCCTCGGGCTGGCTGTCTTTCTCCCTTTCTCTCTTCTTCACTCCTTCTCTCTCTCGCCCTCTCTCCCTATCTTCATTCCCTAGATCTCTATCTCCCTCATTTTTCCTCTCTCCCTCAACTTTTCCTCACTCTCTCTGCTAAATTTCCTTCCCTCTCTCTTTCTCTCCCAACTCCTCTGCCCCCTTCCTTTCTCTCCCTCTCCCATTGAACGCGAGCTCGCACACACATACAGACCCCCCCCCCCCTCTCTCTCTCTCTCTCTCTCTCTCTCTCTCTCTCTCTCTTAGCATCCATCTGTCCTTTCCTCGTTCTCTTCAACTTCAGCCCTATCTCTCCTGTCTTCCCCTCTATGTTCCCCGCTCATCTTATTCTTCCCCCACTTTTACCTCTCTCTCTCTCTCTCTCTCTCTCTCTCTCTCTCTCTCTCTCTCTCTCTCTCTCTCTCTCTCTCTCCTCCCTCACTCTCGTTTTAATTAAGCGGCGCTGCCTTTCTTTGAAAAAAAAAAATTCTCGTTATTATCATTCTGTTTGTCTGTCTGTCTGTCTGTCTGTCTGTCTCTGTCCGTCTGTCGGTTGGTATGTCTGTCGGTTTGTCGGCCTGTCTGTCTGTCTGTCTGTCTCTCACACACAAACTTTCACATACACACACACACACACACACACACACACACACACACACACACACACACCTCACCTCACCTCACTCTCTCCTCTCTCTCTCTCTCTCTCTCTCTCTCTCTCTCTCTGTCCTCTCTCTCCCTTCCTCTCTCTGTCTCTGCCCTCCCGCCTTCTCTTTTCCCCCTCTCCCTCTCTTTACCTCCCTCCCACGCCCCACCTCTATCTCTTCATTAAGGGCCGCTACCTTTCTATGAATAAAGTATTGTCGTTGTAATAGTCACAGTCTCTCTGTCTCTCTCTGTCTCTGTCTCTCTCACTCTCTCTCTCTGTGTCTGTCTGTCTGTCTGTCTGTCTCTCTCTCTCTCTCTCTCTCTCTCTCTCTCTCTCTCTCTCTCTCTCTCTCTCTCAGTCAGATACCGTGTCCCCAGGTGTCTTCCTGTCCTCTATCAATGATGTACTCTCCTCAGTGTTTGTCTGTAGTGTCTCCAGTCCTCTGTGTAGGAAAACGTCACGACAGGAAGTGTGGGGTGAAGTTCACCGATGGTGGCGCCACCTGGTGTCTACTCCATAATTATGACCCTCATATTCAGCTTCAACGAGGCGTTCTTCCGGGGACAGCCTCTGTGAACACACGTGTCGCTGTGGAGTATGTAGAACTTAGTGCGGTTGTTGTCCTGCACTTCTCTGTACTTCACTTTTGTTTGCCCATTTTGTACTTTACTGAAGTCATTTTGTTTGGTTGTTCTCGTTGAGCGTCCATACCTTCTATGAAGGGTGTGTTAAAACTGTGTGCTCTGTGTGGTTATTTGTCCTATGAAGGGTGTGTTACAAGTGTGTGCTCTGTGTGGTCATTTCTCCTATGAAGGGTGTGTTACAACTGTGTGCTCTGTGTGGTCATTTCTGCTATGAAGGGTGTGTTACAACTGTGTGCTCTGTGTGGTTATTTCTCCTATGAAGGGCGTGTTACAACTGTGTGCTCTGTGTGGTTATTTCTCCTATGAAGGGCGTGTTACAACTGTGTGTTCTGTGTGGTCATTTGTCCTATGGAAGGTGTATTACAACTCTGTGTTCTGTGTTGTCATTTCTGCTATGAAGAGTGTGTTACACTGTGTGCTCTCTGTGGTAATTTCTGCTATGAAGGGTGTGTTATAAGTGTATGTTCTGTGTGTGGTCATTTGTACTATGAAGGGTGTGCCACAACTCTGTGTTCTGTGTTGCCATTTCTGTTATGAAGAGTGTGTTACACTGTGTACTCTGTGTGGTCATTTGTGCTATAAAGGGTGTGTTACAACTGTGTCCTCTGTGTTGTCATTTCTGCAGTGTGTGTGTGTGTGTGTGTGTGTGTGTGTGTGTGTGTGTGTGTGTGTGTGTGTGTGTGTGTGTGTGGTGTGATAGGATTCAGGATATCAGAAACAAGCTGCTCATATCATTTTCAGACTCTCAAAATTCCAACCTGTGTCTCAGCTCTTTCCATCTCTTCACTGCCGCCCTGTGTTTGATGGAACAAACCATAGCCTCTCCACTTCAACTTTCTGCTGTCGTGTCTGAAACAGCCCCTGACTGTCTGTTTTAACTTCTTCTCATCTACACTCCTTCTGGCCAATTCCGCGCACCCTCGTACACACACACACACACACACACACACACACACACACACACACACACACACACACAGTGCAAGAACAACAACAACGACAACTCCCCCCCTCCCCCCCCCCCCCCCCCCCCCCCCCCCCCCCACACACACACACACACACACACTACAATTCCCACTTTTACCGCAGGACAGATTTTTTTTGCTGCCAATCCTCAGCAGTCTACCTTTCATTGTGGGGCCGGCTGAATCTTTTCCTGCATTCAGGTCTCAGCATAAAACCCATCATTTCAGAAGAATCAGACCTTTTTTGTCAAAACAGTTTCCGTTGTCGCTCCCTGAAAAGTTAGTGTGTGTGTGTGTGTGTGTGTGTGTGTGTGTGTGTGTGTGTGTGTGTGTGTGTGTGTGTGTGTGAGAGAGAGAGAGAGAGAGAGAGAGAGAGAGAGAGAGAGAGAGAGAGAGAGAGAGAGAGAGAGACTGACAGAGACAGACAAACAGACAGATTGAGATGATAATAATCTGGGTCTAGATGTGCTTCGTTTATCTATATGGTCCAGTTGAGTGTCGAAGAACGACTGTCAGTTTTGTCTGTAAATAGACTGGTTGTTATGATTGTTTCTTACTTTCTACATGGTTCTGCTGTGCTACCAGCATGGTTCGCATACCTGTGCACTTTCTATGACCATGATCATCATTACCAACATGTCTACAACCAGTTGTGTTTTGTACTGTTGTCAGCACTGTGAGCACATTTCTGCATGCAGGCACAAGCACTGCTCATTGACATTACCCTTATCACTACAATAACTCTCACTGTTCATTAACATTACCCTTATCACTACAATAACTCCCACTGTTCCTTAACATTACCCTTATCACTACAATAACTCTCACTGTTCATTAACATGACCCTTATCACTACAATAACTCTCACTGTTCATTAACATGACCCTTATCACTACAATAACTCTCACTGTTCATTAACATGACCCTTATCACTACAATAACTCTCACTGTTCATTAACATGACCCTTATCACTACAATAACTCTCACTGTTCATTAACATGACCCCTTATCACTACAATAACTCTCACTGTTCATTAACATGACCCTTATCACTACAATAACTCTCACTGTTCATTAACATGACCCTTATCACTACAATAACTCCCCGATCAGCTGTACTCTGCGCTTTTTGTAGATGTTGTGAGCATGGTTCTACATACATGCACCGACAGTTTTGAGATGAAAGGTATTGCCATTACTATCATCATCATCATCATCATCACTTCGATTAGTTGTATTGATTATCTTTTTAAGGCGATGTGAGCCGATTTCCGGATGCACAGGAAGATATTTTCCGGATATTATATTCCTATTGCCAATATGTCCACCATCACTTGTATCCACACCTCTGTGGTGTCGTTTTTACAAACACGTAACAAAAGCATACGGATTACTGCCAGCTGTCTTCCAGCTCGAGTCTGGCTACCATTCTTTTCACTCTTCGTCACGCGTGGAGAGTGCGGGTGTTGGTGGTGTTTGTTTGGCCTGTCCGTCAGTCAAATTTAGGTCCAAAGTCATAACGGGTTCCACGTGCTCATGCAGCTCACACGGACACGAACATTGCAGCACACAGAGAATACTTCCATAAATAACACAGTGGAATTATAAACAGAACCTCTAACAATGCACACCCAAGACACTATCTCCGAAATATCCGAGCGAAGGGTTGCAGTCGAAAGGGTTACCTCCTCTGATTAAAACAGACAAACAAACAAAACAAACAAAATTATATAAAAAAAAAAGGATAGGTCCGTAAAATGCACTGAACTGCAATCGTCGTTTGGAAAGACATTCAGGAGGAATGACAATCTTCCGTTGAGGGCGAGCGAACGTTTCAGGGTGGATAAGAGAAATTCTGCTAACTTGACACCCTAGCCAATCGGACGTCGCCTCACTTGGGAATCTATCTGCCTGGCCAGCAGACCAAAACACAGCCCCATAAACAATGGGCGGGTAGCTTACGATATACTCAGTTCATGTGGCTGCCATGTGAACATACTGAGTTCATGTAGCTGCCATGTGAACATACTGAGTTCATGTAGCTGCCATGTGAATTTTTAACATACTGATTCATGTAGCTGCCATGTGAACATACTGAGTTCATGTAGCTGCCATGTGAACATACTGATTCATGTAGCTGCCATGTGAACATACTGAGTTCATGTAGCTGCCATGTGAACATACTGAGTTCATGTAGCTGCCATGTGAGCATACTGAGTTCATGTAGCTGCCATGTGAGCAACTGATCATGAGTTCATGTGAACATACTGAGTTCATGTAGCTGCCATGTGAGCGCTCGGGATGCTAGGCAAACTGTAATGTCATGTTAATTTGGATGATAA
This sequence comes from Conus betulinus, assembly GCA_016801955.1. Classification (NCBI taxonomy): domain Eukaryota; kingdom Metazoa; phylum Mollusca; class Gastropoda; order Neogastropoda; family Conidae; genus Conus; species Conus betulinus. The sequence goes on from JADBJO010001122.1 coordinate 194,887, forward strand.
GTATGGACCATCGTCAGGCCTACCGCCTAGGCTGTTCACAAAGGTAATCCCTAATCTTGCCTTTACTGCCAAGCCAAGAAAAAAATAGCAAGTTCTCTCTCTCTCTCTCTCTCTCTCTCTCTCTCTCTCTCTCTCTCTCTCTCTCTCTCTCTGCATTTACAGGAATAAGAAATACATTTCTAATTAATAGAAACAGGCATTGTGAAAATGATTAGTTCCTCTCTCTCCATATAATTTTTTTTTTTTTTTTTTTTTAGAAAAATCAACTTTGTCGTAGAATGAAAGGTCCATTTTCTAATATCACATAATTTTGTGAAAAAAGACGTAGAATAAGAAAAAAAAGTTACTGTTACGACTGGAACAACTTTCCATGTGAAACAGATGATCAGTCCTGAATCCTGCAAATCTCATTATTAGACCTGAATCCTATAAACCCTCCCTCGAAAGCGCACTGATAAAAGATGTAAACTTATGGCTGGTTGTTTTCTGTTAGCCGGTCGCTGGTATCAAAGAGTATTCAGTGTATTGCTGATTGCAATGATATACATCCTAAATGATTCAATGTGTTGCTGATTGCAATGATATACATCCTAAATGACCCTGTTGGTGCATACCATGCTTACTGTTGACATGCAGTGATTGATGGAGTGCTCACAGTCTGTGTCTTCAGTGAAAATGTCCCAATGGTTGGTTGTGTTTCTCTTTTACGTCGGTCATGGAGTTGGAGGGTGGGGATGGGGTGGTGGGAGAAAGGGCATGAAAGGGATGAAGAGTTGGGGGTGCGGGTGAAGATGGGAACTAAGGGTCAGGAGTGAAAGACTGATACATTTTATGCATTGGCTGGTGGACTGTTATGTTGTGCTTTTTTCCCCTTCTCATTTCTTCTTATTAATATTTTCTGTTGTTTAAATACCTGGAGACACACACACACACACACACACACACACACACACACACACACACACACACACACACACACACACACATATATATATATATATCTATATATATATATATATATATATATATATATATATATATATATATATATATATATATTGAATTATAAACAAAGCTTGCTCTTATGTCTGAGATTGTAGATTGTGAGATATATATATATATATATATATATATATATATATATATATATATATATATATATATCTTCAATCTAAGACATAAGAGCAAGCTTGGTTTATTACTGAATATTTCTTGCAGTCATTGCAACACCAAGCTGCTCTCTGTATGTTGCTGGAATGGTGCTCGGTTACCCATTTATGTAAACATCAATAGCAACCACCCACCATCTATACTAAAAACCATACCCAATGGCATAAACAAGAGATTATCTAATCTGTCACATAATGAAAGAGTATTCAACAATGCAGCAACAGAATACCAAGAGGCATTGCAAAAAAAGTGGTTACAGCTACAAACTACAATAAACCCAGATAACAACATGAACAAAAACAAAAAAAAAGCAGGAAAAGGAAAATCACATGGTACAACCCTCCATATGATGGACGAGTAAATATAATTGATTCATCCAACAAAATGAAAAGCAACACAGCAAAGAAGGGTGAAGAAAGGAAATCCTGCAATTGTGCTAAAAAAAAAGAACAGTGTCCCTTAAGCAACAAATGCCTCTATAACAACATTGTATACCAAGCCACTGTGACATCAGAAAATGAAAAAAGAAACATACATAGGGATCACTGAAAATCACTTCAAAACCAGATACGCAAACCATAAACAGTCATTCAACAAAGAAAAATACAAAAACCAAACAGAACTGAGCAAATATATTTGGAGACTTAAAGACAAAAAAAAAAACTATAACATATCCTGGAAAATCATAAAAAGGGCATCACCATACAACAACATTTCAAAAAGATGCAACCTATGTTCACAGAAAAATGGTTAATACTATGCAAACCATACTTAGCAACCCTAAATACTAAAGTAGAAATAGTAAACAACTGCAGGCACAAATGGAAATCGTTGTCAGCAAACGCACCCTGAACTGTAAACACCCCCAAAAAAACCGAACAATACGTGCAGCCAATCCGCACGTGCAAACAGTGACATCAGGCCATATAACACCGGCAGTAGGCGCCCCAAAACCATCCTGCCAAGTCATTATTATAATGATGGAAGAATTGTTAACCTGCACTTGTTTCCCCCACTACGTAATGTTCAGCATTATATATATATATATATATATATATATATATATATATATATATATATATATATATATATATATATATATGCATTCATTCATTTATTTACTTATTTTACATACTTGTTGTCTATTTATCAGACTAATCATTCATTCATGTATCCATTGATATTCTGATTCCACACCCCGCTCACATAAATACGTTCATTGTTTTCTGTCTTTCTACCTTTTCCCACCCCCTTCCAAAAGGACAGACAGATACATGCTCTCTCTCTCTGTCTCTGTCTGTCTGTCTGTCTCTCTCTCTCTCTCTCTCTCTCTCTCTCTCTCTCTCTGGCAGTCTGTCTGTCAGTCTGTCTGTCTGACTGTCTGTCTGTTTGTCTGTCTGTGTAGCTGTCCATCTGTCTATTACTGCAGCTATGCGTGCATGTGCATGAGAGAGGGATGAATGTCTTTGTGTGTGTGTGTGTGTGTGTGTGTGTGTGTGTGTGTGTGTGTGTGTTTGTGTGTGTGTGTGTGTGTGTGACTTATGAAATGATATAGCTTTTAGTACAAGAGAGAGAGAGAGAGAGAGAGAGAGAGAGAGAGAGAGAGAGAGAGAGAGAGAGAGAGAGAGACAGAGAGAGAGAGACAGACAGACAGACAGACAGAAAGAGACAGACAGAGACAGAGAGACAGAGAGAGAGAGAGAGTGACAGACATACATACAGACAGACAGACATACAGACAGAGAAACCATATGTATGAGCAAAGCGTCTCAGTAGGGACAAACTCCTATCTCCCTCTTGATGGACTTTTTATGCAGCAAGATATAATGACATGTCACTGATGCTCTACCGATTATCCCAGTAACGGATGTTTCATTTGTTCAATTCAATTAACGCGGGGAAAGAAATGTGCTCATGGAAAGTGCGTTTGCTGTCTGTGCCTTTGATGTACTTTGATTTTGAAAAGGATATTTCTCGTTGTTCAAGGTCTACCTGCTTTTTCTACAGCCTAAACCTGTACTGCTTCTAGATAGCATGCAATGTTTTGTACTGATTGAAATGGATTTGTTTTCACGCAGGATATACATCTATTACATTATTCTCTTGCATTTGTACCCAAGCATTCATTTATTAAAGATAGTATATATCTATACATTTATTCATTTCTTTATTTATTTCAATAAAAACCTCAAGTTTCTTCTACTCATTTCCATGTAATACACGTTGAAATACACTTCTACATGATCAAACGTAAAAAACACATATTTAAAAAAAAAAGCCAAGAATCAACACGTGCAACAGAAGGGAATAATAAAAAAAAAAAGAAGTGTCTGTACAAAGGAACACGAAAGACTCAAGTGACAGTGCGCGCGTACACACACACACACACACACACACACACACACACACACACACACACACTCTCTCTCTCTCTCTCTCTCTCTCTCTCTCACTTATACGCACACACACGCACACGCACGCGCGCGCACACACACACACACACACACACACACACACACACACACACACACACACACACACACACACACACACACACACACACACACGTTCCCTCTGACTCAAGCAGACACTGACAAGACTTTCTCTCGATGTGTCTATCCCTTGATTTGTTTCACGACCTGAGTGGAATGTCAGACAGTCTGAGGGAAAGAAGTGGTAAACGATGCCATCTATTTCCCTGACAAACGACGATTGTTGTCTGGCCTCCCTCACGGCACACAGTACGGCTACCACCCGTGCCCCCTACCCACCACAATCGTTTCGTCATGGAGTCCGACTGTCTGAAGGTCGCTTGTGGTTTAAACATCGTGGGGGTTCTCCCACTGAAGTGATCGCAGTGCTGACGGACATTGGCAGACATTACTGTCTGTTTAGGCAAAAGGATATGGGCGAAATTGTGGTATGTCGCTTTCTTTCTAAAACAGGAGTATCAAATTTTGTAGTGTTATTATAATAGGTGTGAAGAATGTGCGAATCAGACTGATATCCCAAGGGAATGTCAAGCTGCCTTACCAGTGATCACCGTACTTTGAACCATGTGTGTTTTCTTTGTTGCCTGCTATTTACAAACAATTGTCTTTAGCAATGGACTTTGTATGGATACCAGAGACTTTGAGAAAGCATTTCAGTCTTTATCAAATCAATTACGGTGTCAAGTTCTGTGGAAAGAAAGGGGATGAAAGGTAAACTTAGCTGCCGGGGAAAGATGGTTTCATATCACTATGGTGATGAAAGTTGTGGATTCCTAAAATAGCTAGGCATATTTTTTTTTTCTACAAAGTTTAGTTTCACTTTTGCTTGCAAAGATTTGGTAAGTAAGACTAGTTGATGTAGGAAAGGAAATCCGTGTTGCTGTAGGCTTCTCTGCTTTGTTTGATGTCAGGTCCAGCTTTAGGTCAGGTACATATCATACTGAGAAAAGTATGTTTCAGATCAAGCTGCTCTCATCGTCAAAGTGTGCAAAGGGATACAAGATGCTTCTCTGTTCTCAGATTTGGCAGCCAACACAAGACGACCTATGACATACTGTGAAGCTGTGTCCAGAGTTTTTAAACAAAGGGGTTTTTCCAGAATCTCTCTCTCTCTCTCTCTCTCTCTCTCTCTCTCGCTCGCTCGCTCGCTCGCTCGCTCTTTCTCTCTGAGTGAGTACGTGCGCGCGCGCGCGTGTGTGTGTATGTGTGTGTGTGAGCCCGTGCGTGGGTGCATGCAAGAGCGCGTGCGAGCTTGTGTGTGTGTGTGTGTGTGTGTGTGTGTGTGTGTGTGTACAAACGACTAAGATTTCTCCAAAGAAAGTACACAATTTTTTTCTTTCCCATCCCATTTTCTGTGTCACCTCAGTGGCACTGCACCCAAACCGCTCATTCTACAACCCCCCCCCCCCCCCCGGCCCGTCCACAGCTGCAGCCAGGCCTGTCTCATTACAA
>JADBJO010001122.1:212500-217500 GCA_016801955.1 Conus betulinus
CCCCCCCCCCCCCTTCCCTTTTTCGCCCCCCCCCCCCTCTCTCTCTCTCTCAACATAAACCATGTCTTTATATCAGAAAGAAATTATCCATCTATTCCTTCAAATACCAAAAGTGGAAAGTTTAAACTGCGTCTAAGGTACGGCTCTTGGATGAACTTATCTGTTTTGGGCCAGACAAAACAGCAAAAATGACAACAACAACAACAACAACAACAACAACAACAACAACAACAAATCGGGTTACACAGAAAGACGATGCCAGCAAGAGTTGAATGGTATTGGATGTCTTGTACTGCAGATGTCAAAGCAAACAGGTCAACGCTGGTTAAAGGAGGTCAAAAGAGTTGTAAGTTATTGGAACTTCAATTTACCGTTCGGAACTGGTTTATTGCATTTCAAGGGCCATTACACTGGGAATCCCCACTTTCCTGACGTGTTAGACTCAGTGTGTGAACATGCTCAAGATCGTTCAGTTTTTTTAGTTTGAAGGTATGGGTGCTTCATCGGTCTGTCAATTCTCTCTCCCCTTGCCATAGGGTTTGATATTATCTGCTCACTTATCTCCCACACCATTGAATTAGAAACACAGAAATAATCATCCTTTGTACACATGATGCTGCTACACGCCAGTTTACTGTACAGCACATGAACGGAAACAGGCCCTATGGAGTCTGGCTTTGTTGAAGTGAGACAACTTTTAAAGCATTCAGAATCAATACGGATAATTTCTGTCTCAGTGGCTGAAAGTTTACATCGTGTATTGAGCTTATATATACTTAGACAGGCACATTACGGTAATCCTATTAGAATAACAATATAAATAGGCATGCAAAGCTTTTAATTCAAAAGAAAAGTGTGTGTATATGGGTGTGCACGCGCGCGCTTGCATGTGTGCCTGCCTGCAAGCGTGGGCGCGCGCGCGCGTGTGTATGTTGACCTAGTGGATCTGTGACAGGATGCTTATCCTCGAAGTCATGAGAGTGACCTGCTACTTCGTAATCTTTAATGCAAAGCATGACAAACTGTACATCATTTTCTTTTTATTGGAATGATTTTGGCGACCCATCGTTTGTGTTAAGAAACATTTCAAGGCTAGTTTGGCTGTTTTTGTTTGTCAGAAGGGAGGCAGGGTGGGGGTGGGTCAGGGGGGGGGGGCGAAGGTGGGGCAGAGTAGTTTAGAACGATCCTCTTTCATTTCAAAAGTCGTGTCTTTTTGGTTTTACGTTCTTTTTCTTTCTTTGGCCAAATGCTCAGAGCATTTTGTCTGCTAAGCCGAAGGCCATGAAACCCTATCTATTCACCCATCAGTCGGTGAAGGTGGTGTGAAACCTCTCTATTCACCCCAGCAGTGGCTGAGGGGGGTGAAACCTCTCTATTCACCCAGCAGTGGCTGAAGGGGGTGAAACCTCTCTATTCACCCAGCAATCGGTGAAGGTGGTGAAACCTCTCTATTCACCCAGCAGTGGCTGAAGGTGGTGAAACCTCTCTATTCACCCAGCAATCGGTGAAGGTGGTGAAACCTCTCTATTCACCCAGCAGTGGCTGAAGGTGGTGAAACCTCTCTATTCACCCAGCAGTGGCTGAAGGGGGTGAAACCTCTCTATTCACCCAGCAGTAGCTGAAGGGGGTGAAACCTCTCTATTCACCCAGCAGTGGCTGAAGGTGGTGAAACTCTCTGTGTTCATCCAGCAGTAAATGGGAACCTGATTCAGTCCAGGGAATGTTGAAAACGGCGGAAAGTGAGGGATGGGCTACGCCGTCTATTATGCTATGCCTTTGACACAGTGAACATCCGAAAGTTCACTGCCTCTGCCGCCAGTAAGCAACGGAAATTTTAACAGTCTTGTTATCAACCTTTAATACGTATGCAATACGAACGAAGGGAAATAACGTTAGGCTACATTTTCTTAAAGTTGCGAGCTTTGTAAATTTCAACGAAAAATTTACGTTTCAAAAGGTTTAGATTTATTTATAGAATTCTATCCCTCTGGATATGATGGCTTTATATATCGTGATCTTTAGGCGTTTTTCTAATTAACGTTTCTTAATATACTACAAAAACCATTTGCAAACACACTGACATTTCGTCATAAGCATTTTGATAAAGGAAAGTCGATTTGCTAGTGATTTATATTGACTGGTCATCATTTGCATTTCTCGTTCGACGTTGGTACGCCCGAGGTTCCCTTCCGTTAACTCTAATGCGTCCCAAATTTCTATGGAAACTAGTAGTGACGTGACGGGCATATTGAGACATGTTTGGTCTGCTTGTTGTCTAGGGGGCGGTGCCAGTCACATTATCGAACTCCGTCATTCCACTGAATTGTGAATTACTGGTAAGTATGTAGTTTACACACACACACACACACACACACACACACACACACACACACACACACACACACACACCACACACACGCACGCACACTCGCACGCACGCACGCGCGCGCACACACACACACACACAGACACACCCACACACCCCACCATCCCCATCACACACACACACACACACACACACACCACACACACACACACACACACACACACTCACGAACGCGCGCACACACACACACACACACACACACACACACACACACACACACACACACACACACACACACACACACACACACACACACACACACACACGAACACACACACACACACACACGCACACACACACACACACACACACACACACACACACACACACACACACACACATGCACACAGACGGACGCACACACACGCACGCACGCACGCACAGAGAGAGAGAGAGATAGAGAAGAGAGAGAGAGAGAGAGAGAGAGAGAGAGAGAGAGAGGAGAGAGAGAGAGAGAGAGGCACACGCGCGTATGACCCCCCCCCTCACTGTATCCTGCCTCCCCTCCTATCGTGGTGTGTGTGTGTGTTGTGTGCGTGCGTGCGTGAGTGTGTGTGTGTTTGTGTGTGTGTGTGTGTGTGTGTGTGTGTGTGTGTGTGTGTGTGTGTGTGTGTGTGTGTGTGTGTGTGTGTGTGTGTGTGTGTGCACAACACTGCAGTAGCAGCAGCGATATCGCTTCGTGGGCAGCGTGTGTGAAATAATGGGAAATGCGAATTTGACAAGAACCGTGGACCAGTCTGCAGGTCGAGAATGCAGGACTCTGGCCTGGTTCTAACGTTAACCTTAAAACTGACCTGACTCTGACCTTAACCTTAAACTGACCTGACTCTGACCTATACCTTAAACTGACCTGACTCTGACCTTAACCTTAAACTGACCTGATTCTGACCTTAACCTTAAACTGACCTGACTCTGACCTTAACCTTAAACGGACCTGACTCTAGCCTTAACCTTAAACCTTACCCTACTCCAACCCCTTACCCTTAGCCTGGCTCCAGACCCAACCAAGAACCTTCAGCTGTGGATGGTCTACATGGTCCTTGCCATACCATAACGTGACCCATCGTATCTCTGATCGTGGCCTAGCCTTAACTGACCAACCATATCAAACAGACATGGACAGAAAGAAAAGAAAGTGTGAACTTACATTGGTAAATTTTACCGCAATGTGGGGCGGCGCAGTTGTCTTTCTCTTGTTTTTCATTGAAAGAGGAAAACACACATTTGCTATCACCTGGTTCCCCCCTCCCTCTCCCATCCCTCTCCTCTTACCAGCTGACTTTAGTTTCAGTTTCAGTTTCCTCAAGGAGGCGCCACTGCGTGCGAACTAGTCCATATACGCTACACCCCATCCGCTAAGTTTAAAGACCACGCTGCGCATGGCTTTAAGCAACGGAGTCCTCTTGTCTTTATTCAGACTCTCTCTCTCTCTCTCTCTCTCTCTCTCTCTCTCTCTCTCTCTCTCTCTCTCTCTCTCTCTGTGTCTCTCTCCCCCTGCTTTTTTTTTTTTCCCATCTTCACCATCCCGTCCCTCTCCCAACGTCCACCTTGACCCACCAGTCTCTCTCAGTGCAGGAGGCTTCAGTCCACTTTCCTCTACCCGTTTCCCCCTTCCTCCTCCATCCTCACCACCCCGCCTCTTCCAAGCTTCATGTTGAGCTCTGTCAATGTGAAATGACACTGACAGTATTGTGTGAGGGTTGACTCTTCTGCTACAGTGATCAGCTGACTGTATTGTGTGAGGGTTGACTCTTCTGCTACAGTGATCAGCTGACTGAATCGTGTCAGGGTGTGACTCTTCTGCTACAGTGATCAGCTGACTGTATTGTGTGAGGGTTGACTCTCCTGCTACAGTGATCAGCTGACTGTATTGTGTGAGGGTTGACTCTTCTGCTACAGTGATCAGCTGACTGTATTGTGTGAGGGTGTGACTTCTGCTACAGTGATCAGCTGACTGTATTGTGTGAGGGTTGACTCTTCTGCTACAGTGATCAGCTGACTGTATTGTGTGAGGGTTGACTCTTCTGCTACAGTGATCAGCTGACTGTATTGTGTCAGGGTGTGACTCTTCTGCTACACAGTGATCAGCTGACTGTATTGTGTCAGGGTGTGACTCTGCTACATTTGTCTGCTTGTCGGGGTCCAGTCCTACTTCAAAGTCATGTACAATAACAGTGCAGTGCCACTGGTTGATTAGTCTCATGACTATTATTGTGCCACTGGTTGATTAGTCTCATGGCTATTATTGTGCCACTGGTTGATTAGTCTCATGGCTATTATTGTGCCACTGGTTGATTAGTCTCATGGCTATTATTGTGCCACTGGTTGATCTAGTCTCATGGCTTATTGTGCCACTGGTTGATCTAGTCTCATGAGTCTGATTGGGAGAGTTTGCAGAGCCCGTTGGCGGAAAATGACATGCCCCTAATTGCCGCACTATGCACGCAGCCACTTGGCTGTGACAAAACATCCACCGAGCTAAATACGACTTAAAAGGATGGCATTAATGTATAAGGTGTGAGGAACAAAGGCAACTGGCACGCACAGGTCGTTTGGGTGGTGGAAAGCAGACGACTGTCGGATACATGGCTCACAGGCAGTTCTGAAGACAGAG
>JADBJO010001122.1:226372-233872 GCA_016801955.1 Conus betulinus
GGTACTAACAAAGAATGACAACAGGCACTTCAATCACCACCCGGTACTAACACAGAATGACAACAGACACACTTCAGTCACCACCGGTACTAACAAAGAATGACAACGGGCACATCAGGCGTCATCCGGTACTAACAAAGAATGACAACGGGCACTTCAGTCGTCAGACAACAGACACTGGGTAAGGAAAGCCAGCCAAAGGAAAGGGGAGATAAGACTGGCTGCACAGAAGGGGAGGTAATGACAACAGGCAAAGGAAAGGGGGGGAGATAAGACTGGCTGCACAGAAGGGGAGGTAATGACAACAGGCAAAGGAAGGGGAGATAAGACTGGCTGCACAGAAGGGGAGGGTAATGACAACAGGCAGAGGAAAAGGGGAGATAAGACTGGCTGCACAGAAGGGGAGGTAATGACAACAGGCAAAGGAAAGGGGAGATAAGACTGGCTGGACAGAAGGGGAGGTAATGACGACAGGCAGGGAAAGGGGAGATAAGACTGGCTGCACAGAAGGGGAGGTAATGACACACAGCAAAGGAAAGAGGAGATAAGACTGGCTGCACAGAAGGGAGGTAATGACAACAGGCAGAGGAAAGGGGAGATAAGACTGGCTGCACAGAAGGAGAGGTAATGACAACAGGCAAAGGAAAGGGGAGATAAGACTGGCTGCACAGAAGGGGAGGTAATGATAACAGGCAAAGGAAAGGGGAGGTAAGACTGGCTGCACAGAAGGGGAGGTAATGACAAGAGGCAGAGGAAAGGGAAGATAAGACTTGCTAGACAGAAGGGGAGGTAATGACAACAGGCGAAGGAAAGGGGAGATAAGACTGGCTGCACAGAAGGGGAGGTAATGAAAGAGGCAGAGGGAAAGGGGAGAAAAGATTGGCTGCACAGAAGGGGCGGTAATGACAACAGGCAGAGGAAAGGGGAGATAAGAGTGACTGGACAGAAGGGAGGTAATGAAAGAGGCAGAGGAAAGGGGAGGTAATGACAAAAGGCAGAGGAAAGGGGAGATAAGACTGGCTGGACAGAAGGGAGGTAATGACGACAGGCAGAGGAAAGGGGGAGATAAGACTGGCTGGACAGAAGGGAGGTAATGACGACAGGCAGAGGAAAGGGGGAGATAAGACTGGCTGGACAGAAGGGGAGGTAATGACAACAGGCAGAGGAAAGGGGAGAGAAAGACTGGCTGGACAGAAGGGGAGGTAATGGCAACAGGCAGAGGAAAGGGGAGATAAGACTGGCTGCACAGAAGGGAGGACTAATGACAACAGGCAGAGGAAAGGGGAGATAAGACTGGCTGCACAGAAGGGGAGGTAATGACAACAGGCAGAGGAAAGGGGAGATAAGACTGGCTGGACAGAAGGGAGGTAATGACAACAGGCAGAGGAAACGGGAGATAAGACTGGCTGGACAGAAGGGGCGGTGCGGGGAGACTTCGAGGGACCAAATGAAGAGAAACAGGACACACACAACAAACAGGATGAAGGACTTGGCTGCACTCTGCACTCTGCACTCTGAGCTCTTCACTCTGAACTCTGAACTCTGAACTCAGGACACTCTGTAACTCTGCACTCTGAACTCTGCACTCTATACTCTGCAGGTGCGTAGAAAATGTGTGACCGTGTGTAGCTCAGTTAGTCTAATACATTTAAATGTGTAATGCGTCTATCTATCTGTGTGTGTGCGTGTGTGTGTGTGTGTGTGTGTGTGTGTGTGTGTGTGTGTGTGTGTGTGTGTGTGTGTGTGTGTGGTGTGTGTGTGTGTGTCTGTCTGTGTCTGTCTGTCTGTCTGTCTCCTCTCTGTCTGTCTGTCTGTTGGTCTCTCTCTCTCTCTCTCCACACACTCTCTCTCACACTCACACACCCACACTCTCTCACGTCTCTCTCTAGATAGATAGATAGATCTAGATCTCTCTCTCTCATCTCTCTCTCTGTCTCTGTGTGTGTGTGTGTGTGTGTGTGTGTGTGTGTGTGTGTGTGTGTGTGTGTGTGTGTGTGCGTGCGTGTGTGCGTGTGTGCGTGCGTGCGTGCAGGCGCATGCACATGTGTGTATAGCCTTCTTATCCGTTATACAATTCCACAGTTTTGGGTACGATCTTCAAATTCAGCATAGGGACTGATCAGCACATCGGGTAGATCAAGAATGCATCATTTTTATGCGGATGAGGGGGAAGCGGGAATAGGAGGGGGAACGGCGGGTGGTGGTGGTGGTGGTGGTAGTAGTAGTGGTGGTGACGGTGGTAGGAAAATGGAGGTGAGAGGTGGGGCGGGGGAAGGGAGGATAGGGGATGAAAGTTGGGGGGGGGGGGGGGGGCGGAGATAGGGAAAATGTGGGAAGGGACGCGTAAACAGGAGGGTGGGGATACGGGGGAAGAAGGGAGGAAGGGGTATGGGCTGGGAGGGGAGGGGGGGGGGAGGAAGAAGGAACAGGGGGCATGGGAAAAGGGACGGAAGGACGGAGGTGAGGGGGAGGGGTGACGTGGGAGGGGAGGCTACACAACCCAATCATTTAGTCTCGATAATTGCAAGTTTCTTTCCCACCAGATTCGTCGGATTTCTATTTGCTTAAATGGTCATATCTCCATAGCATTATATCCCCTTACCTCCTTCTGTTGATTGTCCTCAAAAGTCTCAATCAGCGTGGCCCTTCATACCCTGCTTTCTCAGTAACCCTGCTTTGCTTTCCATGTGTACGAACCGTATGTCACAGGATCGTTTTTCTTTTTCCTCCCCAGCGAAATCTTTAGACGTTGGGCCTAGATGGGCGCACGCACATACTAGGCCCAGAAAACACGCTTGATTAAATGTGAAAAAGACAGAGTGAATTTTAATGAACCAGTTTGCATGCTGAACCAATTTGTGTTCTTCAACCACTTTGCATTTTAAACCAGTTTGCATCCTGAACCAGTGAGCATACCAGTTTGCATTCTGAACCAGTTTGCATTCTGAGCCAGTTTGCATGTTGAACCAGTTTGCATTCTGAATCAGTTTGCATTCTGAACAAGTGAGCATTTTCTACCAGTTTGCATTCTGAACCAGTTTGCATTCTGAGCCAGTTTGCATTTGAACCAGTTTGCATTCTGAACCAGTTTGCATTCTGAGCCAGTTTGCATGTTTATACCAGTTTCGATTCTGAACCAGTTTTGCATTCTGAACCAGTTTGCATGTTGAACCAGTTTGCATTCTGAACCAGTTTGCATTCTGAACCAGTTTGCATTCTGAACCAGTTTGCATTCAGTTTGCATTCTGAATCAGTTTTGCATTCTGAACCGGTTTGCATTCTGAACCAGTTTGCATTCTGAACCAGTTTCCATTCTTAACCAGTTTCCATTCTGAACCAGTTAGCATTCTGAACCAGTTTCCATTCTGAACCAGTTTGCATGCTGAACCAGTTTGCATGCTGAACCAATTTACATACTGTACCAGTTTACATACTGTACCAGTTTGCATGCTGAACCAGTTTGCATGCTGAACCAATTTACATACTGCATCAGTTTACATACTGTATCAGTTTGCATGGTGAACCAGTTTGCGTTCTGGAACAATTTGCATGCTGAACCAGTTTCAAAGAGCATGAGGAGAGGCAGAGAGCCCGTGACATCAGAGAGCAGTTGCGCAGTGTGTGCAGCACGGCAGTGAGTGAGAGGCCCCGTGCTGATGTCAGACGTGCTGGAAGCAGCAGCAGAGTCTGGCACGGTGCCAGAGTGATGTGGGTCAGAGGTGGTGGCGGCTTCTTTGTTGGCTGCAGTCTGACGGAGTTGGTGTGTTTGTGGGCCGAGGATGGACTTGTTGTGGCGGCTGTGTTTGTCTTACGTTTGAAATGCGTTTAATGCTTTCGCGTGCGTGTGGCTTATATTGCGTATGTGTACACACGTACCCAGCGTATTTACACTCACACTCACAAACATACATACATACATACATACAAATATACACGCACAAGCATGCGTGCGTACGCACGCATGTACGCACCCACGCACGCACACACGCATGCAAGCACGCACGCACGCACGCACTCACGAACGCACGCACGCACGCACGCACGCACGCGCGCGCACACACACACACACACACACACACACACACACACACACACACACACACACACACACACACACACACACACGATCGTATAATTTCAAAACGACCGATTTATAATGCTACAAACTTGCCATGTGCTCTCTCTCTCTCCTCTCTCTTCTATAATGCTACTCTCTCTCTCTCTCTCTCTCTCATGTCTCTCTCTCTCTCTCTCTAAGATACACACAGGAGCAATCCTTACAATGGACACCTTCCCCCACCTAACTCCTGTCCTCCACCCTCCTCTAATAACTTACCCTCCCTGTCCCCGTGCTCACGGGCCAACGGTTGCCAACACTCCCCAGCGGACCCCCAAATATTGCCTGCCTCGCTCAGCCTGGTCCGGAGGCGGAATCCATTTAGCACTGTGCGCAGGACGCTCACAGACACTGCGCAGGTCTGGCCCCCCAGTCTGCTTAGCATGAAGAGGCCATCAGTCTGCCGGCCGCAGATAGACTCTGGCATCTCCCGGGGGCCTGGCAGAGCCACGTTCTGTGACGCTCCGTTGGATTCCTTCCGTCCACGTGACTTAAGACGTCGTGCAGCAGTTCCTGGCTAGGATGGCATCGGTCTTCTGATGGATATGCAAATCATCCCAGGAATGTGTGGCAATGTGCTGGCACTGTCTCATGTCAAAGCTGAAAGAGAGAATGCTGATTGTTGTTTTTTTTTTTGTTTTTTTTTGTTGTTGTTGTTGTTACTTTTTTGTTACTTGAATACATGAATGAATGAGGTCGAGAATGGATTGGGGATTAACAGGATACATGAAAACGTTGGGGGAAGAGGTATCAATAATAATTTATCATTGTTGCTAAACTTTTTCTCATCTTCATCATTATATTTAAAAGAATACTCACTGTGCTAGAACGAATTCCTTGAATGCTACACCCTCCAGCTACTAAGTGAAGAGGGCCAGTAAAATTTATCCAATGCTACACCATCCAGCTACCAAGTAAAGAGGCCAGTAACATTCATTCAGTGCTGCTACACCCACCAGCTACCAAGTGAAGAGGGTCATTGACATTCATTCAATGCTACACCCACCACCTATCAAGTGACAAGGGCCAGTGATGGAGCGATCACAAAGTAACAAGGAACCTAACAGTGTCAGGAAATAAACAGTACATAGCACTGGTTACAATGGACTTATATTTAGAATGTTTTGTGTGAAAGTAATCAGTGTTTAACAACAAAGGAACGGACTGGTGGGGACCTACATTTAAACATATCTGGCATGAAAATAGTCAGGTTCACACAAAAAAAACATAAATATATAAAAACGAACTGGTCCCAACACAACTTATAAAAGCTCAGGTAATGTTTATCTCTCAGTTCACCGACGAAATGTCAGGTCAGTTAATGATGGATTGGTTTGTCAGGTCAGTTAGCGATGCATGTTCAGAAACTGACTACAGGTCAACTGGTCGTTCGTTTGTCAGGTAGTTAGCGCTGAAAATCCAGAAACCAACTGTTTATCAAGGTGCATGTTCAGTCGCTAGATATAGGTCTAGAAGGTGTTAGCTGGTTAGGTCAGTTAGTGCTACATAAACAGAAACCAGTCATATGTCTATATGGTTTGACCTGGTGGTAGAGCGTCATATTTCGCGGTCAGATGCAAACGATTCAAATCCCGCAGGCGTATGACATGAACAATAACCTCTTCACCGCCCAACTCAGGACAGGTCGTCAGATAGGGACACCACGGACGTCTTCACAGGCTGTTCAGGTCAAAGCGTCAGATGGGGACACTACAGCTGTCTTCACTACCTGTTTAGGACAAGTGGTCAGATAGGGACACTACAGCTGTCTTCACTCTGTTCAGGACAAGTGGTCAGATAGGGACACTACAGGTGCTCATAACAAGTCGTCAGTCGTGAAGTCCACTAATCGTCTGAACGTGACTCCATCCCCAGGCCTCTGATTTTTATGTCTATGCTTCAGTCCTCAACTAGGATGCTGTTGTTTAGGAGCATACTGACCTATAACTACTATTTTCCCTTTTATCTGGGAAAAAAGTGATCGTCCTTCAAGAACGAAGCGATAAGAGGCAAACCAGCCATAATTACTGGTTTATGATCCAAACAACTCTGATACTTAAGGAGAAAATAGCGATAATGATGAAATGGGCCATTAACACTGTTTTCGGTCAGGATAACAACTGCCTTTCGTGCCCTTGAACCATTTCCCACTTCCGTGTTGTGTGCCTTCCCTTGGTGGCATAATTCCTCACATCATCCGCCATGATGGTGGAAACAGGAAATGACGATCTACACACAAAGCAACTGTGAAGGCTGGCAGTTTACGCAGAAATGTGAAGAAGACGAGTGTGCATGCATTTAACTTGTCATAAGGCTATAGTGAAAAAAACAGCGATGAAAACTGATTGCCTTAGTATTACTGTTTTGTTAAAGAGTATTGAGCTTAACTGTTTCCTTGAAAAAAAAAGAAAATACTGGGAAAACGGTTACTACCTTTCGAAAAAACAAAAATAACGACTGATTTCCACCTTATTATGGTTTTCAGGGAGGAGGAGGGGGGGGGGGGGGCTCTTTTTTTCGCTGGGTAATAACTATTTTCTTCGGGAAAATGGATGACCTATGACTCTACACAATATAGAAGGTCTCATGTTTCGCAATGAGTAAGAATAGCGAGAAATGTAGGATACTAGGTCAGCAACACGCGTTCTTCAATTCATGAAGCCAAGCCAAAGGGGACCCGAAGATCCTTTTGCATCAGAATCTTATCCGGACGAGAATGGAAACCTACTGTCTGTAGAACGAGGTGAAACGAGGAACCTGTCGACAAGAAAAGAAACGAATGTGGAATAGTGTGTCAGCGGAGCTCAGGCTTTTTCTGTCTCTGGCTGGGGTTCAGGTCGGAGGGTCCGCCTTGGACTGCTTGAAAAGAATGAGGGTATCGCGTTTAGCCACAGATGACGTGTGTTGTGCCTGGGAACGCCAGAGAGTGAGGGGAGCCAGAGCTTGGTGCCAGAGCTGAAAGATCTCACAGCTGTCTCCTGCTTCGTCTCCCGGCCCACGAGGGTGGAACAGTGTTTGATGAAAAGTTCAGATAAGGGAAACCACTTTGCCACCTCACGACAGAACAAACACAACACAAACACTGCGCGTTTGGGACCTCTTTCGCTTCTTCTTCAGGCAGACAAACAACATTACAGACACTGAAACCGAAGGGTGAACAGTGACTTATCTCCTCAAATCGGGCGCCAAATGGATGATACAGAGAGGTTCGTTAAGGATGGTGCAGATTCAGGGAGATGGAGAGAGAAGGGGATGATGTGTGGCAGTGAAGGATGGTGCAGATTCAGGGAGATGGAGGGAGAAGGGGATGATGTGTGGTAGTGAAGGATGGTGCAGATTCAGGGAGATGGAGGGAGAAGGGGATGATGTGTGGTAGTGAAGGA
>JADBJO010001122.1:253872-256372 GCA_016801955.1 Conus betulinus
GCCTATATAATTCATATAAGCGTGTTGAGGCCTACCATAACTTTGAGCCAGCGTTTAATGTTAGACTGATAAACGATCACAAGATCAACTCCCCGCCAGTTATTTCCCTTGCTTTGATGGATTTTTTTTTTTTTTTTTTAACCGATGAAATCAGAAACAATTCTTCTCAGACATGACCTTCCCCTTGGTTGACGTTCTATTCCAGGCCTTTGCACTCATCCCTGACCCCATCTTCACGCCAGTTGGAAACTCTCCAATAGTTTTATTCCTTTGATGTTTAATCTGTCTGCTTGGAACCACCTGGCTTGTATGAAAGATAATGATGGCCGTATGGAAAGAAAATGAGAATGAATCAACTTTCAGACACAATAAAAATTCTCAAAACAATCGAATTGGCCAGTCTATAGATATTCGACTCCTTAAGCCAGGCCTTGACACATCAATTTTTGGTGTGTAAACTCATGTTGGCACATCAGATTATTTCGGTTCATCGGAAGGTCCGGCTTTCAAATACTCTTGGGCATCTTCAATGCTCTGGAACACCCTTCCTTAAGACTTGGGCATCTTCAATGCTCTGAAAACACCCTTCCTTAAGACTGGGGCATCTTGAATGCTCTGAAAACACCCTTCCTTAAGACTTGGGCATCTTCAATGCTCTGAAACACCCTTCCTAAAGACTGCTGTTTTCACAAAGAGGAACTGGAGAGAACGAACAAGTAAGGTAACTCTTGTTCCCACGATGAAACAACTACATGCCCATAACTCCAAACGAATGCTGCCTCCGACATTGATCACCCAGCAGAAATGTCAACACAGAGCACACACAAACGCCCACACAGACATGTCAACACAGAGCACACACACAACACCCACACAGACATGTCAAAACAGAGCAGCACACACAACACACCCACACAGACATGTCAACACACAGCACACACACAACACCCACACAGACATGTCAACACAGAGCACACACAAACACCCACACAGACATGTCAACAACAGAGGACTTATTCACACACAACACACAACACCCACACAGACATGGTCAACACAGAGCACAGCCACAACACCCACACAGACATGTCAACACACAGCACAATACACAACACCCGCACAGACATGGTCAACAACACAGCACACACAACACCCACACAGACATGTCAACACACAGCACACACAACACCCACACAGAAATATCAACACACAGCCACACAACACCACACACAGACATGTCAACACACAGTACACACAACACCCACACAGAAATGTCAACACACAGCACACACAACACCCACACAGACATGTCCACACCACAGCACACACAACACCCACACAGCGATGTCAACACAGAGCACACACAATACCCACACAGAGAAATGTCCACACAGAGCACACACAAACACCCACACAGAATGTCAACACACAACGCACACACAAACACCACACAGAAATGTCCACCCACAAGAGCACACACAAACACCCACACAGAAATGTCCAAACAGAGCACACACAACACCACACACGGAAATGTCAACACAAGCACACACAACAACACACACAGAAATGTCCACACAGAGCACACACAACACCCACACGACATCCACTGAAACAAGCAAGGAGGAGTTGTTCCATGGGGCCAGGTTAGGTAGTAAATAGGGGGAGGGGGGGGTAACCAGCTGGACATTATTTCATCGTTGACACTCCAGAGTCTGAGCGGAAGTATGAGTGGTGCCATTGACCTGGTGCAGCAACGAACGCCAGATTCTACGCATGGCTGCCGCTGACTTCAACCTTCCTTCACTCTTAGTCAATATTGGTTCACACAGCGGTCAGTGCACCACCTTCCATCACTCTTGGTCAGCACTGGTTCACACAGCGGTCAGTGCACCAGCCTTCCATCACTCTTGGTCAGCACTGGTTCACACATCGGTCAGTGCACCAACCTTCCATCACTCTGGTTAGTACTGGTTCACACGCGTCAGTGCGCCAGCCTTCCATCACTCTTAGCGTGGTTCACATGCCGGTCAGTGTTTTCTCCTCCATGAGAGCACCTGTTGCCAAGCGACCACTATCTGAAAGGAGGAAGCGACCATTTCCTTTGCAGTGCTTCTTGAGCCTGTACACTGAGCGGGAACGAAAAAGACTTTAGCTTCTCGATGACGCTGTGTTCTGAGGGATGCGAAGACAGGAAGAAACTCTCAGCCTGCGATGTTCTGTATTCTATGGGTTTTGAAACCAAGACTCCCTAACTCGCCACAGCACTGTGTGTTCCGGGTATTGTAGAGCTTGCGACGTTATATGTTCTGGGTATTGTGAAGACAGAATGAAACTATCCCTTGAATTGACCTGATATCTGGATAGAGGCAGACACAGACAGACAGACAGGCAGACAGACAGAGACAGACAGACTGAGAGAGACTGTAACAAGAAAGTCACAGGAGAGAGGTAGACAGACAGACAGACAGAGACAGAGAGACAGAGAGACTGAAAGAGA
>JADBJO010001122.1:258872-281372 GCA_016801955.1 Conus betulinus
GTGTGTGTGTGTGTGTGTGTGTGTGTGTGTGTGTGTGTGTGTGTGTGTGTCTGTCTGCCTGTCTGTCTGAATGTGTGCGTGTCTGTGTGTCTGTATCTGTGAATGTATGTGTCTGTATCTCTCTTTGCGTCAGTGTGTGTGTGTGTGTGTCTGTGTGTGTCTGTGTGTCTCTGTATGTGTGTCTGTGTCTGTGTCTCTTTGCGTCTGTGTGTATGTCTGTGTGTGCATCACATGCATAGTGAGAGAGAAGAGAGAAGGAGAGGGAGAGAGAGGGGGAGATAGGCGTGGGGGGCTTACTGTCTGTCTGTCTGTCTGTCCTGTCTGTCTGTCTGTCTCTCTCTCTCTCTCTCTCTCTCTCTCTCTCTCTCTCTCTCTCTCTCTCCTTCTCTCTCTCTGTGTGTGTGTGGCGCGCGCGCGCTCTCTCGCACGCGCTCTTTTCAGACTGAATTTGACCTCCGACACCTTTCTGTGACGTGGCCAGACCAAAATCAAATCAGGAAATCAACCCTAATGAAAAAACCAATGAAGAAACAGAGCAGAAACACGAAATCAACCCTAATGCAACCCCCATGAAGAAACAGCAGAAACACGAAATCAACCCTAATGCAACACCCATGAAGAAACAGAGCAGAAACATGAAATCAACCCTAATGCAACACCCATGAAGAAACACAAAGCAGAAACATGAAATCAACCCTAATGCAACCCCATGAAGAAACAGAGCAGAAGCACGAAATCAACCCTAATGCACACCCCATGAAGAAACAGCAGAAACACGAAATCAACCCTAATGCACAACACCCATGAAGAAACAAGAATTTGACAAGTTCTGGGCCGTGAAGATCACGGAAGAGACTGGTTTTAGAGTCACTTCGGACAGAAGGATAATAAAGAACAAAACATTGTCCATAACCCGTCGACTTTGCTACATCAAATTTCAGCAGAAGGAGAAACAAGATCCCCTAAGACTTCATTGAAGGCGTAATAATTCAAACTGTGAATTTCCATTCATCATGAAACTGAAATTCATTCAGCGCCCCACCTTGCGCTGAATGCGAGAGGAGAAGTGATTTGCTCGTTCTTCATTTTCATTGTTCTGAATGTTGTTGACCTTGCCTGAAGAAGACCTGAGAGGCCGAAACGCGTCGTGCCTTGTCTTGTCATTTGTTTGTTCCTGTTATCTGACGAATTAACTAAAGCAACATTTTAAATATTTCTCCTTCCACGAGTTGTGTTGTACATGACGCGCGTTTCCTGCGGCCAGCTAAAATGGCGGCAAGTCTCTTCGAAAACAAAAAGTGTGATCAACTCTTTAACACTTCTTTCCTTACTTCTAAAATCCATCCCATTATGCTTGTTTCTTTAACATCACGGTCTGGCCACTAGTCTTTCGCTGGCATCTCAGAGAATCGTTGCCTGAAGACAAAAGGACATTGAAGGTGGGCCTCAAACCTAATCTTCTTCACTCTCTGACGTTGGAAGGGTTTACTGCTGGAGTTCACTCCCCTCCCTAATGGACCACGGCCTGAAAAAGTGACATTCATCTCCTCCTCCTCCCCTCTCTCCTCTCTGATTTCTCTCTCTCTCTCTCTCCTAATTCTCTGTCTTCGTCTCTCTCTCTTCTTCCTCCCTCTCTCTCTCTCTCTCTCGTTCTCTCTCTATCCTTCTTCTTCTTCTCTCTCTCTCTCTCCCTACCTCCCTCTCTCTATCTCTCTCTCTCTCTCTCTCTCTGACAGACAGCGGTAGGTGCGACGACAGAGAGGCGGCAGCCTTGGCCGCCGTGAGGTTTATGGGCGGTAAGTCAGCCGGTGGCACCGCGTCTTTCCCTGTGCTGTCTGGCACCATCAGCAGCAAGGAGGGCGACGTGGTAACGACCATTCAAGAGCGGTTTTTCCCCCTGCGGATTACCACAGGGAATTCCGCCCAGACGTGCGCAGCTGATTTTAATCGGATGAGATCAGACACAGAGAGAGAGAGAGAGAGAGAGAGAGAGAGAGAGAGAGGGAGGAGAGAGAGAGAGGGGGGGAGGAGGGTGAGAGAGAGGGAGGGAGGGAAACAGAGAAGGGGGACGGACAGAGGGAGGGAGACAGAGGACAGAGAGACAGACAGAGAGACAGAGAGAGAAGACGGGAGAGGCAGAGAGAAAGAGAAGAGAGAGAGAGACAGAGAGAGAGAGAGAGAGAGAGAGAGAGAGAGAGAGGAGAGAGAAAGAGGAGAGAGAGAAAGACAGACAGAGAGAATGACAGAGAGCGAGAGAGAGAGAGAGAGAGAGAAGAGAGAGAGAGTAAAGACAGACAGACAGACAGGACAGACAGACAGACAGACGGAGAAGGATGTTCTCAAAGTTCAGTTTCTAAAGAAAAAGGAAGAGGAAGAAACGGAAGAAGAAATTCGGGAGTGAAAAAGGGGGGGGGGGGTGGGGGTGGGGGGTGGGATGGGGGGGGGGGATCTGTAGGAGGGGGAAGAGGAGTGGCACTAGTAGTCATACTAGAAGCAGCAGCAGTAGTAAAAACAACAGTAGAAACAGAAGTGAACAGTGATGACATCAGCGGCAATAGCAGCCACCGCTACAATCAGCAGTTGCAGTATTAGTGGCAGCAGCAGCAGCAACACGGCAGTAACGGAAGCAGCTGGGGCAACAGCAGTAGCAGTACCCCTTCAAGAAGTAGCAGCAGCAGAAACAGAAGAAGAAGTAGAAATACTTTCTCAGCCAACTTTCGCCATCATCTTTCTTTGAGATCGGTCATTTCGCTTATGACCTGGATCGGGCTGTGTTTGTTTGGATTCAGGAAAGTGCTCTATTTACGATGTTCGTTTTCATCTGCGCCTTATTCTGATTTTCGCTGGCTCGGTGCTCTCACTGATGTGGCCTCCGTAGTCGGCTCGGCTACAAACCTGTAGACCTAAATGCATCTTTGGCAGTCAGACTAAAGATAGATAAAGAAACACAAAGCCTGGTCAAGGTGAGCTACCCCCCTTGCATCGGAGGGCCATTTTTTTTTAAAACTCGTTTGCAAACGTTTTTTCTCCTCTCGAAATGTCGCCTCTTTTTTTGCCCCTAGACAACTGGAAATGTTATGCCTGCTAGATATCGACGTTATAAAGGGCACCTGATTGGTCTGGTGGATCCAAATTGTTCTCTGGATTAAAGAGGGCTCCGGGTTTCAATTACCGAATGAGACAAGTTGGAGGACACTTTTTTGTGTCCTTCGGAACCAATGTCTGTTCAAACAACACACACACACGCGCACGCGCGCGCGTGCGCGCGTCCAACCTTCCAAGTTATTCGGAAAAGACTTCAACCGGAGGTCAAGAAGAAGAAGAAGAAGAAGAAGAAGAAGAAGAAGAAGAAGAAGAAGAAGAAGGAAAAGTAGGCAGACGCAGAAAAGAATTAAAAAAATAAATGTATGAAAGAAAGAAAAAGAAAGAAAGAAAGACAGAAGAGAAAGAAAGAAAGAGAAGAAAGAAAGAAAGAAAGAAAGAAAAAGAAAGAAAGAAAGAAAGAAGAAAGAAAAGAAAAGAAGAGGAAGAATAGAAGAACACACGATAAAACAAGAAGAATGAATAAAATGAAAGAAGAAGAAAAAACAGAAAGAAAAAAAAAGAGAAGAGGAAAGAAGAAGGAAAGAACGAAAGACAGAAGAAGAGATAAGTAAGAAAACGAACATCTTTCAAAGAGTACGTATCATCTCATTGAAAATCCACCATACTGTTGTGAGGGAGCTCTCTTCCCAGCTAACAGACAGACGACCGTAGACAAACAGACTGCCGGACGGACGGACGGACGGACGGACAAACAGACAGACATACAGCTGAACGGACAAACAGACAGACAGACAGGCAGCTGTGGACGGACAGACAGACGGACAGACAGACAACCGAAAAAAAAAAACCCTGCTGTCTGGCACTCTTACCTGTTAACTGGGAAATCACGGTGAGTCACAGAGGTGAAGCTTTTCACGTCCCAGCAGCCTGAAGATTGAGGTCAGGCTGAAACTGTCAGTGAATCACCATGCTGGAGGTCAAAGGTCAGGGAGCCATGCGTTTAAGGTCAAACGAGTCCAAGTGTTGGATGTATGTTATTCACTTCCAGTGAATCTGCCGTGTTTGCGGTGACTCTTTTAACGTCAAATGAGTCTCTGTGGCGGTTTTTTAACTTCTAATGTAGCTCGGTGTCAAAGTGTGCTTTGACTGTTAAAAGAGTCTGTGTGATGATTTTATGTAACCTAATGCCATCTGAGTGGTAGTTGCGGTTTTTAGCGTCAGACGAGCTTGCGTATTGGTTATATGTTTTTGATTTCGTGTTCGTGTGGGTGTGTGTGTGTGTGTGTGTGTGTGTGTGTGGTGTGTGTGTGTGTGTGTGTGTGTGTGTGTGTGTGTGTGTGTGTGTGGTGCTGTATGCATGTGTGTTCTGTCTGTCTGCCTGTCTGTGTCTGTGTTGTCTGTGTCTTGTTTCTATGTCCATATTTCTGTGTCGGCTCTCTCGATGTATGCTGTCTGTCTGTCTGTCTGTGTCTGTCTGTCGTCTGTCTGTCTGTCCATCTGTCTGTCTGTTTGTGTGTTTGTCTGTCTGTCTGTGTCTCTTTCTGTGTCCGTGTTTGTCTGCGGCTATCTGTGTCGATGTGTGCTGTGCTGATGTGTGTGTGTGTGTGTGTGTGTGTGTGTGTGTGTGTGTGTGTGTGTGTGTGTGTGTGTTGTGTGTGTGTGTGTGTGTGTGTCTGTCTGTCTGTCTGTGTGTGTCTGTCTGTCTGTCTTGTCTGTGTCTCTTTCTATGTCCCGTGTTTTTCTGCGGCTATCTCGATGTGTGCCTAATATCCTCTGTCCCATTCCACAGTGCGAGATAAGAATCTCTCTCTCTCTCCTCTCTCTCTCTCTCTCTCTCTCTCTCTCTCTCTCTCCTCTCTCCTCCATATACTATAAATATATATATATATATATATATATATATATATATATCTCTCTTCTCTCTCTCTCTCTCTCCCTCCCTCCCTCTCTCTCTGGTCTCTGTTTCTCTCTCTGCCTCTGTCTATCTCTGTCTCTGTCTGTCTGCCTCTGTCTGTCTGCCTCATCTCTCTGTCTGTCTGTCTCTGTCTGTCTCTCTCTCTCTCCTCTCACCGCTTGCTTCTCCTCTCTCTCTCTCTCTTCTCTCTCTCTCTCCTCTCTCTCAGGTACAGCACACCGTGTTGCCTGACCTCCCCCTTGCGCACTACAGTGCCTGACCTGTAGAGGCGGGTCGGGTGTCATCCGTACGGAGACTGGGGGAATCCCTGGCCCCACCTGCATTCACACACACACACACTTCTCATGCCCAGACACTCTCCATGCGTCTGGAACACCCGGCCGCACCGCCCTACACTACTGCAGCTGATAGCGCTGATAGGATTCACACACACACCACACACACACACACACACACACACACACACACACACACACACACACACACACACACACACACACACACACACACACACACACACAACACACCACGGCCATTTCAAGACAGCTGATAACCAGCTACCTAACTGAAAGGCGCAGAGTAACTATGACGTATCTCCGGCGAAGTCCCCCCACCCACCCCCCACCCCCACCCCCCACTCCTATCATTCCCTCTGTATCATGACAAGCCCAGCTGGGTACAAACAGGCCACGACTTGGCCCAGCGATGCACGGGGCAACTACCTCACTCTCAGCTGGTCGCTGTCTCTACCAGCTTTTTGGTCCGGGGGGAAAACACTCACTCATCCCAGCGGTGCGTGGAATGTGACCTGTAGGAGAGTGGGGGGGTGTGAACTTGCACAGTCGGTGCGCCCTAGTGCTTGGTTTCACCACGTAAATAGGGAAACCAGACGTCATACATATGCAATATGCTGTGCCGTTTTAAATGTTTTAATTTTTTTTTTTGATGTGTGGCGTTTGTTTGGGTTTGTGTGTGTGTGTGTGTGTGTTGTGTGTGTGTGTGTGTGTGTGTGTGTGTGTGTGTGTGTGGTGTGTGTGTGTGTGTGTGTGTGTGTGTCTGTCTGTCTGTCCGTTTGTGTCTGTGTGGTGAGTGTGTGTGTGGGCATGTGGTTGAAAAAATGTGACGTTGTGGTAGGTCAGTTCATCTAATACATTTGAATGTGTAATGTCTATCTATCTCTGTGTGTGTGTGCGTGCGTGTGTTGGTCTGTTTGTGTCTGTGTGTGAATGTGTGTGTGCATATGGTGGTGGTTGGTGGTGGTGGTGGTGGGTGGTGGTGGTGGTGTGTGGTGTGTGTGGTGTGTGTGTGTGTGTGTGTGTGTGTGTGTGTGTGTGTGTGCGTGCGTGGTGTGGGTGTGTGCGCGTGTGTGTGTAGGTAAGGTGGATGGGGATGGGGGGTTAGGGGGTTGGAGATGGAAAGGGAGCGATGTTTGTTTTGTAACATTGCCGAAATTCAGTTAAGGCGTGTGATCATGGGTTCATCGTAACCTGGACTGTTTGACTGGTCTTTGAAATCTGGAATGCTCTCTCTCTCTCTCTCCTCTCTCTCTCTCTCTTCTCTCCTCTCTCTCTCTCCTTCTCAGCCACACTATCTCTATCTCACTCTCTCTCACACACACACACACACACACACACACACACACACACACACACACACACACACACATTCTCTCTCTTCTCTCTCTCTCTCCTCTCTCTCTCTCGACTCCTCTCTCTCTCTCTCTCTCTCTCCTCTCTCTTCTTCTCTCTCTCTCTCTCTCTCACACACACACACACACACACACACACACACACTCTCTCTCTCTCTCTCTCTCTCTCTCTCTCTCTCTCACCTCTCTCTCTCTCTCTCCCTCTCTCTCTCCCTCTCTCTCTCTGTGCTGGTTTTCGCAGATATTACATACCACAGAATGCCAGGGGAGATTCATCCGGGATGGTTTGTTGCTGTTGTGTCCAAGTATCGTGTTTGTTCCTTTCTTCTCCTGAATTCTCGGCAGCACTTGCCAGGGCCAGACAGGATGGCATGATGTCAACACATTACACACACAGAGAAGCGGGCGAGCCCGCTTAGTTCCTCTCTGGCACTGGGGAATAAGATATTGACTCTGAGATGTTTCTGCTGACGACATAACTCCTTGAGTCCTGCACGGTTGTGGACTGATTCGGATGATTGGCAAGGACTAAAGGAGATGGGGCGCTCACTTACAAAGCGAGACAGAAGGGGCTGTGTGTGTGTGTGTGTGTGTGTGTGTGCGTGCGTGCGTGCGTGCGTGCGTGCGTGCGTGCGTGCGTGCGTGCGTGCGTGCGTGCGTGCGTGCGTGTGTGTGTGTGTGTGTGTGTGTGTGTGTGTGTGTGTGTGTGTGTGTGTGTGTGTGTGTGTGTTGTGGTGGTGTGTGTGTGTGTGTGTGTGTGCCAATACCTTACCCCCACTTCCCCCCCCCCCCCCCCCTCCCCATCTGCCCCCATCAGTCCCTTTCCGTCAAACATGAAGTAGCGGGCTGTGTGCTAGTGTTTCAGGATGACCGTAGGGCGGCAAGGGAGGCAACCCTTGCGACAGTCTGTGCACCCACCCTCTTGGATCACTAGTGCACAGACATACACAGAAACAGAATCTTTTTTTAAAGGTCAGGGTGTCGCTGGACGATGGCGAGGCGCTGTTCCCCCGCGAGACCAACGCGAATGTCACACAGATGTGGTGGTGATGACGCCTCACGGCACAATACTATACAACTCAAGGGGTGCTAGTGTGTGTGTGTGTGTGTGTGTGTGTGTGTGTGTGTGTGTGTGTGTGTGTGTGTGTGTGTGTGTGTGTGTGTGTGTGTGTTAGGAGGGGGGGGGTGAAAAATGTTCGCTTGCTGACGGGTCGTGAGTTCCATCCTCTCATGGGGTCGGGTTTTTTGTTTTTCGACTTGAAAACCCTGTGTGTCCACCCAGCAGTAAACGGGTATGTCTGTGTCCACCCCAGCAGTAAACGGGTACCTCTGTGTCCACCCAGCAGTAAACGGGTACCTCTGTGTCCACCCCAGCAGTAAACCGGTACCTCTGTGTCCACCCAGCAGTAAACGGGTACCTCTGTGTCCACCCAGCAGTAAGCGGGTACCTCTGTGTCCACCCAGCAGTAAGCGGGTACCTCTGTGTCCCACCAGCAGTAAGCGGGTACCTCTGTGTCCACCCAGCAGTAAGCGGGTACCTCTGTGTCCACCCAGCAGTAAACGGGTACCTCTGTGTCCACCCAGCAGTAAACGGGTACCTCTGTGTCCACCCAGCAGTAAGCGGGTACCTCTGTGTCCACCCAGCAGTAAGCGGGTACCTCTGTGTCCACCCAGCAGTAAACGGGTACCTCTGTGTCCACCCAGCAGTAAACGGGTACCTCTGTGTCCACCCAGCAGTAAACGGGTACCTCTGTGTCCACCCAGCAGTAAACGGGTACCTCTGTGTCCATCCAGCAGTAAACGGGTACCTGACTCAGCTCAGGGAAGGTGAAAGGTGGCGGAGGGAGAGGGGTGGGCCTCGCCTTTCATCATGCCGTGCCCTGGACACGGTGATCCTCTGATCAGTCACTCCCCATGCGGCCCAAAAGGCTGTGGGAGTTGTGATTTCAACTTTTAATATTCAAGCTTTTAAATATACAACACAGATACTGTGGAATATGCTGTAATACAATAATTTACTATGCAATATCATATATTACAATGTAATGCCGTATAGTACAATACAATACTACATGTAATACAATACAATGGAACGTGATGCAATACCATACGATACCATACCATGCCATACAACTCCATACCAGACAATACATTACAATGGAATCTGATGCAATGCCATATAATGCCACACGATGCTACATCATACAATGGCATACAATCATACCAGACAACCCATTACAACGGAATTCGTTTATATACATCAATGCAATACGAAAAACAAAATGCAATGGAATATAATGCAATGCCATATAATACCACATCATGCCACATCATACAGTGCCATACAATCATACCGAGACAATACATTGCGATAGAATTTGATGAAATACAACAAAACGCCATACTAATGCCATACAATGCAATGGAATATAATGCAATACTATGTGATGCCATTCACAGCAGTGTCATACAATGCAACACTATGCCACACACACCGCAGTAGTAGATGTGATGTCAAACCACATACTATCCTACACTACAAAATCATACCATACAGTTCAACACCATACAATGCAATGCAATGGAATATGATGCAACACCCTAGAATTCCACACTAAACTAAACAATATCACACAGTATAATGCAGCACAATACGAAACAAGGTAAATCTAATGGATACAGTACCACACAAAGTAATAGAACACAATACGTTGCATTACGAGATAAATACAATGCAATCCAGTACACCAGGATGAAATATGACAATACGACGCAACACAATGAATGGAATACAAGGCTGTACGGAAATATACAACGTAAAAACGCTCAACAATAGACGCGCATCCAACTGGAAGCAAAATGTTCAAGGGTAAAAATAAGATGGATCTTTCGCAGCACATGAGAAATGATACTCCAACCGCCAAAGACCAGTGGTAGTTCAGTACTGTGTGTTTGGAAATCGCTTGGTCGGCCACTTTTCAATCCATTTGCCGCTGGACATTCACTGTGGGGGAAACAACAAACAACACAGACTCTCCCTCCCAACCGCCTGGTTTTCATTCCACGCCCATCGCGTGCCAGAATTTGACAAGCTATGTCATTGCTCGTTCTTCGTGTTCATTATCCTGAGTGTTGTTTCTCTTGCCTGAAGCAGACCTAAGAGGTCAAAATGCGTTGTGTTTTGTCCAGTGATTTTTTCCCCCTCGTTTAATGGCGGATTTACCTGAAAATCCTGGTAAAAATTTTGTGTGAATTCCCCGCCTGCCGTCATCTCACTTCGGAACCAACAAAGATGGAGATTGTGCTCGCCTTGGGGAAACTAGAACGCAACAATGTGTGTAAAGCCATTCGGACGTGCTTTCAATCCTCCACTTCCTCCAGCACTGCCAACTGTAATAGAGATGAGGGGAGAGAGATGTGTAGTAGTAGAGATGAGGGGAGAGAGATGTGTAATAGAGATGAGGGGAGAGAGATGTGTAATAAAGATGAGGGGAGAGAGATGTGTAATAGAAATGAGGGGAGAGAGATGTGTAATAGAGATGAGGGGAGAGAGATGTGTATAGAGATGAGGGGAGAGAGATGAGGGAGCTTACGTGCCACAGAGGAAGAAGAGAGAGTTATGGAAACCTTCCCCGGTTACCCACCACCAGGTCAAAGGTCACCTGCACCAGAGTACAGGCCAAAGTTCACCTGCACTGACCGTTGCAGGGAGCCAGCGACATAGCGGAGTTATGACGTACGGGCAATGGTATCCGGCCCAAGGCCAACAACTCTCTGCTCACCTCCACTTACCAGGCCAGACATTCTGACCGCACGTACACTGGGCTTAGCGGGGTCAGAGGTGAAATGATATCCAGGTAAGCGGCTCTGCACCCCCCGGCCCCGCGGCCAAAGCTCCTGGCATGGTGCTGTTCTGATGGTCGTTTTTCAGATGAAGCCCTGGAGCTGAAAATGATGTACCACGTGCAAATGTATTTTTTTTTTTTTAAAAAAAAAAAAAAAAAAGGGTAATCACTGACTTCGATTTTCAGCAATTCGAAGGAACGAGAGAGAGAAAAAGAGGGAGAGAGAGAAGGGGGGGGGGGGGGGGGGGGGGGGGGGGGGGAGAGAGAGAGAGAGAGAGAGAGACAGACAGACAGACAGACACAAAGAGAGAGAGACAGACCAGACAGAGAACAGTAGAGAGAGAGAGAGAGAGAGAGAGAGACAGAGAGAGACAGAGAGCTGACACTTTGATATTTTATTGTTATTACCAAAGAGATCTTTTGACAAGGGGGGAGTGGGGGGGGGGATAACAGAACAATAACATTTTACCTCTTCCTTTTCCTTGTAAACAAGCAGTATACATTTATTCCCAATGTGTTATCAAATCAAAAGTTAACAAAAAACAAATAAAATCGTAACATCTCCGTATGTCCTTGCACACAGGAGTAATACAGTTTTTCGTTAAAAAAAAAAATCGTAAGACTGACTCGACCATCCACTCAATCAAATGACATTCTGCCTTACTGATCTCCTTCACATATGATTATGACATTATATCCATTCATACATCTCTTATAATGCATTCTCTTGAATTTTTGACTTTCCTTCACTGTCTTATGTTCAATGCTTCTGCGATGAATTTCGCAACTGATTTAATGACAAGTTCGTCATCTGATGATAACACGACAGCGACATCTGAGAGAGAGGAGAGAGAGAGCGAGAGGAGAGAGAGAAGAGAGAGAGAGAGAGAGAGAGAGAGAGAGAGAGAGAGAGAGAGAGAGAGAGATAGAGATAAACGCTTCATTCGGAAGATTGACTGACCACAATAGCACTGGAGACCTCTCTCACTGTATATGTGACTGGGTCTTCCGTCTGTCAGTCAGACCCCTGGTCACATCTAAGGAGAGAGAAGAAAAAACCCGGAACGCGCTGGATTTGGACCCATTTATTATTATATTATAATAATGATATTTATATAGCGTCTATTCTTGGATAGATACCAGGCTCTAAGCGCTTTACATCCACCACTCGTTTTACACAACTGGCTGCCTACCTGGGTAGTGCCGACTGAAGAGCTGCCAGCTGGCGCTTCATTCAGTCGTTTCCCGTGTCATCCAGTCAGTATCGTTCAATGTCGTTCACTCAGTTTTCTTACTTCCTTCATTCTTTCCCATTCTCACCACGCACGGTGTATGCTATGTGTAACGTGTCATCCATACCAACGGGCCAAACTGGCCTTCTCTTTCTTCCGAAAGCTGGTGATGGGATTTTACGGTGTGTGCAAGACATGCGTGCGTTCGTTTCACACACGGAAACTTGATTTATAGTCTCCATTCAAAGGACTGTTTTGGGAAATGGAGTCAGAACCAATGTTAACTCCGAGGGAAAAAAATCACACAGTACCCGAAACACGCCCAGCGGAGATTCGAACCCGCAACCCCAGGATCACCCAGATTGCGAGTCCGGCACTCTAACCCACCACTGAGCCATTCCGGCCCCCCATTTGTCCTTGTAGTGACAGTGATCAGACATGTTGCACGTGCACGGAGTGTCCAGTGTGGACACTGTTCTCTCTCTCTCTGCCCGGCACGTCGCTAATTACCGGTGAGTAGGGCTGACCTAGGTATGCTTCCGGGGAGATCATTAGATCAGCATGGTTAAGGTCCTTCACTTGGTAGATCCCTTGACAGATCCCCAGGAAGGTCCAGATATGGGGAATAGTTCATGGGTCTGTTGCTTTTATCTCTGTTTTCACACACACACACACACACACACACAAACACACACACACACACACACACACACACACGCGCGCGGATACATAGATAAACTGACAGATAGATATGCCTCTAAAAATAAGGAAAACTGAGAGGTGTGGTGGAGTTATCAAAGAGGTCTACGTGGTTGATGGAGGGGTGTGTGTGCATGTGTGTATGGACGGTAACAGGTGTTCGTATGTGTGCATGATTTACGTATGTGTGTGAGTGCGTGTGCGTTTTACGCGTTTTGTGCATCTGTAGGTGCACATGTGTCAATATCTTTTTTTTCAGCAGCAACAACAAAAACCGATTCATACCACTAGTACATACGGTACATTCAGCTATAGGAATATGCACATGTAGAGGAACTTCAGATGGAAAATTCTGAGTAAGAGAACGTGATCCAAAATATCCCTCACTGAAAACTTCGAAAGGACAAAAAAAAGTATTTTGTTATTGAAAGAAAGAACATGTTGGGGTTTTTGGCTGTCTGTCCCACACAACGGTCCCCATGTACACACTGACATGCACACAGACACAATCATGCGCCCCCGCACGCAACAACACATCTGACTCCTTTCTTTCAAGATAACAAACCAAAATACAATCTTCTGTCTATTCGCGACTTACATCGTTTGGCGCGAGGGTGTTTTAACATATCCTCTTTCTTTTCTTTTTTTTTCCCAATGTGTTATTCAACAAGATGTCCTTCTCATACAAAGTATTGATACTGTTCTCTCAAACATTGCATCCAGGTCACACTGACCTCAGTTCATTCGCCCATTTCACAAACTTCTTTTTTTTTCAGGTCATGCAGACGACCAATTTGCCTTACAAACACAACAAACCATTCTGGGTTCACGGACCCCAATTCTATTTCAGTTTTCCAAGGGGGAAGCAAAACTCCTCTTTCTTTCCAGTCACCAACAATAACACATTGTTTCCGTGAGGACAGTCCTCACGCCAAATGTTCAAATCAACATTTCTCTGGTCAGCAGACATGCCAAAGATCTCCAGGATTGTGAGGGGGCTATGTACGAGTGATGTCCCAACGCTTAGGATGCTTGCCTTAGGGTCAATGATATACCAGCCTACAAGAAACAGTTAAAAGTTCTGTCTCATGCTTCGTCGTCCTCTTCTGCTCTTAACTGATCTTTCTCCTGTTTCCTGCCTCTCTCTCTCTCCTCTCTCTCTCTCTCTCTCTCTCCTCTCTCTCTCTCTCTCTCTCTCTCTCTCTCTCTCTCCCCCGGCACCTCCCCTACTTCCCCTCCTATCCCCCGCCCACAGTATTAACGTCTACATCTGCAGCGTATTGGAAAATGTGGGTGCACGCACGTGCATCAATTACTTCACGAATATTCTGGGATTCATTGTATTTTCCAACCTCTCCGGTCGATTCCGGTCACGATGTTTATCGCTCTGCCCACCACCAACCCCCCCCCCCCCACCCACCCCACCCCCATCTCCCCCCCTCCACCCTCACCTGCCCCGCCCCCATGACATCAAAGACCACTTCATTTTCTCGGGAAGAGTACCCACTCCCCCCCGTGACCCGGAAAGCACTGTTACGAAGGGAGATAATGTCAAGGGAGAGATAAGGAGAGGAAAGGGCTGGAACGGCTGTTTTGAGCTGGCAGAAGAGGACTTGGTTCCAGACTGACATTGATTTGATGATTTGCTATGATGATGGGGGTGGGATGGAGTAGGCTGAAAACAGACACAGAAGAAGAAGAAGAAGAAGAAGAAAGAAGAAGAAGAAGAAGAAGAAGAAGAAAGAAGGAGGAGGAGGAGGAGGAGGAGGAGGAGGAGGAGGAGGAAGAAGAGAAGAAGAAGAAATAAGAAGAAGAAGAAGAAAGAAGAAGAAGAAGAAGAAAGAAGAAGAAGAAGAAAGAAAGAAGAAAAAGAAAGAAAGAAAGAAAGAAAAGAAAGAAAGAAAGAAAGAAAGAAGAAGAGAAGAAGAAGAGAGCAGTCAGGCTGTTTATTGGTCCCTTATGCAGGAGTGTGTGAACATAATATATCGACGATACAAAAGCACCACATATTAACAAAGTATGACAAAATTCAAGCGCAGTCAATCGGTTGCTGCCAAAAACGACATGTAGTCCCTGTAGCATGTCTAACATCTGTATTTCACCGCACAAAACCGAATCTACTGATCACAAATGCGTACCTTCCTTTTCCGCCCCCCCCCCCCCCCCCCCCCCCCCCCCCCCCCCCTATCATCTAGATCATGTGGAATATTATAGGATGACACGCAATAACATATCACAAGCTTTGCGTTTCAAAGTCACTGTCAGATGCAGGGGACTGCTGAAACTGTTTATATTTGAAATGTGTCTCACTAAAAAATAAGATCATTTGGTGCCCGGCAAAGTACACCTGAAGATTTTTTTTCAAGATTAAAAAGAAAAAAAACAAACAAACAAACAAAACAAAACAAGAAAAAGCAGACACATTCACTATGTCTGGCAGTTTCATTTAATTCCTGAAGAAAGTATGAAGTGTATAACTGGCTGTATTTGATGGTTGTGACTGACTCACATGTGCAAATAAAGGGAGTCTGTGTAACCGCCATCGTCGTTCGTGTGTGTGTGTGTGTGTGTGTGTGTGTGTGTGTGTGTGGGTGTGTGTGTGTGTGTGTGTGTGTGTGTGTGTGTGTGTGTGTGTGTGTGTGTGTGTGTGATTCACACGCCTAACATTTTTTCCGTGTCACCCATCCAGCCGTTTTTCCTTTAGTCTCATGTACCGCTAGAGTCACAAACAGGCATCAGTCTTCTGGTTTTGTTTTTGTTGTTGTTGTTGTTGTTGTTCGTTTCTTCTATTATTCTTTTTACATTTCTTTCTGTCTTTCTTCGTGTCTGATCATTCCTTTATTCATTTTTTTTTCCCGTGAAGAAGTAGACTCTGATTGATTGCTTGGGTGACCAAGAAACAGTTCGACATGTTCATTTTGTTTTTCTTGCTTTGTTGAGAGAGAGAGAGAGAGAGAGAGAGAGAGAGAGAGAGAGAGAGAGAGAGAGAGAGAGAGAGAGAGAGAGAGAGAGATTCATAATAGTTGAACTGGTCGTAAACTGGTCGTAATTTCAAAAAAAAAAATTCATTTTAGGGGAAGGGGGGGGGGGAGCAGGATATAAAGTAAGATAAGGATGGGATCGAGGAGTAAATAAAGAAAGGGAAACTGGGTCGGGGAGGGGGGGGGGCATTGATGCACACAACATATCTTTGTGGAGGGGAGTGAAAAGAGAATACCACACATTGCAGCATGGGACCGAAGAAAATATTTATCTACGCTGATGGCTGTGTGGCTAATGAGTGTCATTTATTGCCGTGACCTTGTTACATTGCCAAGCATGGAAAACATTTGTGGAACGAGGGGGGGGAGAGAGAGAGAGAGAGAGAGAGAGAGAGATAGAGAGAGAGAGAGAGAGAGAGAGAGAGAGAGAGAGAGAGAGAGGAGAGAGAGAGAGAACGATATGTTGTTTTAAAAAAAAGGCCAAAGCCCCATTTGAAGGGAACATGTGCGAAACTAAAAGAAAACGTTTCACGCACTTGTGTGCAAAACAAAATAAAGATATGCCTGGTGTTTATATAGAATTACGATAGCATCACATTACATTGCTACGCCGTTTAAACTTGTATATATATTTCTACTACCTTTTCGCTGCTGCTGCTTGGGGGTGCTGTTGCATCTTTTTCGAACCCTTGGCGGTCGGAACACCACAGAATTATGGACTGTGGTGTGTCTCTATCTGACGCCAAGAGCACAGACACAATCAGCCGTGTCTCCCTGATGAGTCCGATCCAGCGGACGAAAGGCCTCGGAGCAGGCGACACATATAGATCTGTCTTCGGGAGGGATTGCGATAGTTTCCTCATGCAGCTAGTGAAGGGGTTTTCATATTTATGATATACATTTTCCCATTTATTTCATCTTCAAAAAAAATTTTTTTTTTCCCCTATCAATTTCTAATCTTTGCCAGACAGAGAGAGAGAGGAGAGAGAGAATATACATAGAAAAAATTTTTTTTTTTTTTGGCGTGTGTGGCATCAGTTATCGGATCAATGAAACACCTAAGGCGTTTGACTTTTTCTTTCTTTTTTTTTTTTTCTTATGCCTAAGGCCGAAATCCACTTCTTTATTTTTTTTGGTGCTTCACATTGTCCTCTTCATCTGCCAAAAAAAAAACAAAAAGCCAAAAAAAAATTTCCACTACTATTTTTTTCCCTTTTTTTCCCCTCCAACCAGTCTCTTACACACCATGCAATGTCTGTATGTTCTCTCAAATGGACATATTTTTTTGCTGATTTAAGTGTATTGGCCTTTGATACAAAGTGTCTGGGTTTGTTAATGTTCTAACGTGTGGTGTAAGAAAAATCATTCAAGACACCTTCATTTCTTGATGACAAAAAGTAAGACTAAAGTGAACAATGATGACCTGCTTTAGTACTTGGCAGGGATATATTTGGCTCTTAAATCATGAAGTACTGGGCACACAAGACAAAGTGAACTTCAACCTCTGCTCCGGATCCACACATAGGGCACAGCACAGACCTGTTATCTTTCTTATACCTCTGACTAAACATTGATATTGACAGAGACACCTAATTCAAAACTTTGTTAAAGCACATTTTATAGATCTGTTCATGCCTGTTCCTATGTACGGTTCTGCTAAATGATTTATTTTCAGATAGTCTGTACATAGAGATTCTGTCACTACCTTGGTTACGACAGTCCCAGTCTTTGCTATCTACCGTCTATCAATGCGAGAAACGCGCCAAAAAACTTGGGACACAACCCACACCTTGATTTAGCCGAGGAGAGAGAGAGAGGAGAGAGAGAGAGAGAGAGAGAGAGAGAGAGAGAGAGAGAGAGAGAGAGAGAGAGAGAGAGAGAGACAGACAGAGACAGACAGACAGACAGACAGACACACAGACAGACAGACAGACAGACAGACAGACAGACACAGACAGAGGCAGAGGCAGAGAGAGACAGAGAGAGAGAGAGAGAGAGATTACGATGACAGTTACGAGTATTTCATCTTTCATAAACCAACACAGCCTCCAAAGAAGACGGCGCCAGTTAATAAATGTGAGGATCATATAAGTCACATGTACTGATTTCACACACACACACACACACACACACACACACACACACACACACACACACACACACACACACACACACACACACCACACACACACACACACACACACACACACACACACACACACACACACACACCCCCCCTTACCCCCCTCCTCCCCCCACTTGCACTCTCTCGCACACACACAGAGAGACATTGCGATTGACCTTCAGTTTTTTTTTTGTCATCAAAAGGCAAAAATGATTTTTTTTTTTTTAATCAGGAAAGAGAAACAGAACACATTCACTTCTTCAGACACTGAGCGAGAGATTTAGAACTCAGAAAAACCTTTATTTGATCAAGGATTAAGATTTAAGAGCAGGGCATGTTTTTTTCCGAGTCTGTCCTTGTTAAACTAAATGAGACAGACAGACAGACAGACAGACAGACAGACAGCGTGGTGGGGATGTTGTAGCTATGATTTTAGTTTTTTATTCCGGGGGGTTGTTGCCGTGCCAAACACTTCCACCCAGTGATGACATAGCCATCTTTCACCGCCTTCCAACCTTGTCTGCCTGCACCTCGCTGCCAACCCCCCCCGCCCCCCCCCACCCCCACCCCCCCCCCCATCCCCCGTCCCGACCCCCACCACCACCACCACCACCACCACCACCACCACCACCACATACATCTCGCTTTCTCCTTCCGCCCATCTCTCTATCCTCTTTCCCCCATCCCCAAAACAGTTTTGTTTTTTTTCGTAGGGCCACAAGCAGCTAGAGATGCAGCCAACGCATCGGTAATATCTTCAAGCACACAATAGCCAGCTCAGTAGAACTGATGTTTATAGGCATGTTTTTGTTTACTGCCATGAGGGTATGAGAGAATAGCACAGTTCAGTAGAACTGATGTTTATAGGCATGTTTTGTTTACTGCCATGAGGGCAGGGGAGAATAGCACGCATGACACGGAAGACCGAAGACCAGGTTTGTTTACACAGAAGGTGGAGTTGTTGATGCAGGTTATTTGCTGCCACTAGTTTGTCACATGGCCAGCAATGTCAGCCATGAAGGTACGGGGTGAAGGCTCGGAGGAGAGAGAGAGAGAGAGAGAGAGAGAGAGAGAGAGAGAGAGAGAGAGAGAGAGAGAGAGAGAGAGAGAGAGAGAGAGAGAGAGAGAGAGATCGTTACTCTTTACTTACCCCCAAGCTAACAGATAAGCAAGAGAGCTTGCGAGAGAGGATCCCTTCTGGTACTTATCCTTAACAGATAAGCAAGAAAATGCTCCGTCTGGTACTTATCCCTTCAGGGACTAAAAATACTAAGAGAGAGAGGGAGAGAGAGAGAGGAGAGAGAGAGAGAGAGAGAGAGGAGAGAGAGAATAGAGAGAAGAGGACGACGTTTAGTTAAGAATAGGAGAAGAGGACGACGTTTAGTTCAGAATAGGAGAAGAGGACGACGTTTAGTTCAGAATAGGAGAAGAGGACGACGTTTAGTTAGAATAGGAGAAGAGGACGACGAAGTATGACAGACAGTGTAACTCTCAACTAGTTTCTTAGGCTCTATATCATTGATCCCAGGGGCAAGCACCCTGTACATTGGAACTGTCACTTGGACATAGCCCCCTCGCAGGCCTGGAGATCTTTGGCATGTCTGCTGACCAGAGAAATGTTGATTTGAACATTTGACGTGAGGACTGTCCTCACGGAAATAATGTGTTATTGTTGGTGACTGGAAACAAAGAGGAGATTTGCTTTTCCCATTGGAAAATTGAAAAAAGAATTGGAGATCGTGAACACAGAATGGCCTGTAGTTATGTAAGACAAATTGCTAGTCTGCATGACTTGAAAAACAAAACTGTGAAATGGGCGAATGAATTGAGGTCAGTGTGACCTGGATATGTTTCTTTTTACGAGAACAGTATCAATACTTTATATGAGAGGGACGTCTTTTTGAATAACATTTTGAGAAGAAAAAAAAAAGAGCAATATTAAAACACGCTCGCGCCAAAAGATGTGAGACGCAAAGAGACAGATGAAAATAGAAACTTTAGATTGTATTCTGGTTTGTTATCTTGAAAGAAAGGAGTCAGACGTGTTGTTGCGTGCGGGGCGCATGATTGTCTCTGTGTGCGCATGTCAGTGTGTACATGGGGACCGTTGTGTGACAGACAGCCAAAACCCCAACATGTTCTTTCTTTCAATAACAAATAATACTTTTTCTGTCCTTTCGAAGTTTTCAATGAGGGATATTTTGGATTCACGTTTTTTTACTCAGAATTTTCCATCTGAAGTTCCTGTGCATGTGTATGTTCTTATAGCTGTATGTACCTACCTTACGTACTAGTGGTATGAATCGGTTTTTGTTTGGCTTTGTTTATTGCTCGTTTGTTGTTGTTGTTGTTTTCTTTTGTTTTTGGTTTGTTTGTTTGTAACGCGCCAACGCGTGAACGCACGCGCATCACAGGCATTCGTAATTATGCACGCATACGAACACCCACGCCCACTGCTGTCTACACACACAACCCTCACACTATGCAGACCTCTTTGACAACTCCCCTCAGTTTTCGTTATTTTGGAGGCATGTCTATCTACCTACCTATCTACCTATCAATCTATCTATCTGTGTGTGTGTGTGTGTGTGTGTGGGGGGGGGGGGGGGGGGGGTCTGTGTGTGTGTGTGTGTTGGGTTGATGTGTGTGCGAGTGTGTGTGTGTGTGTGTGTGTGTGTGTGTGTGTGTGTGTGTGTGTGTGTGTGTGTGTGTGTGTGTGTGTGTGTGTGTGTGTGTGTGTGTGTGTGTGTGTGTGTGTGTGTGTGTGTGTGTGTGTGTGTGTGTGTTGAAGAGTAAGGTGTTTATAAGGAAGCAGAGAGAGAAAAGCGAACAGAGAGAGAGAGAGACAAAGAAACAGTCGAGACACTTAGACAGACAGATAGATAGAAGATATATATATATAGAGAG
The DNA here is from genome assembly GCA_016801955.1 of Conus betulinus. Classification (NCBI taxonomy): domain Eukaryota; kingdom Metazoa; phylum Mollusca; class Gastropoda; order Neogastropoda; family Conidae; genus Conus; species Conus betulinus. The sequence goes on from JADBJO010001122.1 coordinate 279,270, forward strand.
AGAGAGAGAGAGAGAGAGAGAGAGACAGACAGACAGACAGACAGACAGACAGACAGACAGACAGACAGATAACTTCACAGACAAGTTCAAAGAGAGAGAAATCGATAACAAAAATGGCAAAGACAATTACAGACCGAGAGAAAAGACTGACTGAGATAGACAGACTGATTGATAGACAGACTGAGACAGACAGACTGAGACACAGACAGACAGTCTGAGACAGACAGAGACAGACAGACTGAGACAGACAGATTGAGCGAGTGGCAGTAGAGCAAAACTGAGAGAGATTGCAGGGGCGGATCATCCCTTTTAGAAATGGGGGGCATCCAGCTTCTTTGTAAAGGTCATCGGTGGCCCAAACCCCGCAGAACTGTGGGTTAATCCGGGTAAAGAGAGGGCGGACAGAGGGCGGGAAAGAAGGTAACAAGTAAAAAAAAACTGCTGTCGGTTACCGAACGAAATCGACCTGCCGGAGGGGGATTATCTGTGTTGGGGGGATGGGGGAATTGGGCAGAAGAGGGGGAAGGAGATTACAGCAGCAGAAACTTGTTCCCGTTTAGCAAATAAAAAGCACTTACCACCCAAAAAAATAGCAAAGTGGGGTTGGGGGGGGGTGGGGGGGGGGGCAATAGGTGGAGGTTGGTTTGGGGAGGGAGGGAGGAGGGGGTTGGGGGGGACGGGGACTGGTGTTCGCATCGTGTGAGTGTTGTTGATATTGATTTGCAGATGACGTGGGTTTTTTGTGTGTTTTGTTGTTTTTTTGTTTTTGTGTGTGTTTTTTTTTTGTTTTTGTTTGTTTTTTTTGTTTTGGGTTTTTTTTTTTTGTTTGTTTTGATTGTTTGTTTTTTTTTTTTAAACTATTTCTTTGTTATTGCCAAATATGCTGTTTGAAGACGAGTTTCAGATTTTTCTTTTCAGAAATAGAACGGGAAGGGGGTTAGGATGAGGGAGAGGGGGAGTGAAAGGGAGACCATCTAGGACAGTCCTGGAACCCCCGCCTCCTCCTCCGTTCCCTCACTCTTCTTCCTGCCCCCTCCCCCCTCCTCCCACCCACACCCCCACCACCTTCCTTTCTTCCTGCTCTCCAGCTCTTTGATCAGCGCATACAGAAAAAGAAGCATTGTCTCCCTTCATCGTCACACACTCTCGCTGTGAGAGTCGCCATAGTACAGCGACACCCACGTTGTCGTCTTTTTTTTCAGTTTTCTCCTGTTCTCTTCTGTTCCTATTTGGTTGTACTATGAATTTGGATTTGACCGCAAAATATATTGCCTGAGATAACTCCTCTATTGCCGTAGGTCCTTTTACGTGCGCACGGTGCACGCTTCACATGGGACGTCGATTCTTGGTCTGATTCCTGAAATACTGGCACTCTGACCGCAACTTCCAGGTCTAGTGAAGAGAGGAGGGGAGAGAGAGAGGGGACTGGTGGTGGGGAGGGACGAAGAAATAACAAGAAACGTTCTAAACCAGACTCGAACCCCAAACCCAGGATTCTGTTGCTCCCTTAGAGGAGTGCGTCATCCGCTGAACCACCTTCCCACCTGTAGACAGACTGGAAAATCCATTGTGTGGGTGACGAGGCAGGAGAGTTGGGGAGGGGGGGGGGGGGGGGGGGGGGGGGCTGTCTGTCGGGCAACTTCGCTGGTATTGGCAGAATGATCCTGCAAAAAGCAGCGGAAATACCTGGTTTTACATAAACCTGTAATCATTACAACGTGAGTTCAACCCTTAGAATTAACCTGTTTAGGTGCCCCTTCCCTCTCTCCCTCCCTCCACCCGTCTCTCAGCTCTCCAGCCAACACCCAGCCATTGCCACTCTGCCTCGCCACTGTCCAGTCGCTTATCACTCATTTCTTACCCACCCTCCCTCTGCCAACAGTGCTGGCTGTAACCTCAAGCAGTCTCAACTCTCCTCCAATGTTTCTGTGATTGAACACGTCTCTGAATTCCTGTGGTTACATCAGAGTTTCTTCTTTGGGTTTCCTGGTCATCCTGGAGGCGATGAGGCGGCTGGTCACCTTGCCGAGAATGCCCTCTGGAGGAAGAGTTCACTCATGCCGCTCCGCGACTGGGCAATTATCGTCGTCAGTAGGGGGCTTA
>JADBJO010001122.1:286372-291372 GCA_016801955.1 Conus betulinus
TGTTAAGAGGGCTGTAGAAGGCAATGGGACGTAACTCTACCTCTTACATTGTATGGCTTGGTAATAAGTCATCATAAAAATTCCACCATTTTAGAAGAACTGCAGAAGATCAACGAAACAATGAGGGGGAAAATTAATAAGGAAAAATGGGCAAAAAACTAAATAAGGAAAAATGGCAAAGGTCATTGTCTGACACGATACCGTACACCGCGGGAGGCAAAGTAGTGTAGGCCAGTTACACACGTATGCTCGGCTTACAAAACAAATCATAGCCGGAAGCATTGCTGCGATATATGACAACACGCGAGTGCAACAAAACATAGAATCAATCCAGACTTGGAGTGTGGGCATAGCAACCCATGTGGGATTACAGCACCGATCATTAATTAATAAGCCAGGCATAACGGCGGCGGATGAGATGATGTTTGGGGTTGTTGTTTGCTGGAAACCTGCGTCCCGTTTTAATGTTATTTCTCATCTGTTTTCGTCAGAAACGCTGTTGGAAAATAATTGAAAAGCTCATTTCGGGTTGTTTTTGTGTTTTTGTTTTGTTTTTTTGCACAATTGCAAACACATACCATAATCACCATAGATATAGGCAAAGCAAGATCAGGTCATTAACTAAACATACGATTCGTGTGTGTACAGCGTTCCGTGTGAAAAGACTAGAAGGTATCAACATTTCTAGATATCCACCGTCTTTGTGACTTTCCACAAGATTCTGGAGTGGGTACTACCACTTTCTTCGTCAGTCTTTGAATCGCATTTCCATGCCGTACTTTTCGATTTCATACTTGCTCTTTAACTCGTTCAAAAAGTGTCGGAGATTAGGTTTCATTTTACTGATGTGACATGAAATATGCAAAATAATCACCAAAACAGGAGAATCTGGTCAGACCGTGTGTCTGCTTATATTTTGTGATTATTACTAATACCAATTCTATATAAAGCTGGTTTCTTAACCAGTTCTCACATTGTTCTCTTATTATTCTCTCTACCTCGCTCCTTTCCCCGAATTTACGAAGCAGGGAAAAGTGTGACTCAGCACATGGTCATTGATGTTTCAGTTTCTGTCTTACAGTTGCATTTTTTCTGTCTTGGCACGATTTGTACTGAGCGGCATTACCAACACGTTGTACACAGCGGCATTACCAACAGGTTGTACACAGCGGCATTACCATCACGTTGTACACAGCGGCATTACCAACACGTTGTACACAGCGGCATTACCAACACACGTTGTACACAGCGGCATTACCATCACGTTGTACACAGCGCCATTACCAACACGTTGTACACAGCGACATTACCAACACGTTGTACACACAGCGGCATTACCAACACGTTGTACACAGCGGCATTACCAACACGTTGTGTACTGAGCGGCATTACCAACACGTTGTACACAGCGGCATTACCAACACGTTGTATTGATCGGCATTACCAACACGTTGTACTGAGCGGCATTACCAACACGTTGTACACAGCGACATTACCAACACGTTGTACACAGCGGCATTACCAACACGATGTACAGAGCGGCATTACCAACCGTTGTACTGAGCGGCATTACCAACACGTTGTACACAGCGGCATTACCCAACACGTTGTACTGAGCGGCATTACCAACACGTTGTGTACACAGCGGCATTACCAACACGTTGTACACAGCGGCATTACCAACACGTTGTACTGAGCGGCATTACCAACACGTTGTACTGAACAGCATTACCAACACGTTGTACACAGCGGCATTACCAACACGTTGTACACAGCGGCATTACCAACACGTTGTACACAGCGGCATTACCAACACGTTGTACACAGCGGCATTACCAACACGTTGTACACAGCGGCATTACCAACACGTTGTACACAGCGGCATTACCAACACGTTGTACACAGCGACATTACCAACACGTTGTATTGATCGGCATTACCAACACGTTGTACTGAGCGGCATTACGAACAAGTTGAAGTATCTTCCTTGCGCTCACTTTCTCTCTGTCCCTGACCGCGATGATAGCAATATTTGTTTTCTTTCTTCTTCCGATGCGCGTTCATGCTCGCTCGCGCGCCTGTGTGTGTGTGTGTGTGTGTGTGTGTGTGTGTGTGTGTGTGTGTGTGTGTGTGTGTGTGTGAACGCGTGGAGCGCGCGCGTGCATACGTGCATACGTGCGTGTGTGTGTGTGTGTGTGTGTGTGTGTGTGTGTGTGTGTGTGCGTGTGTGTGTGTGTGTGTGTGTGCGTGTGTGTCTGTCTGAGTCTCTGTCTGTCTCTCTGCCTGTCTCTCTCTCCTTGAGTCTTAGAGTGTGTTTGTATCTATGCATCTGTATGTTGTTCATCACATGATGTTCCTTTCAGATCTCTCTCTCTCTCTCTCTCTCTCTCTCTGTCCGTCTCTCTCTCTCTCTCTCTCTCTCTCTCTCTCTCTCTCTCTCTCTCTCTTTTCTCTCTCTCTGCAGACTTAAGAAAAGAAAGCCAAGTATATCCGTCCGGTCTAGCATCAGCGGTATCTGACTCATAATGCAGTACAGGCACTAACTGGCTTACCTCATGCCTCGGTTGCCATGCCATCTCTCCCACCTCCTCACACACACACAAACACACACACACACACATGCATGCATTCATGCACGCACGCACGCACACACCACACACACACACATGCACACATACACACACACACACACACACACACACATACACACGCTCTCACGGACACACACACACACACACACACACACACACCTCCAGACTCCCCTCTCTCCCTTCATCCACCCTCTATATCACCCAACATTCAAACGTTAAAACACACGGCTGGCCAAGAAAAACGTCTGCCTCTATTTCTGTCCTGCTCTGGCTGCTGCTGCTGCTGCTGCTAATGATAATGACAATGATGGCGATGACGACGACAATGATGATGATGATGATAATGATGACAACGAGGACTACGGTAATGAAGATGATGACGACGACAATGATGTTGATGACGGTGGTGCTGATGCTATACGGCTGTAGGTTCTTCCAGGAGCCTTGATTATTTATTTGTCAAACACTATTTGTTTGCCAAAACAACGCATTGCTCTCTCTCTCTCTCTCTCTCTCTCTCTCTCTCTCTCTCTCTCTCTCTCTCTCTCTCTCTGCTGCCAAAACAACACAAATGCCTCTCTCTCGCGCACACATGGGCGCTTGTCTACACTCGCATATCCTTGGTGTTTCCATTTCAGCAATTTCTTTGTTGCCATGGAAGCTGTACCGCCGTTCTTGGACATGTTATTCAATGAAGCTTTCACTTCCGGTCCAAATCCTGAATCTTGGGTAGAAGCAAGTGTTCACCTAATCTAGTTAGATAATAAAAAAGGAAGGAAACAACAGCCCAAATAACTACAGGTGTGGTTTGTTTTTGAAATTCGTATAACAGAATATGTAGTTTTATTGTGAACAAAAGTATGGTCACATTGATTGAGGTATATGAAAGTATGGGGTGGAACCAGATTTCTTTTTTCTTTATTGAAAAAGTCTCTATACATCATGTTTTTACGGTTATCTAGAAGAAGAAAAAATATCCAACAGAACTTGCAAGTAACATTCAAACATTTAAAGACGGCACCTGATTTCATACTCCATTCTAAGCTCCGGTGCAGTCGGTTGAAATTTAGTCTTCTTTGCATGTTTTGTGTACATTCGATTTGGACAGAATACTAACAGGAGTGACATCTTTTCGATCAAAGAGGATTAAAAACAGGTGTGTGGGGGGTGAGGGTGGGGGGGGGGGGGGTAATAAGTCTTGTATTGTTTTCATATTTTTGACGACAGATGCAGCGTTCTTGTAAACATGAGGAGAGACATGGTTCCAACTGTATCCTGTTTGCTTCAGCTGATGTGGGTGAACGATTTGCAGATGACGTGGCGATGACGTCATTCTCTCCCTTAGGTCTCTAACGCTAGGGGAACGAACTCTCAAGTCAAACTCCACTGTTGGGCTCACTGCCAGTGTTGGTGCTGTTTATATTGCTGTTGTTCTGGTTGTTTTCGTTGCCGTTAGTGCTGTTGTGCCCGTTGTTGTTCATTATACATGTTTATGCTCATATGGTAGTGGTTATTGTTGATTTTTTAATCCGATTTCCGCGCATGTCAAACGTCGTGTGATGAGATTGCGGATTGATGAAACGATACAGAAATATACTATGACTATTGCATTCAGCTGAATGTCATTTCCGTGTACATTCTATGTACACACCTGCATGGCTGAAGTCAGTTTCAAAAATATCTCATCTGGCCTGGGTATCTGTGTGAAGAAAAAAATCTTTGTCATGTTGAAGTGAAGACTTTCAGCTGTAGAAGTTTTAAAAACAAGGTGTTTTATACACTGGATTCTTGAGTACTGTGTAATAAATACTCGTTTTACCGAAGTTTTTATACAACTTTTTAATGACGAAAATTATGCATTTTTTTTACATTTATTCTCTTGACAAATTTTTATATGCTAATCAAATATTCCTGACTGAAATTGGTAGGATACTAACAATTCTAGATTCTGCGAAGACAGTGGAGTAGATGTCATTGACATGAACTTCAATTTCACACGGAATATTTAACATAGGTGTACCTAAAGAAACTGAGACGCTCTGCGCACAGACAGACGTGAAGTATGTCCAGTCTCTATAACGGATTGAGACGTCCTGCTCACAGACAGACGTGAAGTTTTTTCCAGTCTCTATAACGGACTGAGACGTCCTGCTCACAGACAGACGTGAAATTTTTTCCAGTCTCTATAACGGACTGAGACGTCCTGCTCACAGACAGACGTGAAGTTTATCCAGTCTCTATAACGGACTGAGACGTGCTGCTCACAGACAGACGTGAAGTTTGTCCAGTCTCTATAACGGACTGAGACGTCCTGCTCACAGACAGACGTGAAGTTTGTCCAGTCTCTATAACGGACTGAGACGTGCTGCTCACAGACAGACGTGAAGTTTTTCCAGTCTCTATAACGGA
>JADBJO010001122.1:298872-303872 GCA_016801955.1 Conus betulinus
GGGGGGGGGGGGGGGGGGGGGGGGGGGACGGAAAGAGGCTTTACGATCGAAACAGAAAAATAAGACGACAGCCTTTCTTGATGTAACACATGCACACAATGAGAGCTGCTATCGTTCTTCCTTGTTGGGCATCGCTTCTGTTAAAGGGAGCTAACCTAAGCAAGAAATCTGAAAAGCGCGTTTTATTTTCGCAGTTCTCTACCCTAAATGGCCTTTTTGGAGTGGTGTGTGTGTGTGTGTGTGTGTGTGAGAGGAGAGAGAAGAGAGAGAGAGAGAGAGAGAGAGAGAGAGAGAGAGAGAGAGAGAGAGGGAGAGAGAGAGAGAGAGAGAGAGAGAGTGAGTGAGTGTGCATGTATGCGCGTGTACTTTTGCGCCCATGTGTGTGTGTGTGTGTGTGTGTGTGTGTGTGTGTGTGTGTGGTTGTGTGTGTGTGTGTGTGTGTGTGTGTGTGTGTTTCCTGAGTACTCGCCCAGATTAGAGAGAGAGAGAGAGAGAGAGAGAGAGAGAGAGGAGAGAGAGAGAGAGAGAATGTTAATCCCTTTATGTTTTATTATGGATATAAAAAGATATAAGAAGGGCTCTCGGGACGGGGGGTAAGTAGGAGTATGAGAGAGAGGAAGACAGTGGTATTCGTATGTTCAGTGGACTTTGGTCGCCTTTCAACTCTATTAAAGTATCGTCAATCACTTGTTTACAATGTCATCATCTCTGAATTAATAAATTGACATTGTCCTTTGTATTGTTATTTTTCTTTAATTTACTTTTATGAATTTGTGTTATCTATTTTGTTTTGAAATATCAGTTCAACCTATGGTTAATCTGACAATAAATGGTTTCAGTCATCTCCTGTCTGTCTGGTCTGTCTCTGTCTGTCTCTGTCTGTCTGTATGTATGTCTGTCTGTCTGTCTGTCTCTCTCTCTCTCCATCTCTCTCTGTCTCTGTCTCTCTCTCTCTCTCTCCTCTCTCTCTCTCTCTGTCTGTCTGTCTGTCTCTGTCTGTCTGTCTGTCTGTCTGTCTGTCTGTCTGGTCTGTCTGTCTGTCTCCTCTCTCTCTCTCTCTCTCTCTCTCTCTCTCTCCTCCTCTCTATCTCTCTCTCTCTCTCTCTCTCTCTCTCTGTCTGCAGATGAAGCTTGTAGAAGGAAGGGGGACAGGGCAGGAATCAGGGAAGGGAAGGGGCTATGCAGTGGAGGAGGGGGGGGGGGGGGGAGGGGCGGGAGTGGGAGTGGGAGGAGGCAGAAGAAAGGGGCAGATAACTACGAGGCCAGATTAACGGCTGGATTACACTCCCCTGGGTAGCTACCCGATCCGCCATGTCGCCGCTGTTCTTTCCGGTTCGCGGGCGCTCACGCACACTTCGTGTTCGCTGGCCTGTCTTTTGACCGAAACCCAGACCAAACATGAATCATATCATCATCCGCAGCAAACTCGTCTACGCCTGAGACGACACTATGCATGCTAAGTGGGAGAGAAAAAAAAGACAAACAGACAAAACAGAGAGAGGGGAGAGAGAGAGAGAGAGAGAGAGAGACGAGAGGGAGAGATGAGAGAGAGAGAGAGAGAACGAGAGAGAGAATGAGAGAGAGAGGAGTCGAGGGAGAGAGAGAGAGCGGAGAGATGAGAGAGAGGAGAAGACGAAGAGTGTGTGGAGTCTGAATGGCAGAATTCTGTTTTACAGACGCAGAAAAACAACAACAACAACAACAACAACAACAACAACAACAGTCAGTTTCCTCAAGAATGGAGTTCATTTTAATTTACGTCATGTGGTCACAAACCTGAGCCGACTGCGGAGACCAACGCGGGGCTCTGTGATTGGTTGAGTGAGAAAAGCGAATCGCTTCTTAATTTGGGGGCATTAACTGAAGGTTGGTTCTCTTCAGCATTAATTGAAGGTTGGTTCTCTTCAGCATTAATTGAAGGTTGGTTTCTCTTCAGCATTTATTGAAGGTTGGTTCTCTTCAGCATTGATTGAAGGTTGGTTCTCTTCAGCATTAAGTGAAGGTTGGTTCTCTTCAGCATTAACTGAGGGTGGTTCTCTTCAGCATTAACTGAAGGTTGGTTCTCTTCAGCATTAATTCAAGGCTGGTTCTCTCCAGCATTGATTGAAGGTTGGTTCTCCAGCATTAATTGAAGGTTGGTTCTCTTCAGCATTAAGTGAAGGTTGGTTCTCTTCAGCATAATTGAAGGTTTGTTCTCTTCAGCATTAAGTGAAGGTTGGATCTCCAGCATTAACTGAAGGTTGGTTCTCTTCAGCATTAATTGAAGGTTGGTTCTCTTCAGCATTAAGTGAAGGTTGGTTCTCTTCAGCATTAAGTGAAGGTTGGTTCTCTTCAGCATTAAGTGAAGGTTGGTTCTCTTCAGCATTAAGTGAAGGTGGTTCTCTTCAGCATTAAGTGAAGGTTGGTTCTCTTCAGCATTAAATGAAGGTTGGTTCTCTTCAGCATTAAGTGAAGGTTGGTGTTCTCTTCAGCATTAAGTGAAGGTTGGTCCTCTTCAGCATTAATTGAAGGTTGGTTCTCTTCAGCATTAAGTGAAGCTTGGTTCTCTTCAGCATTAATTGAAGGTTGGTTCTCTTCAGCATTAACTGAAGGTTGGTCCTCTTCAGCATTAACTGAAGTTTGGTTCTCTTCAGCATTAATTCAAGGCTGGTTCTCTTCAGCATTAATTGAAGGTTGGTTCTCTTCAGCATTAATTGAAGGCTGGTTCTCTCTCCAGCATTGATTGAAGGTTGGTTCTCCTCATGTTTGTAGTTTTGTTCATCTGTGTTGATGATTCTAGACTCCGAAGGAATTTGAGTGATCATTGTTAATGAATAGTTATCACTAAGACTAACAACCATGTGTGTGTGTGTGTGTGTGTGTGTGTGTGTGTGTGTGTGTGTGTGTGTGTGTGTGTGTGTGTGTGTGTGTGTGTGTGTGTGTGTGTGAGGCGACGCCTTATCTCTAAATTGTTTTAATATCATCACGTTTGGCGGGTGATGAATAAGGTCATTCACTTGCAGAATAGCTCTTTATTCAGTGAAACAAGATGAACCAGATTCCATTTCCTTCGGGTCAGAGAAAAAGAACAGGGATCGCCCTTTTACCCGAAACAAAACTAACTGCAAATGTGAGATGGGGAGCAGGAGATGAACTGAGCTGTGGACCTCTACCAATCAAAAAGAAGATGCCAGATTTCCGCCGGATAATTATGTTGCAGAGGGGCAGAAGAAAAAAGTATCGTGGCAGCAACCCTTAGACTTCCACTACCATCAGTATGCAGCTGATCCTGTTCTCATGGCACTGAGGAACGGACACAACACCCTTTGTCAGCAATAGAACGTTCAGTTGGACAGACACAGCACACTTTGTCAGCAATAGAACGTTCAGTGGGACAGACACAACACACTTTGTCAGCAATAGAACGTTCAGTGGGACGACGGACACAACACACTTTGTCAGCAATACAAAGCTCAGTGGGACAGACATAGCACACTTTGTCAGCAATAGAACGTTCAGTGGGACAGACACAACACACTTTGTCAGCAATACAAAGCTCTGTGGGACAGACACAACACACTTTGTCAGCAATACAAAGCTCAGTGGGACAGACGCAGCACACTTTGTCAGCAATAGAACGTTCAGTGGGACAGACACAACACACTTTGTCAGCAATACAAAGCTCTGTGGGACAGACACAACACACTTTGTCAGCAATACAAAGCTCAGTGGGACAGACACAGCACACTTTGTCAGCAATAGAACGTTCAGTGGGACAGACACAACACACTTTGTCAGCAATACAAAGCTCTGTGGGACAGACACAACACACTTTGTCAGCAATACAAAGCTCAGTGGAACAGACACAACACAGTTTGTCAGCAATACACAAAGCTCTGTGGGACAGACACAACACACTTTGTCAGCAATAGAACGTTCAGTGGGACAGACACAACACACTTTGTCAGCAATACAAAGCTCAGCGGGACAGACACAACACACTTTGTCAGCAACTGAAAGCTCAGATGGACAGAGGGCCTTGGTGACACACAGCCGATACCTTCTCCTAGAATACCCCCTCCCCCCACCCCACCAGAACGTCCCTCAAAGAGCCAGGTGATCAGAGCAGAGAAGCTTGAACTATGGGAACCTGGAGGATTCGTCAAGGACAGCAGCATTTGGGACAGCAGCTAGCGTGAATATCTATTATGGACGAGGAGAAGGCGAGTCACTTGGCCAGTCATTATATCAACTCTTAATCAGAAACGGTGTCAGTTACCGCCACAGATACAGACCAACAGATTACAGGACAAAACACATGTATGTCGACCTCTTGGGCCTTCTTCAGGCAGGCAAAAAAAAAAGCAACATTTAGGACAGTGAAAAACGAAAGAACGAGAATCTGCTTATCTTCTTATAGTCGGCGCAAAATGGCCGTGGGATGAAAATGAGGCCATTTAGGAGGGGAACACGGGAGTTGAAATGGTGATAATGACAATGATGGTAATGGTGACCATGGCAATAATAGTGATAATAGTGGCGATGGTGAAAAATACATAGATAATAAGAGAAGGGATACTGGTAATTTTTTTCTTTTAAATTCTGCTTCATTTTCAGTCACCTCGTTTAGAAACTAATGTATCAATTCATCAAATTAAAGAAAGGCAACAATTTTCATTTTTTTAAGGATTAAACACCTAGTCTGTCATTCATCTTCTTTCCTTTCAAACCTCACCTCATCTCCAACCAAACAAGACATGTTTAGTTTGTAAACGCCAGAGACTAAAGAAGACATCTTTTCCCAATCATGTACCGCCATATATTCCCCGTCACCCCACCCCACCCCAGTTAATCATAAATGCTCTCATCTTTTGATTGGTCCGCTAATAAAAGAAAAACATTCATACTGACGAGGGACATGCTCTGTTCTGTGACTGATGGCTGCACACCAAAAATGAAAGCTTCAAGGCCTTGCTTAAGGGGTCGAGTATTTAAAGCCTAGCATAATCAGATTGTTGTGA
>JADBJO010001122.1:308872-311372 GCA_016801955.1 Conus betulinus
AAGTGAGAGGTGTTTTGTCTTAATGAAATTACATGAATGCACTTTATATCATGGTTAGCATTTCTATTGAATCTGTTATATCAGATCTTAATTCAGTTACATGTTGACACGATGGGTCAAGGCCTACTGTATGTCCTCAACAATACCTAAGATGTGCGTGCTCTTCATTGTTTGTTTTTTAGAGAAATGATTTAAAAGCCCCCGAGGTGTTATGTCTTTAATGAACTGTACCTGCATGCCTTTATCTCATGGTTAGCATTTCTATTGATCTGTTATAGTTATACATAGATCTTCAGTCAGTTACATGTTGACACGATTAGTCAGCCTACTGGGAAATACCCCCACCCCTTCCACCCATCTCTCTCTCCACCTCAATTCTTCAGTACTCCTCCGCTCTCTGCTCCCACAGGACGTCATCTCTGTTTTGGCGGTCTGGGGGGTTCGGTTCTCTCCCTGCTCCTCTCTGATCTCCGTTCCTCTCTCTCATCTGGGCTCAGCTTCCGACTCATCTCTCCCCCTCCTCTGGGTCTCTGTCAACGTCTCCTGTCGCTCTCTCGCTCGTCTCTCTTCTACTCTCTTCTCCTCTCTTCTCTCATCTCTCTCTCTCTTCTCCCCCCATAAACGCATTATACCTTATTAACCTACACCACACACCACCCCACACCTCACACCCACCTCTGTGCCAACACTTTTAAACGTGTTTGGCTTTTCCAGACACGGCGGGAGGCAGGGCGCCACGAGGCGGACAACAATGAGGGGGGCCCGGGTCGACGAGGTCCTCCTGATCACACTCACCATGTGTCGGATTATCGAAACACGGACACCAGTCTCCCTCTTCCAAACGGTTGAAGTGTCCAACACAGAAAGGTGGTTTCCACTCCAGGGCCATCGATCGTGCAGCTAACACATTCGATCTGGATGCCTGAATTACCTTTTTGAAAATCAACTGTTTCAGCATATTTTAAAAATGATAAAACTATCTTCGAACATTGTCTTCACTGAAATAAGTTATGGTGAAAATCCAGCTTATTTAAGAATGAATGAAAGTACATTCTGAGAAATAAGTCAGCGGGTGAAAAATTAGCAATATCAGAACTTTCGTTGCGATAATGTTGTGCCAGAAAACAAAACTCCTTCGTTCTGTTTCTCATACAAAAAGAAGGTATGAGGAGAAAAGAAAAATAAAAAAACAAAAACGAAAAAAAAAATAAGTGAAAAGAAACATGCGTATGACCTTGGTGTCATAATCGTCACCATTACGGCTGAAGGATGGACTGGGGTTCTGAATATTCCATAAACATACAGTTGTGCTCAGGAGGCCAAATATAAAACGTTTCTAGGCAGTCCAAGTGGACAGAAACATTGTATTTTGCTCAATCTGTATGACGCTGGCACCACGCGGTAGGCTACTTTTGGGAATTTTTTGGCATTTTCCGAATCAGGGAAACAAAGTGATAAATCAAAGCGAAAGAATTCTTTACCAAGTATTGTGTCGTGTATATTTGTATTAACAACAGATTTCTTTACCTGTCGTTCATGATCGCTTTTATTTTCACTTTCAGTCTGTCTACAATGTTTCTGTTTACCTATTAATTATCAAAGATCAGTTTTACTACAGAATTCAGCTAGAAACAAAGGCCTTTGATATTTCTAAAGTTTATAAGGTCATACAGGCGTGAAGTTTCAGTTTTTTGTCTCATATATTTTCTGGTTCTATGTCTTTAATAGCACAGCGGTAGAAGAAGACAAAAAGAAATAGAATCCTCTAGGTTTATTCAAGTACATTTCTTTCCATGTTTGATAGTTACATTGGAGAAAAAAAAAATGATAATTGCATGAAAGCCGTTTTCTCTTCCGCTTTCATGTTTCAGTGCCAATCTTTATTTTGACTTCGAGGGCGAATCGTGAGGCTGCATGAAAAAGTGCCAAGAAGCGTTTAGATAGTCTGCAAGAGATTATATTCTCTACTCTACAGAAAAGTACGAAGGAAACAAGTATGAGAAGATCAGGCACAGACTACAGCTTTTTAATACAACAACGAAAGAATCTATAGTCACAAATGAAGCCAGCGTGCGAAACGGAAAGCACATTAAGTTCGTTTGTTTGTTTGTTTGTTTGTTTGTTTTAACAAACTCTGAAATACTTGATTTCCAGAAATGATTTTGTCAGGGTTATTTAAATGCGGATTTCAGTGGTGTGAGCAAAACTCCAAGGACCAAAGACAAGGAGCTGTTTTAGGCTGTGCATCACCCAGTGACAACAACAAATATCATTGCGTTTCTCTGAACGGAAAGTCACATGTACGAGTGATCTCTATCTATCATAAACATCTCTGATTATTGTGTTACGTCACGTGTGAGCCTTTGACGTCATTATGTCGTCATCACGGCCGACGACAGCAGGGTCAAGGCCGACCACGGCCAGTTCCAGAGAGGACTATGCAGGCTCTGAATCTGCCACTCCTATGCCTCAGGTGAGTGTGTGTGTGTGTGTGTGTGTG
>JADBJO010001122.1:318872-333872 GCA_016801955.1 Conus betulinus
AGACAGATAAACAGACAGACAGACAGACAGAAACAGGGAGACAGAGACAGAGACAGAGATCGCATGTAAAGGTCAGTGAAACAAGATACGTGTTTCTGGGGTCGACTGGCAGTGAGTTGTTAATTGCTAACTGGATGAGGTATGAGGTAACGACGCCAAGCTCTAAGCGCTTTACAATCAACACTCGTTTACACAACGGGCTGCCTACCTGGTAGTAGTGCCGACTGAAGAGCTGCCAGCTGGCGCTTCATTCAGTCGTCGTTTCCGTGTCATCCAGTCAGTATCGTTCAATATCGATCACTCATTTCCTTACTTCCTTCATTCTTTCCATTTCTCACTCAGGGTGCATGCTATGTGTAACGTGTCATCCATACCAACGGCCAAACTGGCCTACTCTTCCGAATGTTGGTGATGGGATTTTACGTGTGTGCAAGATGTTATGCGTGCGTTCACACACGGAACCTCGGTTTACATTCTCATTCGAGGGACTGTATGGGAAATGGAGTCAGAACCAATGTTAACTCCGAGGGAAAAATCCCCTTGTACCGAAACGCCCCGGCGGAGGTTCGAACCCGCAACCCCAGGATCACCAGAGAAATGTTTGCTTCTTCCTTCAGTTTTCACGAAGGATTCATAGTTCATGTGCGCAAAGAGTTTAGACGTGCGTTCACATACTGAACCTCGTTTTATAGTCTCATTCAAATGACTATTTCCGAAATGGAGTCGTAAGCAATGTTAACTCCCAGGAAAAAAAAAAAATCCTTCTTTGTCGGAAAGGCCCGGTAGAGATTCGAACCTGCAATGCCAAGATCACGGCGGTCCAGAAACTAAGCTATTCCGTCCCCTCATCGATCAGCATTAAGAAAACAGTATCAAATTGTGTGGCCCTCGGCTTCAACGTCCTCTCCATGTCAGTAATCTTGCTTTAATTCCGTCAGGGTCACCGGTATCGGCGAATTCATGGGGGCTGTCGTTGGACGGATGTGGTGGCGCCCTCCGGAAGGAGAGCTCACTCACGCCGGCTCCACGAATTAGCAATTATTATCTTCGGTAGGGGGACTTAGTAGGCGGTGTCCTTTTTTTTTTTTTTTTTTTTTTTATTCAATTCTTTCATCCCTCCATTCCACAATTCCTGCATTCATGCTCTCATTTGTTCATCAACATGTTGTAGTAGGCGGTGTCCTGCATATGTGAGATCAGAGCAGGCGCCACTGAACGCCACCGAAGTGGCTCGGCAGTGATGCAGTGTCTCCTCCGGTGGGTTGCTTCTTGACGGCTTGACATTGACTGCTCACTGTGGATACCGGTGCCGGGTCTGCAGCGGACCGACCGAGTTGTGGACAAGGGGGGAGAGGGAGAGAGAGAGAGAGAGAGAGAGAGAGAGAGAGAGAGAGAGAGAGAGAGAGAGAGAGGACTTCTGAAGAGAATATCATCAACCTGTCCTCAAAGCAGGGACAGAGACTCGAACAACTGGGGTCAAACGAGCAGCTCTTCAGTCTCAAAAAACCAACAACGGGGTCGTAGTGAGATCGGTATCAGACAGAGAGAGGAGGATAAGGGGTGGGGGCAGGGTGTAGGGACAGGGAGAGACTGGGTGGAAGCTAAAGAGGTGGGTGGGTGGGTGGGGGGTGGGGGGGGGGGGGGGGGGCATCGCGCTGATTCACATCTCCGTGCCCTTTCAGATCTTCTGTCACAAGGTGACTGATACACATCAGGAACGGTAACTAACTCACTCCCTGTCCGGAGGGGGTCACTTTCACAGCCTACTACCCCCCCCCCCCCCTTACCCCCCCCCCCCTCCTCCCAACCCCCTGCTCAACAATCTCTTCACCCCTCACAACATCTGTTTCCCCTGTTTTGATTCCCCTCTCTCCATTCTGACGTTGAGAGGTGAGGTGTTCGGGGGAATGAGGAAAGCTGTTCTCCAAACACACTGACCGAACTAACAGAGCTAAACAACACGGTACAGAACATGGCAGACAAATCATTCTCTCTCTCTCTCTCTCTCTCTCTCTCTCTCTCTCTCTCCTCTCTCTCCTCTCTCTCTCTCTCTCTCCTCTCTCTCTCTCTCTCTCTCGTTAGAGTACAAAAACGACTGACAAAACACGTGCGTGTGTGTGTGTGTTGTGTGTGTGTGTGTGTGTGTGTGTGTGTGTGTGTGTGTGTGTGTGTGTGTGTGTGTTTGTGTGTGTGTGTGTGTGTGTGTGTGTGTGTGTGTGTGTGTGTGTGTGTGTGTGTGTGTGTGTGTGTGTGTGTGTGGGAGGTGATGAGTCAGGCCTTGCACCTGTTTTTCCCCCACTAATAAATTTTCAACATGTAATTGTTTAGTCAATCAGTGTGTGGTGTGTGTGTGGGGGGGGGGGGGGGGGGGGGGAGATTGCATCTCTCAGGAGATCCAAGTTAAGGCTGTTGTGTACAATTTGGAGCTGTTGTCAGCACTTTCCTGACTGACAAAGCTTGGTTTGTTAGACAGTAGAGCTGCCCACTCTGACTGTTGACACCTTCCGCCTCCATTGCATCTTCAATGGATCTTCGAGCATAAGACCAAAGATTTACCCTTACATTTTATATGGTTTACATAATGAGTTAAGTTTTGGGGCAACTTATTTCCTTGCCACACTTTGTTTTGTTTTACTTTCTACCCTTTGCTGACTGCTTTGGGGGTGCTGTTGGATTCTGTTTTTTTGATCCCTTGGTGGTGAGAACACCACAGAATTGTAGACTGTGCTGTGTCTCCATTGGATGCCAAGGGCCCACAGACAACCGATCGTACTTTTTCTATATGAATCTCCGCCAGCGGACGAATAAGTAATATGTAAAGTTCCATGATAAATGGAATTCCATCGTTCTCAAGGACTGCTGGCGAAGGATTTCAAAATTGTTATTTTCGAGTTATCATTGTAATGAAAACTCATTGTTGACCTACTCTTGTTTTATCCCCACTTCTGTGATGTTTAGTACACACACACACACACACACACACACACACACACACACACACATATATATATATATATATATATATATATATATATATATATATATATATATATATATATATATATACATATATACAAACACACACAACATGGGTTCAAGTTCAAGTAGGATGATCTGGATTTGGCGGAGCCCACTTTCGCTGCCATTTTGTCGAGAGAATTCAAGAACGCTGCTACAAACAGTACAGCCGATCTGCGATCCCAGTGACAATGTACTGGAGCAGTTTGGCATGCCACACAGACTAAACATCCATGCAGAGTAGTCCTTCTTTTAACCCACCAGAGGGCGTGGCTCCTGTCCACCATTTACAACAAACGGACGAATCCACCTGCAGAACAAGCAGCAGCCAGATCTGCAGCGAGCTTGGGCAGGCACCAAACAGGATGTTTGACAGAGATCTGTGCGCAGGACGCGCGTCAAGACGTCCTCAAGGTCTGATGTAAGACAAGACGATGGCTTCAGCTTCCCGTGTGCCCCAAGAGCCTGGGACTTCCTCCAGCCACATGCTTCCTAAGAGACGCAACCTACGAAGCTCCAGTGCGACCCTCTCCTGTCCTCTGGTGCAGACAGCTGGTTCTTCACCACTGTTCGGCAAAGAGGAATGGCGGGCACCAAGCTGGGAAGGTACACGTGGAATCCTAGGTGTCCAAGTATCATCAGACTGACTCTGAGTTGTTTTCAGCGTTATCCTCTGTCTTCAAGGCTGGAGAGAGGGAAGCGCACTTTGAGGGTGTTCTATCCGAGCTGGCTAGGACTGGATCACGTGGATCCATGCCCGGACCCAGCATGTTCCTGATCGGGGTCCGGGCACGGCGCCAGACCCCCACTTCAACATGAAGGCGAACACGATTCGAACCCCTTCACCACCACCAAGACCTACCAGGAAGGATTCAACCACCCTGGCCGCTTTCACCACCACGAAGGGACCCCCAAAGACTCACTGACCACATCGGCTACCAACCCTACCCCCCCCCCCCCCCAACCTCTCCGACAAACCCACCCACCCACCCATTCACCCTCCTCCACCCATCCACCCACCCCTACCCTCCAACCCCCCCCCCCCCTTCCTCTCTCAGCCCAAAGATTACCACACTAGCACGGCGTGTCTTTAAGAGCCCCGGGCTGATGGACGTTAATCTCCTGCTGGTGGAGAGAGGCGCTGGCCACTGTTTAGCCTGGTTACTGTTTGCACAGCTCTTGACCAGTTTGCGTCCGCTGACACCACAGGGCGTGAGCCTCTCATTCGCCTGTCACCTTCAGTGAGGCGGAACAGGAGCTGGGATGGGTTATGGAGGGGGAGAGGGGTCAAGTGCTGTCACATTAGAGGGTTAATGACATGTGTCATTTGTTGACACAGTGCAGCTTCCTTCTGGGCTCAGGAATTCGGCCAATGTGCCTCAGTGTCTCTGTCTTTTTTGTCAGTAACTGTCTTTTGTCTGTCTCCCTCTGTCTCTGTCTCTTTCATTATCTCTCTCTCTCTTCTCTCTCTGTCTCTCTCTCTCTCTCTCTCTCTCTCTCTCTCTCTCTCTCTCTCTCTCTCTCTCTCTCTCTCTCTCTTATTGCATCAAACTTCTTTCTGAAAAAAAAAAAAATCAGTAACTTTAGATTTAGATTATTGATATCTTCCATAAAAATCAAATATCAAAAACCTATGTGATCGTTTTGTATGAAATATTCAAGACAGGAGAAACAGTTTTGTCGTAATCAGTAGATACTACACGATC
Source organism: Conus betulinus (assembly GCA_016801955.1). Lineage (NCBI taxonomy): Eukaryota > Metazoa > Mollusca > Gastropoda > Neogastropoda > Conidae > Conus > Conus betulinus. The sequence continues at coordinate 323,597 of JADBJO010001122.1, forward strand.
ATTGGATACAGTTCAGTGTAGGTTGCTTCTTGCCCAGCCGACCGCGAAAGTCCGTATCAGGGTTGTTACCTCGTTGAAGTCAGCTCTAAACATAGATTAAAAGCAGATTAAAAAAAAAAAAACAGAAACAAGAGAAAGTAAAAATATACGCACACAACTCATGAAAATGATTGTCTAACAAACACACGTGCGCGCGCACTTGCCCATAACGTACTTAATAGACTGAATGTAGGCCTAACTATTAAAGAGACAGGGACAAAGTTTAAGCAACTGTGATTCAAGTTCTTTCCGCTTTTAATCCACCTGATCTTGAATATAAACAAGGGAAAGTGGTGCCACGCTTCATTGCTTGCGGGATAGCTAAGGGAAATAACTCAGATTTGATTGTGAAGCAGACGTCAATTGTGTTTGAGAATACAGCGCTCAGGGCGAGACTATCCGGCAAGTGCACAAAGATACATAATTATTTCTGCTGTATCTGTGGGAAAGAAATGAATTAATGAAATACGAGTTGAAGGTTTGAATAGGAAATGCAACAAAATCCGGTTGGATATTTCAGCCAGGAGCGGCCTAAAACCAAAGAGCCAGCCGTCAAACAAGTGTCTGCACGAGTAGCAGCCTGTTTCTTCAGTGTGACACAAAAAAAAAAAAAAAAAAAAAAAAAAATCGAAGACTACCGAAATGGTTTGACCCTTCACCTGTTCTGACGTCATGAACCGTTCAGACGGTAGCAGTGATTTTCACAGAGCAGTCCACGACAGTGTCCTTAAATATATTCTCTGCTATGATGTTGGTCTTGGTTCGTTTCAGCTCTGTTCTTCACAGCCCAGCTGATCGCCAGAGTTCATATCACGACTGTCATTTCGCCAGAGTTTGTTCCCTAAGCAGATGTTATTTACAGAAGAAAAAAAAAAAATCATAACACATCCAAATTGAGTTTCTAAAAACACGCAAAAAAAACTGTTTGAAAATCTTTTTTCTCCGAAAAATCTCAAATCAAACATGTATCTCTTTCAGGAACTAAAACGTCACATGTTAACATAGGCACATCTCCGAACGAGGACTGCTTGGAGTGTGCCAGTTAATCAGCCACCCCACAGTATTGGGGGTGGGGTGGGATCTCTCTCTCTCTCTCTCTCTCTCTCTCTCTCTCTCTCTCTCTCTCTCTCTCTCTCTCTCTCTCTCTCTCTCTCTCTCTCTGCCGATGCCTTCATGTCTGTCTATCAATTTTGTTTTTTTTCTTCAGTCTGCCTCTTAGCTGAGCTGTCTACTCACTCATCTATCTCTCATTATCTACCGTGATTTTTTTCTTATTTTCTGGGTGTGTATCTCTCACTGTCTGTGTATTTCATTCTCTCTCTCTCTCTCTCTCTCTCTCTCTCTCTCTCTCTCTCTCTCTCTCTCTCCGTGCATCCCTTGTCTCACTCTGTGCATGCACGTGCAGTTCGAGTCATGGAACTTCGTCAAGCGGCCTATGACGGCCAATCCCTACGAGCTGACCGCCAGGTACCGCCTGTCCCGAGCGCCGGCCCGCCGGGCCAAGTCCGGCGTGGTCAGTCGCCGGCGCCGCCGGGCAGACTCCTCCGCCATCAGCGATGGCATCGAATCCAACAGGACCCTGGCCTCCGCCGCCGATTCCGCTGACCTGGACAGAGACTACCTGGGAGGAGTACGACTTTGAAGGTAAGCTCTGTGTGCTGATCTGGACAGAGACTACCTGGGGGAGTACGACTTTGACGGTGAGCTTCTTCCTCTCTCTCTCTCTCTCTCTCTCTCTCTCTGTGGACAGGTACAGTCGTGATGATGATGGTGATTTGGGCGTTTAGAAGACCGCTTTGTGCGATTCTGATGGAAATCATTTAGTGAGAGTTCTTTCAGTTTTGCTGCTCCAGCTGTTTGGAATTCGCTGCCTCCCACTCTACGAAGCCAGCCCACCCTATCTGTTTTCAAAGAACAGCTGAAACTGATCTTCTCAGCCAGGCATTTTGAACAAAGCTTTTTCCACGTTGTGTGTACACAACAATTTCCCTAATAAGATCGCTGTTATATGTGTATAAGTCAGAGTCTGAAAGGTGTATGAAAGCGCAGTGAGTAATTTCCAACCAGAACAGCGCTATACAAACACTATTTATTATTATTCATTACTATTTTCATTACAAAGGGTGCTGGAGGTTCAGTTCCCGGCAGATTTCATTATGAATATTATTCAAAACTGTGTTGACAGTGATTTTAATGATGGGTGATAAACTCGAACATTTTCGATTCTTCAGCTTGAAAAACAAAACAACGTGAAAACTGTACCGATTGCGTCAGAGAGATGATGACGATAATCCTTATGATGATGATAATCTTTACTTTCAAGGGTAACAGATAAGCAAATATATAGCTTTTTTACATCGGGGCCCTTGCCCCGCCGAGGGTCTAAGGGTGAACAGCAACTGACTAAGCATGACTAGCTACTAAATCATACTAACACATATAATTATCTTTAAAAATACATGAAAACATGGATGAACATTTTGCTCCTTCAATATTGACGAATACATGAGCTTAGAGAAAGAGGGACATTTGAAACAACAATCAAGAATAAATGAATTGATTACTAAAAAAAAAGAATGAAGAGAGAGAGAGAGAGAGAGAGAGAGGAGAGAGAGAGAGAGAGAGAGAGAGAGAGAGATGGATGGATGGATGGATAGGTAGATAGACAGGAAGGAAACAGCCAGAAAAAAAAGCAGGGCTCTGATGCCTTCCATTTCCAGAAAGGCAGAGGAACAAATGTCAACAATTCTGTCTGTATCATTCCACGACAAACCAACCTACATTCAATGGGAATATAGCAGGAGAAAGAACCCTTCTCCAGTAGTTCTTTATGAGTCAGTTGCTCTACAAAGCAGCTGATCAGCAGATGACTGATGTTTCGCTGTGTGAAGAGATTATCAGGTTGGTAGAGGCTCCTTTCACCCGAGCACTTCCACACAGGCAAAAACGTAACTCTCTTGAAGCAGGTAGATACACAAGAGTCCATGAGGAACATAGCATCATCCAGCAAGCCAAAAGGGCTCACTGTGTGTGTGTGTGTGTGTGTGTGTGTGTGTGTGTGTGTGTGTGTGTGTGTGTGTGTGTGTGTGTGTGCAGTTGAAATTTGATTGGTCACTTTGATGTTGTGATGTTAAGAACTTTGTTGACATGACAGAGTTGTCTCTGATAGTCAGTGTCGAGATAATTTTGTTGACAATACTGTAGATATGTTGATGTTTTGATGGTCGATATTCAAGTGATTGTTAACATGTCATGGGTGAGTTTGATGGTACATTTTGGGGCGTTTTTTTTTTTTATAACTGTGGATATGTTAATATCTTTGATGGTCAATATCGATCGTTGACACGGTGACGGTGAATTGATTGACAATGTTGAAGTAGTTGTTGACATTTCAATTGGCAATGTGACGGTGTCTTTGGTGGTCAGTAATGAAGACATTGTTGACGGCTCTGTCCACCTGATGGTGCCTTCATTACCAACTGACTGACTGTTGACAAGGTGATGGTATCTGTGATGGTCAATACTGCCCTTTAAACCATTGTTGGCTAATAAAGGATTGTGTACACAGCCCAGTGCAGTAAGAAAACCGTAAAAAGTTCGTCGTCCTTCTCCTCTCTTGGCCACAAACTCTAAAGAAATAGGACGTTTTTAAGACAACACTTGGTTGTCAATCATATGATGAACGGCCAGCATATTTTTCCTTGCTTCCTTTCTCCCTTTTCCTCATTTTTCTTCTGTATTTTTTTTTTCTGTGTTTCTTTCTTTTTTGCTTGTTTGCTTGCTTGTTTGCGTACTTTCTGAAATTCTTTCTTGCCTTTTTTTTCTTTTATTTTTTTAACCTTTTTTAAATTTTTAAGCACAAACTGTCTATACTCAACAACAGCAGAAAAGTTCAAGGTCAGCCATGAAGGTCAGTGCTTTTTTTCTCACAGCGGAAGACGATCTGGACAGTTCCCGGAAGAGCAGCAGCGGAAGTCACAGTCAGATAGTGTACGTGCGCATGTGCAAGAAGCTGAACGTGACGCCCAACAGTTACGTGTTCCGGAACCTGGTGGACGACCACCTGGACCTCAAACATCACCTGTTGGGACCTGAGGGAGTGCGCAGTCTGTGTGTGGCCCTCATTGTGAGTATCAAACATGTCTATGTGTGGACCTCATTATGAGTATCACCATGACTACAGTCTATGTGTGGCCCTCATTGTGAGTATCACCATAACTACAGTCTATGTGTGGCCCTCATTGTATCACCATGACTACAGTCTGTATGTGGCCCTCATTATGAGTATCACCATGACTGCAGTCTGTGTGTGTGGCCCTCATTATGAATATCAGCATGACTACAGTCTGTATGTGGCTCTCATTGTGAGTATCACCATGACTACAGTCTGTGTGTGGCCCTCATTGTGAGTATCACCATGACTACAGTCTGTATGTGGCCCTCATTGTGAGTATCACCGTGACTACAGTCTGTGTGTGGCCCTCATTGTGAGTATCACCATGACTACAGTCTGTGTGTGGCCCTCATTGTGAGTATCACCATGACTACAGTCTGTGTGTGGCCCTCATTGTATCACCATGACTACAGTCTGTATGTGGCTCTCATTGTATCACCATGACTACAGTCTGTGTGTGGCCCTCAATGTGAGTATCACCATGACTACAGTCTGTGTGTGACCCTCATTGTGAGTATCACCATGACTACAGTCAGTGTGTGGTCCTCATTATGAGTATCACCATGTCTACAGTCTGTGTGTGGCCCTCATTGTGAGTATCACCATGACTACAGTCTATGTGTGGCCCTCATTGTGAGTATCACCATGATTACAGTCTATGTGTTGCCCTCATTGTGAGTATCACCATGACTACAGTCTGTGTGTGACCCTCATTGTGAGTATCACCATGACTACAGTCTATGTATGGCCCTCATTATGAGTATCACCATGGTTACAATCTGTGTGTGGCCCTCATTGTGGGTATCACCATGACTACAGTCTGTGTGGCCCCTCAGTCTGTGTGTGGCCCTCATTTGTGTGCCCTCATTGTGAGTATCACCATGACTACAGTCTGTGTGTGTGGCCCTCATTGTGAGTATCCTCATGACTACAGTCTGTGTGTGTGGCCCTTATGTGTGAGTATAACTATGACTACAATCTGTGTGTGGCCCTCATTATGAGTATCACCATGACTACAATCTGTGTGTGGCCCTCATTGTGAGTATCACCATGACTACAGTCTGTGTGTGGCCCTCATTGTGAGTATCACCTGACTACAGTCTGTGTGGCCCTCATTGTGAGTATCACCATGACTACAATCTGTGTGTGGCCCTCATTGTGAGTATCACCATGACTACAGTTTGTGTGTGGCCCTCATTGTGAGTATCACCATGGCTACAGTCTGTATGTGACTTTCATTGTATCACCATGACTACAGTCTGTGTGTGGCCCTCATTGTGAGATCACCATGACTACAGTCTGTGTGTGGCCCTCATTGTGAGTATCACCATGACTACAGTCTGTGTGTGGCCCTCATTGTGATTATCACCATGACTCATCATGACTCCACAGTCTGTATGTGGCCTCCATTCACACTTTTTCTGCCATGATGGTTTTTTTCTTTTTTTTTTTTTTTTTCTTTTTTGTGAAGGTTTTCCAATATATTCCCTCATCGTGCTCACGACGAAGACGACGCTGATCATAATTATGATAACAATGAAGGCTATGTAAATGATTAGTACGATGAACAAACAAACAACAAGGTTAGATGACAGTGCATTTTGTTTGAGTTCATAGACGAAGAGTTGTATGTCATCGTCTTCTTCTTCTTCTTCTTCTTCTTCTTCAGAACGTTTTGCTTCATAACTGAGGGCATTGTTCCTTTATGTGACCGTTTCAAGTCCACTATTTCTTGCAACATTTCTTTACCGTCTGATTGTTGTGGTGCTGGGCATTGCAGGAGAACTCCTCGGTGACGTCACTGGACATGGAGGATAACGGTCTGGGACTGGAGGGGGCCAAGAGCGTGTCGGAGATGCTGGCGGAGAACACCTTCGTCACGGAACTGGTGAGCCGCTGCCCTGGAGAATGAGTTGTTGGTACAAATGTGGGCACTGATATGTCAGCACAAGTGTGTGTAGTGTGCTGCACATTCCCCTAGTCCATAGAAGTGGGCATGGGAAGGTTTGGGGACAGATCGACATCAAACTCTGACAGGAAAAATTAAAGAAACTAGCAACACAAGCAGTCCATTGTTTTCGTTATAACAAAGCCAGATCAGGGAATATCGAATAGAGAAGCCTTAGAAATACATCTACTGTCAGTGAAAAAAGATGACCAGAGACGTTGTATTCATCGATGATCAGAAGATTCCCATCCCCGCCCGTTGTATTGGTGTTGGAGGCTGGGTTTTTTTTTCCTGTGCTGAGAATGTTGAAGAACGACAGAGTCGGCTCATTACTTTGAAGTGTTTGTTTAATCAAGCAGGCCGTTATGACACTGACATTGCCGTTTGTCTTGCCATTAACTGTGTCTTCTATCACTGGTGAAAGTTGTACATCTGATACTGTCACTGTTGAGTTGTTTCCCTTGGTTTTATCGGCAGATGTGTTGCACTGTGTGTGTCTGTGCCATACTGTGTGAAATGTTGACCACAACAGGATTCTCGAGCCACCTCCACATAAGTGGCAGCGTCTGTCCAATCAGGTAGAGTGCGGACACTGTGCTGCTTACTGTCGGTCATTGTCATTTCACTCATTGTGCGCAGAGACTGCTCGTCATGCCGTGTCTCCTGTACACATTCTGCTACATGTCACAGTCTGTTACAGAGAGAGAGAGAGAGAGAGAGAGAGAGAGAGAGGGGAGAGAGAGAGAGAGAGAGAGGCATTCAGACAGATAGGCAGACAGAGAATTGAGTGTGTGTGTGTGTGTGTGTGTGTGTGTGTGTGTGTGTGTGTGTGTGTGTGTGTGTGTGTGTGCGTGCGTGCGTGCGTGCGCGCGCGCGCGCGCGCGTATATATGTGTGTGTGTGTGTGTGTGTGTATGATGAAGAGAGAGAGGGACAGAGAAAGATAGACAGAGACAGAGAGACTTTGACGTATACTTTTCAACTGAGAAATCCCCATTAGATATTGAAATCCATGTCATGTTGACTGGTGTGTGTTGTGTCTTGTTGACTGGGTGTGTGGTGTGTCTTGTTGACTGGGTGTGTGGTGTGTCGTTGACTGGGTGTGTGGGTGTCGTGAGTGTGAGTGTGTGTGTTTGACTGGTGTGTGGTGTGTGTTGTTGACTGGGTGTGAGGTGTGTCTTGTTGACTGGGTGTGTGGGTGTCTTGTTGACTGGGTGTGTGGTGTGTCTTGTTGACTGGGTGTGTGGGTGTTTTGTTGACTGGGTGTGTGGGTGTCTTGTTAACTGGATGTGTGGTGTGTCTTGGACCAGAGCGTGGCGGACAACTGTCTCAAGACCCAGGGGGTGCAGCTCATCGTAGACATCGTCAAGGAGATGGACATCGTCACCAAACTGGACCTGTCCGGTCAGTGCGTGTTGTGTGCGTGTGTGTGTGTGTGTGTGTGTGTGTGTGTGTGTGTGTGTGTGTATGTGTGTGTGTGTGTGTGTGTGTCTGTGTGTGTGTGTCTGTGTCTGTGTCTGTGTCTGTGCGTGTGTGTGTGTGTGTGTGTGTGTGTGTGTGTGTGTGTGTGTGTGTGTGTGTGTGTGTACGTGTGTGTGTGTGTGTGTGTGTGTGTGTGTGTGTGTGTGTGTGTGTGTGTGTGTGTGTGTGTGTGCGTCGTGCGTGTGTGTGTGTGTGTGTGTGTGTGTGTGTGTGTGTGTGTGTGTGTGTGTGTGTGTGTGTGCATCTGTGTGTGTAGGTGTGTGTGTGTCTGTCTGTGTGTAGGTGTGTGTGTGTCAGTGTGTATGTGTGTGTGTCAGTGAGTCAGTGTGTGTGAGTGAGTCAGTGTGTGTATGTGTGTGAGTGAGTCAGTGTCTGTGTGTAGGTGTGTGTGTGTGTGTGTATCAGTGTGTATGTGTCAGCGAGTCAGTGAGTGTGTGAGTAAGTCAGTGTGTGTGTGTGTGTGAATGAGTCAGTGTGTGTGTGTGTGTGTGTGTGTGTGTGTGTGTGTGTGTGTGTGTGTGTGTGTGTGTGTGTGTGAGTCAGTGTTATATATGTGTGCGTGTGTGTGATGTCTGTTTGTATGTATGTATGTGTCTGATTGTGTGTCTGTGTGTGATACGTTGTATGTAGGTGATGTGGTGGTGGCAGTGTGTGTGTGGTGTGTGTGTGTGTGTGTGTGTGCGCGCGCGCGCGTGCGCGTTTGCGTGCCCATGTGTGTTCATTCAGTATGTTACGAGTGTGTCTGTATGCATGCATGTACGTGGGCGCGTGAGTGATCGTGTTTGTGTGTACTCCTCTCTCTCTCTCTCTCTCTCTCTCTCTCTCTCTCTCTCTCTCTCTCTCTCTCTCTCTCCCTCTCTCTCTCTCTCTCTCTCTCTCTCTCTCTCTCTCTCTCTCTCTCCTCGTCAAACACATGAGCAGAGACAAAGCCGTCCTATCACCATTCATGCTTTGATGATCCAGGCCAACCTAATCTGTCCACATTTGTCATGGCAAATGTTCATCATCAACATCATCATCATCAGCTGCAGCAGCAGCAGCAGCAGCAGCATTTTTAACACATAACAATGTAATAATAATAATGAAATTACACAGCAGCAGCAGCAGCAGCAGCAGCAGCAGCGGCGGCAGTAGCATCATAACAATAATGATAACAATCCTAGTAATAGTGAAAACATAAATTGAATTTGTATATAGCACAATTCTAGTTGCAAATTACTGGCTGCACTTTTATACACCTTTCAGACCCTACCATATACACATATAACAGCGATCTTACAACGGAAATTATTGTGAACGCACAATGTGGGAAAGGAAAGATCAGTTTCTAGCAGTGCTTTGAAAGCAGATATGGTGGGCTTGTTTGGTAGCGTGGGAGGCAGAGATTTCCAATCAGTTGGGGCAGAGAAACTGAAGGACTGCTCACCAAACGATTTTAAATGTGGCTTTTGTATCTTCAGAAATATCTGACGCAGCTCTGTACAGCCAAGTGATTTTCTCTCTTGTGAACAGGTAACAGTCTGCAGGAGTACGATGGCGTCATTATACGGGACTTGATAGAGGTAAGCTTCAGAGTGTCCCTGTTGTTGTTTGGGATGAATGGAGGGGCAAGAGTGTGTGAGAGGGGGGGGGGGGGGTGTTGTTTTGTTGTTTTGTAAGACAGAGGGGCGGAGGGATCACACAATTAAAAAGCTGGGAAAGTAACCACCCGCTGAGTATGCAAATATGTTTGGATGTGTAACTTAAAACGGCTTGGGGGTGGGGCAGACAAATAATAAAAAACGAAAAAAAAAAAAAAAAAAAAAGAGGGGGAGAAAGAAAAAAAAACTTTGAGACAGAAGATGCCAAAGAGAGAGAGAGAGAGAGAGAGAGAGAGAGAGAGAGAGAGAGAGAGAGAGAGAGAGAGAGAGAGAGAGAGAGAGGCCAATGTGTTTCGCGTCACGTAACGCTAACGTGGGGGGCTGGGTGGGTTATACGTGCATGTCTTGTCACGAGCGGAAATCGTCACACCTGGCCGGCTCCAACCCAGAGTAAGTGAATGCACCATGGAGTACGAAACCACAAACAGTCTTCGAATACATGATCTTCCCCTTAGATGACGTCACATTTCAGGCCTTTGCACTCACCCGTGACCCTGTCTTTGCGCCAGCTGAAAGCACCCAAATAGTCCCATTTCTTTGATTTTTTATCTGTCTGCCTGGAACAATCAGGCCTGTACCTTGATGGTTCTATGAAAGGCAATGAGGAGAATCAACTGTCAGACACAACGACCGTTCTCAAAACAATCTGATTGCGCCAGTCCATAAATACTCCGACTGCTTTAAGCAATGTTTGGTGTGCAGCCACAGTCGTTAGATGGGCGTGGCGGCGCCTTCCGGACAGGGCGCTTACTCCGCATTCTCCTCGATGAAACATTGTTATCGTCCGTAGCGGGCTCAGGCAGTTGCTGTTGGGCATATTTTGGATCAGAACAGGCTGAATTGAACACAACGTGACTCTGTAACGGGGCGGAGACTGCCTCGTTATGGTCTTGTGTTGACTGCTGTCCTTATCACTTCTTTGTTTCAGTGTTCGTTATTGTAATGGCCAAGGTGAAAGTAGCCTCTTGTCTAACTCTCGCGCATTCTCCGACAT
>JADBJO010001122.1:338872-343872 GCA_016801955.1 Conus betulinus
TTCACGTGCTGTCTCATAGCTCTTCACGTGCTGTCTCACAGCTCTTCACGTGCTGTCTCATAGCCCTTCAGTGCTGTCTTATAGCTCTTCACATCCTGTCTCATAGCTCTTCACGTGCCGTCTTATAGCTCTTCACGTGCTGTCTCATAGCTCTTCACGTGCTGTCTCATAGCCCTTCACGTGCTGTATCATAGCTCTTCACGTGCTGTATCATAGATCTTCACGTGCTGTCTCTTAGCGATATCTGGGAAACCTAGGGACAGAGTGGAACGTGAGGGGGGGGGGGGAGGGGGGATCTTGTGTAGGACCTCCACTCCACTCCTGCCTTCAAAGAAAGTTTGTTTCCAAACACCTGACCGACCCTACGTTGTATTGTTGGTTTTTTTCCCTGCCGACTCTTTTCGGAAGAGGAGGAAGAGGAGTCGTGGGGGAGTGGGGGATTCTGAAGTTGGACAGAAAACGCACTGAAAAATAACGGACACCGAGAAATTGGAGTCGAGGACCAACAGAGCTGAGACAAAAACAGGCCTCACTTATGTACAGATTCTTTCAGGGGAAAGCACTCGCTAGCTTACAAATGGTCACAAGCTTGCGTTTATTAACGAAAACATGAAAAACGTAAGAGAGAGAGAGGGGGGGGGGGGGGGGGGAGGAGGGGGGGAGAGAGAGAGAAGGGGGGGGAGAGAGAGAGAGAGAGGGAGAGAGAGAGAGGACCTACTCACCCATACGCCTGTGCGCTATATTCATGTGAAACGTGCGGGTTCTTTTCCTTGGTATAAACAAAACTTACTTCTTTTTCCATTATCGGTACAGGAAATACGTGTCAAACGACAGCGAAATCGCTGAGCATCATCAGCAGCAGGGACATCACACTGAAGTACATTTTGATCATTGGTTTTGTAAAGATGTCGAAGGGAAACGAGGCAGGGTTGGTTTGATGTGTTCTGTATTTGAAGACTGCGAAGGCAGTGTATTGTTACCACACTGCGAACAGGCCTACAGTCAGTCTTTCTGCCATTGAGTTCGCTTCGAGCATCAGGAAGGGACGTTCATCAAGAAATCTGTCATTATATGTACAGCAGACTATTCCGGTTAGATACGTTTTGTGTGTGTGTGAGTGTGTGTGTGTGTGTGTGTGTGTGTGTGTGTGTGTGTGTGTGTGTGTGTGTGTGTGTGTGTGTGTGTGTTTTAAGTGAAATATTTCTTGGTGTGCTCCTCCGGATAGACGTTTTAATGCAGAATGGCTGTTCACCTTCATCCGTGCATGAGGAGCGATGGCCTAAACATGGATAACTATCCCTCCCTCTCTTGTCTTTGCCTCTCTTTCTTCTTCTTCTTTCTTCTTCTTCTTCTTCTTCTTCTTCTTCTTCTCTCTTCTCTCTCTCTCTCTCTCTCTCTCTCTCTCTCTCTCTCTCTCTCTCTCTCTCTCTGTGTCTCTCTCTTCTTTTTCTTCTACTTTCTTCTTTCTCTCTCTGTCTCTCTGTCTCTCCGCTTGTTTCTGTCTTTGTCTGTGTCTCAGTTTCTTTGTATGTCTGTCTTTCTCTGTGTCTGTCTCTCTGTCTCTCTGTCTCTGTCTCTATCTCTCTGTCTTTCTCTCTCAACCTTCTCTCATTTTGTCTTTCTGTCTATCTCTCTCTCTCTCTCTCTCTCTCTCAGCCTCTCTCTGTCTCTCTGTCTCTCTCTGTCTCTCTCTCTCTCTCTCTGCGCCCTCCATCTCTCTCTCTCTCTCTCTCTCTCTCTCTCTCTCTCTCTCTCTCTCTCCCCCCTCCCTCTCACCCTCCCCCCTGTGTTTTCAGGAGCAGAGCCCCCCTCAGGAGCATCTCTGGAGCGTCCTCCCTCTCACGACGAGCCGGAGTTTCCCCCTCCCTCAGGAGCAGGTGCTGGTGGGAGCTGCCTGGACGGTGCTGGCCCATCGTGGTCCGGTTGGTGCGAACCCAGCGGCGGCCCATCGTGGTCCGCTTTGGTGCCGTGCTGGGCCAGGACGTGGACTCCAAGGACGACGAGATGCAGCTCATGGACGAGAACCCCGTGGTGGTGAGAGGCCGATCCCATAGTGCCCAGGGTGGAGGAGGTGGGCGTGGAAGGGGGGGGGGGGGATAGTGTGATGGTCAGAGCGTATCGTTTGTAGGTTTTTGAGTGTCTGCTTGCAGTTGGCTCAGCAGACATCGGCTGAGTCGTGGTCATGAGACCCTCTTCTGAAATTCTGCCATTATATTCATTGATTCATTCATCCATTAGCTTTAAAGCATGCGCAGTGTAATCTCGAAACTTAGCGGATGTGGGCGTAGCGATAAAGGACTAATCCGCACGCAGTGACGTCTCACTGATGAAACTGAAGCTCAAACTGAAACTTGAAGTCGGTTATGTTTGTAATTCGTGACGTATTTTTGTAGTTTATTACGCGGCTCATGACACCTCTTTGTTATTTTGTTTTATATCAGTTTGTCACGTCTGACACGTGTTGTACGTGATAAGTTTTTGTTATAGCCATAATGTGTTTTTGTTGTTCATCATGCCTGATCATTATTCGTGACGTTCTGTTGTTGTTGTTGTTGTTGTTGTTGTTGTTGTTCCTGATGTCACTTTGTCTTGCCTTACATGTGTTGATCATCATCACATGTTTTTTTGTTGTTGTTGTTCCAAATGTCTGTCAGTTATTACGTTTATTGTTTATTGTGTTATTCAGTATGTTCGTTATGCCCCTCTGTTACTTGTTTTTTGTTATTCGTAATAAACACTTCTTATTTTGTAATATGTGCTTCTATTCATTATGTGTTATACCACAAACATACTCTGCCCCACAGGCTGTGATGGAGATTGACTGACAGCATGTTCCCCTCTGCCCCACAGGCTGTGATGGAGATTGACTGACTGACTGACAGCATGTTCCCCTCCGCCCCATAGGCTGTGATGGAGATTGACTGACAGACTGACAGCATGTTCCCCTCTGCCCAATAGGCTGTGATGGAGATTGACTGACTGTGACAGTATGTTCCCTCTGCCCAATAGGCTGTGATGGAGATTGACTGACTGACTGACAGTATGTTCCTCTCTGCCCCATAGGCTGTGATGGAGATTGACTGACAGACTGACAGTATGTTCCCCTCTGCCCAATAGGCTGTGATGGAGATTGACTGACTGACTGACTGACAGTATGTTTCCCTCTGCCCCACAGGCTGTGATGGAGATTGACTGACAGACTGTATGTTCCCCTCTGCCCCACACTGTGATGGAGATTGACTGACAGTATGTTCCCCTCTGCCCCCCATAGGCTGTGATGGAGATTGACTGACTGACTGACAGTATGTTCCCTTCTGCCCAATAGGCTGTGATGGAGATTGACTGACAGACTGACAGTATGTTCCCCTCTGCCCGATAGGCTGTGATGGAGATTGACTGACAGACTGCATGTTCCCCTCTGCCCAATAGGCTGTGATGGAGATTGACTGACTGACTGACAGCATGTTCCCCTCTGCCCAACAGGCTGTGATGGAGATTGACTGACAGCATGTTCCCCTCTGCCCAACAGGCTGTGATGGAGATTGACTGACAGACTGACAGTATGTTCCCCTCACCTTCCACAGGCTTTGATGGAGTTTTGCCTGACTGACAGGACTCCGTTCCCTTGTGGCCCAATTCGCCATGATGGATATTGACGGAAGTAATGTTCCCTTCTGCCCTCCCCAAGAGAAATGGAATTCACTGACAGACCTTCTGGTGGGTCCACCTCCAACAGGCTGTGATCATCGTCATCACCATCTTCTCCTCTGCCCAATCCTGTGATCCTGACTGACCTCCTCCTATGTTCCACACCTTCCACAGGTTCTGATCAGTCATCATCATCATCTCCGATCATCATCCTGTTCGCCATGATGGATAAAGACTCTAGTAAGACTCTCACACCGTCTGGAAATCAAGAAAAGGCCTTCTGGTGGGTCCACCCTCGCTCTCTCGTCATCTTCATCATCACCATTCTTCTCATCTACCTCATCCTCCTCCTCCTCATCCTCTCTCCTCCTCCTCCTTATCATCATCACTAACATCATCATCATCATCACCATTGTCACCATCCTCTCCTCCTCCTTCTTCTCCTCCTCCTCCTCCTCCTCTCCTCCTCCTCCTCCTCCTCCTCCTCCTCCTCATCATCATCATCATCATCATCATCATCATCATCATCATCATCATCATCACCACCATTATTATCATCATCACCACTAACATTATTATCATCATCACCACCCTCCTCCTCCTCCTCCTCTTCCTCTCCTCCTCCTCCTCCTCCTCCTCCTCCTCCTCCTCCTCCTCCTCCTCATCATCATCATCATCATCATCATCACCATCAACATCGTCATCATCATCCTCATCATCACCGTCACTGTTATCTGTGTATGTGTGTGCGTGTGTGTGTGTGCGTGCGTGCGTGCATGCATGTGCGTGTGTGTGTGTGTGTGTGTGTGTGTGTGTGTGTGTGGTGTGTGTGTGTGTGTGTGTGTGTGTGTGTGTGTGTGTGTGTGTGCATACGCCAAAGTAGAATAAAACGTGAATGTAATTACAAGAACGACAGTGACGGTTGTAGGGACACAAACGATAGTGATGACGATGACGACAAACGATTGGATGGGTGGGGTGCCACGTGACAAGAACTGATGGTGACGATGATAACTTTTAAAGCTGACAATGTCGCCGACGATGATGGCAGTGACCGTGAATAAAAATGACAAGGACGACGACGACGGCACTAACTAAATGAAAAAGGCGTGGCATACTGTGACAGGAGGCGAACATCCCGCTGTCGGAGAAAGCCCTGGACTTTGTGGTGGAGAAGCTGGACGCTGATGGCGACGGAGAGATTGACTACGGGTGAGTCGGCGTGCTGGTCTTCTCTGGGAGGCAGGAAGCTGTGGGTGTTCTGGAAAGAAGGAGGGCGTGCACTTTCAGCACAGAACTCCAGTGTAGGTTTACTGTCAAGGAGGAAAGTGCCGGTCATTTGAAGAAGGGAG
>JADBJO010001122.1:348872-353872 GCA_016801955.1 Conus betulinus
GTAGTCATACAGTCATAGAGGCCGTCATGGAGCATGGCAGTAGTCATACAGTCATAGAGCCCGTCATGGAGCATGGCAGTAGTCATACAGTCATAGAGGCCCCGTCATGGAGCATGGGAGCATAGAGGCCCTCATGGAGCATGGCAGTAGTCATACAGTCATAGAGGCAGTAGTCATGGAGCATGGCAGTAGCATGTCATACATAGAGGCAGTCATAGAGTAGTCCAGTCATAGAGGCCGTCATGGAGCATGGCAGTAGTCATACAGTCATAGAGGCCCTCATGGAGCATGGCAGTAGTCATACAGTCATAGAGGCCGTCATGGAGCATGGAGTATCATACATTCATAGAGGCCCTCATGGAGCATGGCAGTAGTCATAACTTCATAGAAGGGAAGGGGAGAGAATAAGTAAGAGACAGGTTATGGAGCCAAGTGGAGAAGCTGGCCAACCAGCTGAAGTTGGAGATCAGACATAACTCCGGTGTTTGGCCAGTTCTCTTCCCTCTCTGTCTCGTCCTGACGCCCATGGTGGTGGTAGGAGAACACGTTTGGAAAGATGTACATCACTGGCTCTGAGTGGAAAAAGTCATGGACAGGGAGAGGATGGGAGGAAGGGAGGATAAAATAATTACACGCTCATAATTCCAAAGGAATGCTGCGTAAAACAACATTCGTTAGAAGCTACAGGCATGTAAGATTTCATTCTGGGAGCAAAAGTTACTCTACGTGATGGTTATATATTTTTTATTGTTCCCAGCCTCATGTAAGATTTCCTTCGGTACATTTGGGACCTCTCGCCGAGAAATAAAACATAAATCAGTTGCAGGTATATATAGTGAAAAGAATAAACATGGCGGTGCTTTCAAGTAATGTCTAGTAAGCTTGTATACGAACCTTGTAGTTCAATGCCTGGTGAGCGTGCACACTGTCCATAAGTTTCATACGTCGTGTGTGCATTCAAATTAGTGATAATTACTGATTACTTCGTGCGTATTTACATAAACCACTGTTGATTCCAAACTTCATGCGCATTCACATGATTCATAACTGTGATTCCGTGCCTCGCGCTCATTGACGGTAGCTGTACCTACCAGTTCCATTCCTCAGTCTGGGAGCAACATTGGTCGCCGTTTCATTCTGCGCCGGTATGATGAGGCGAAAAGAGCCCTCTGTTCGTCCTTCGGTTTGATTGTCACGCCTGAAAAGACAAAAGAGGTCGAAACGCGTAGTGTTTGTTTTATAATTTGTTCATTCCTTCGTTTGGCAGCATAGGAATTCCCTTTTTCCATGGTTTTTTAATCTGCTGTCAGAAAGCCACGCTTTAATGGATGAAATTCGACTTTGTGGCTTCAGTCTACCCGTTTCAGGCTCAGATCACACTTTACACTAGAAATGAGTTCGCCAACACTGACACGTCCCACAAGCGTATGCCTCTGGTGAGTCTCGAACCCTCGACCTCTCAGCGCGTGATTTGTCAGTTACGCATTGTAACACGGCGCCTGGTTCTTCAGCCCGTTCTGCAGAGTCACTATCTGTTTAAGACCGTTATGTGGCGTCGTGTGGAGATGTGGATTGTGATAAACGTTTAAACCATTTTTTTCCTTGTCTTATTGACGTGATATGTGGTCGTCCTTATTGACGACTAGATTGTTGTTAAATCGTGGCTCATGTCATTGTTGACATCAATATTCATCGTCTGTAATTATTGGTATAAGTATACAATATTTTTCCAGTTACAATTTTACAGTAAAATACTAAAATTTGAATAGTTGTTGTCGTCGTCGTCGTCGTCGTCGTTATGAGCTCGTTGTGAAATCTTCGTTGTGTTGTTAATATGATATATTAATGCCTCTCATTATTTTCATAATCGTCGTCGTCGCTGTAAATTCCTTTTTTGTAAAGTCTTTACTTATGTTGTAGATATTGATATTGATTTTCTGTGATTGCTGTCATCAAAGATGCCGTGACTGTAAGTTCGTTGCAAAAAAAATAGGTCATGTCACTGTTGATATTGATGCTCAGTCTGTGATTATCGTCGTCGTCTTCGTCGTCCTCGACAAGACTTGGTGTGGTGGTGAGATGGTTGTGGTTCACTTTATCATGTCCAGCCAGCTACAGGGTAAGGCTGGCACCATGATGACTTCATCATGTCCAGTCACAGGGTACGGCTGGCACCATGATGACTTCATCATGTCCAGCCACAGGGTAAGGCTGGCACCATGATGACTTCATCATGTCCAGCTACAGGGTAAGGCTGGCACCATGATGACTTCATCATGTCCAGCTACAGGTTAAGGCTGGCACCATGATGACTTCATCATGTCCAGCCACAGGGTAAGGCTGGCACCATGATGACGTCATCATGTCCAGCTACAGGGTAAGGCTGGCACCATGATGACTTCATCATGTCCAGCTACAGGGTAAGGCTGGCACCATGATGACGTCATCATGTCCAGCTACAGGGTAAGGCTGGCACCATGATGACGTCATCATGTCCAGCCTGTCTGAATGTGTTGCAGCCTGCTGCAGGGGTAAGGCTCCCGTGATGGAGCCCTCGGAGAAGCCGGCGCCGACAGAGGAGGGCTCCACCCCCGCCATGCCGGCCCTCAGCCTCAAGAAGGGCGCCCTCCTCAAAGGACTGGTCTGACCTGACGCTGGGCTCCACGCCCTGCACGTGATCCTCGACGGCATCGTCACCAACAACGGAACCAACACACTGTTCCAAGCGGGACAACCTGGTTCACATCGTCACCAACAACGGAACCAACACACTGTTCCAAGCGGGACAACCCTTCACAACGTCACCAACAACGGAACCAACACACTGTTCCAAGCGGGACAACACTTCACAACGTCACCAACAAACGAACCAACACGCTGCTGTCCAAGCAGGGACAACATTCACATCGTCACCAACAACGGAACACAACACACTGTTCCAAGCGGGACAACACTTCACAACGTTCACCACCAACAACGGAACCAACACGCTGTTCCAAGCAGGACAACCCTTCACAACGTCACCAACAACGGAACCAACACGCTGTTCCAAGCAGGACAACATTCACATCGTCACCAACAACGGAACCAACACACTGTTCCAAGCGGGACAACACTTCACAACGTCACCAACAACGGAACCAACACGCTGCTGTTCCAAGCAGGACAACACCTTCACAACGTCACCAACAACGGAACCACACACGCTGTTCCAAGCAGGCCAACATTCACATCGTCACCAACAACGGAACCAACACACTGTTCCAAGCGGGACAACACTTCACAACGTCACCAACAACGGAACCAACACACTGTTCCAAGCAGGACAACACTTCACATCGTCACCAACAACGGAACCAACACACTGTTCCAAGCGGGACAACACTTCACAACGTCACCAAACAACGGAACCAACACGCTGTTCCAAGCAGGACAACCCTTCACAACGTCACCAACAACGGAACCAACACGCTGTTCCAAGCGGGACAACCCCTCACATCACCATCGTCACAACGGAACCAACACACTGTTCCAAGCGGGACAACACTTCACAACGTCACCAACAACGGAACCAACACGCTGTTCCAAGCGGGACAACACTTCACAACGTCACCAACAACGGAACCAACACGCTGTTCCAAGCGGGACAACACTTCACAACGTCACCAACAACGGAACCAACACGCTGTTCCAAGCGGGACAACACTTCACAACGTCACAACAACGGAACCAACACGCTGTTCCAAGCGGGACAACACTTCACAACGTCACCAACAACGGAACCAACACGCTGTTCCAAGCGGGACAACACTTCACATCGTCACCAACAACGGAACCAACACACTGTTCCAAGCGGGGCAACTCAACACCTGAAGAAAAGGGGAAGGAAGGCAACGTCACCAACAACTGAACCAGCTCACTGTTCCAAGCGGGACAACTCAACACCTGAAGAAGAGGGTCATGTGAGAGAATGGTGGGGCTGAGTCTGCAATTCCATCTTCATCTAATGCTGCGATCACCGCAGAAATGACATTCCACTCATGTACATACAGGCTTGGCCTTCGGAAAGGGGCACTCCTTGTAGGATCGGTGTCGGACGAGTGAACACTATCAGGCAACATAAACAGCAAGAATGCAACACACCCATCCATGAAACTAAAAGACGAGGTCCCTCCATTGGAGGAACTGATGTAATTGTATCCTCATCCACGTACACGCTACATGCAGCACCAACCAAGCAACAACTCAATTGCCCAGCTGTGTCCATACTGTGCCTGAAAAAATAGCAGTCCGGTGAACTATTGGTGTGGTCACAACAAACCTCATCATCCATGGAATAGCATATTGCTATGGCTTGACTGAACAAAACGATTGATGAAAGCATGTAAGGGATAATGTCAACAAACTATGTGAGCGCTGTCGTTGGAAGATATGATCGATGCACTGGTTTTCACCAAAATTCAAAACGTCATCATTCCGGTTCAGCTGAATTCGTTTCAAGAATAGTCCGCTGTGTATTTTACCCGGGACACACAAATACTCTGTGTGTGTGTGTGTGTGTGTGTGTGTGTGTGTGTGTGTGTGTGTGTGTGTGTGTGTGTGTGTTTTGCTCGCGTGCACGTGTGTGTGTGTGTGTGTGTGTGTGTGTGTGTGTGTGTGTGTGTGTGTGTGTGTGTGTGTGTGTGTGTGTGTTTTGCTCGTGTGCACGGTGCGTGTGTGTGTGTGTGTGTGTGTGTGTGTGTGTGTGTGTGTGTGTGTGTGTGTGTGTGTGTGTGTGTTTCGCTCGCGTGCGCGGTGCACGTGTGTATATGTGTGTGTGTTTTTTTCTGTGTGCGTGTGTGTGTTTTGTTCGCGTGCACGGTGCACGTGTGTGTGTGTGTGTGTGTGTGTGTGTGTGTGTGTGTGTGTGTGTGTGTGTGTGTGTGTGTGTTTTGCTCGCGTGCGCGGTGCACGTGGGTGTGTGTGTGTGTGTCTGTGTGTGTGTGTGTGTGTGTGTGTGT
>JADBJO010001122.1:366372-368872 GCA_016801955.1 Conus betulinus
AACATCATTGACAACATCATCACTGGCAACAACATCACTGACAACATCACCACTGGCAACAACATCACTGGCAATATCACTGGCAACAGCATCACTGACAACATCACTGGCAACAACATCACTGACAACATCATTACTAGCAACAACATCACTGACAACATTATCACTGGCAACATCACTGACAACAACATCACTGGCAACATCACTGGCAACAACATCCCTGACAACATCATCACTGACAACATCATCACTGACAACATCACTGGCAACAACAACATCACTGGCGACATTATCACCGGCAACAACATCACTGGCAACAACATCACTGGCAACAACAACATCACTGGCAACATCATCACTGGCAACAACGCTCATCTGTTGTCAGTGTGTCGATCGTCGTCTGCCCTCAGCGGCATTGTCTGCACGGGGCTCATGCCGGCCGCTCCCCACACAGCCACACCCAGGCGTTCTGACGCTGACAGCATGGACAGATGGACCCGTCACTACCTAGACAGAGATAGACGGAGAGATGTAAAACACACACACACACACACACACACACACACACACACACACACACACACACACACACACACACACACACACAGATATATGGTGGTGGTGGTGGTGGTGGTGATGATGATGATGATGACGACGACGACGACGACGACGACGACAGCGAGGAGGAGGAGGAGGAAGAGGAGAAACTGAGCCCTACGCCTTTGTTTTCAAGACATGGAATAGGACAATCATCATCTTATGTCACTGGTAAAGAAAACAAAATAATAAGTTTCATTATTCCTCCAAAGTAGATATTAGTAGTATGACCAGCATGTGACAAGTTTGTCGCTCTCTGGAGAAGTCATCAGGTTTTCTACTGGAAACTGGCTGCTTGCTGGTGACAGCCACTTCCAAAATAAGGCAAAAAGGAAACTCAGACATCGAGTAAAAACCTGCGTGTGTGAACATAAACCTGCATAGATAAAAAGGGTTTTCGAAAAAAAAAAGAGAGAAAAAAAAAACACGCACTGAAGAGGAAAATACCAGTTTGACATGAAATGGTGGTGAAATCCTTAGCATCATCTTCATCATCATCATTCTCATCGATCAGCATCAAAAATGTCTCAAATCTGTGGCCCTTCATGCCCCGCTCTCATGGTGACGTCAGTTTTCGATGTCCTCTGCATGTCTGCGGTTTTGGTTTGGTTCCGTCGGGGTCACCGGTACTGGCGAGTCCATGGAGGGGCTGTCGTTGGACGGACGTGGTGGCGCCCTCCGGAGGAAGAGCTCACTTATGCCGGCTCCGCGACTAAGCAATGATTGTCGTCAGTAGGGGGCTTAGTATGTGGTGTCCTGCGTATGTTGGATCAGAACAGGCGTCACTGAACACCACCGAAGTGATTCAGCAGCAGTGCAGTGTCTCCTCCGGTGGGTTGCCTCTTGACGACTTGACATTGACTGCTCCCTTTGCCGGTGCCGGAGCTGCTGCGGGGCCGACCGGGCTGTGGCTGTGGACGGGGTGTCGGAATGAGCGGCATGGATGCACTGCCACTGAGGTGGCACAGAAGATGGGATAGCAAAAAAAAAAAAAAAAAGAAAGAAAGAAAAAAGAAAGAAAGAAATTCTGGAAAAAGTGAGTCTAACGATTGCAAAGTGGAAAATGTAATAGACGCATCCTATTGGGGCCTGGCCCTACATTTACGACAACAGCACCAATTCTTCACCAAAAGGTCGTCAGGAAGGGATTGGGGGAAGAGGTAGGCAGGGTTGGGGTGAGGGGCAGGGGGCAGGGGGGGGGGGGGGTCAGGGAGGGGACGATGGGGGTGGGGGGGGGGGGGGTAAAGGGAGTGGTGGAGGGGACAGAAGTTATTCTCGTTCAATGAATAAGACACACGTTCTTTTGCCTGGTGTGTGTGTGTGTGTGTGTGTGTGTGTGTGTGTGTGTGTGTGTGTGTGTGTGTGTGTGTGTGTGTGTGTGTGTGTGTGTGTGTGTGTGTGTGTGTGTGTGTGTGTGTGTGTGTGTGTGTGTGTGTGTGTGTGTGTGTGTGTGTGTGTGTGTGTGTGTGTGTGCAAGGAGGCACAACCTACTTCATGCATAGCTTGTTGAATGTGCTTAATGATGTGTTTCTATCCTGATTTTTAGGTTAATTCTGTTGTTGATTTTCTGTTCCCCATTGTGCACTTTCTGGCAGCTTCAGTTTTTGTCGTTGTCGTTGTCGTTGTCCTTGTTGTCGTTGTCGTCGTTGTTGTTTTTTTTTTTCAGAACAAGGTCAGAGAGATGAAACTCGCCTCCGCCACCCTCCCCCCCCCCCCCCCCCCCCCCCCCCCCCCCCCACCTCATCCTGCCACCCAAATCCACCACCCCCCCCCTTTTTTTTTTTTTTTTTTTTTTAATTATTTCCTTAATATGTGCTCCAGTTGCTTTTGTTGTTGCTTTTGATTTAGTTTTTTTTCTCTTTTTTTTTTTTTTAAAACAAATCAAATCTGCTGTATTAGCATG
>JADBJO010001122.1:373872-383872 GCA_016801955.1 Conus betulinus
GCATGTTGTAGCGGCAGGTGACCTTTTGCATGTTGTAGCGGCAGGTGACCTTTTTGCATGTTGTAGCGGCAGGTGACCTTTTGCATGTTGTAGCGGCAGGTGACTTTTTGCATGTTGCAGCGGCAGGTGACTTTTTGCATGTTGTAGCAGCGGGTGACCTTTTGCATGTTGTAGCGGGCAGGATGTGACTTTTTTGCATGTTGTAGCGGCAGGTGACCTTTTGCATGTTGTACCGGCAGGTGACCTTTTGCATGTTGTACCGGCAGGTGAGCTGTGGATGACCACTGTGGAACAGACTGTCACTGTATCTGAATGGATTAGGGTTGCAGAGATTGGGTTTGCCCTGTCACTGTGTTATGATACAGGTGTACAAGGAACGCGCGTCTCTGCTGGTTTCCACGATGGTAGTGGCGCCCTCTGATGGCGGTGGTGAGAGAGAGAGGATGTCTTCTTTCGGACATCTCTCAGGTACTTGTGTCTAGGCACCAACTACAAGGAACACACTGCTGTGTTGTCTCTTAGACACTCGTGTTAATCAACTGTATTGAAGACAGTCTTAAAACACATTTCTTCCGCAAAAAAAAGTCGTTAAAAACAAGGATGATATGATTATATATACAGCATCTGTGGAAAGTTTTAGTCATGTTTGTATGTGTTACCAAACATACAGACTATCAGCCAATGAATGATCGTATATGAGTGAGTCACTGTGTGATTTTTCTATGGGTAGTGATAGTACTGGTACTATATGATGCCGTATATGTGAAGTACCCGCAAATGAATCTCTAAATAATGGTATGGATCCGCGAAGCGGTTATAGATCCAAGGACAGATGCATGATCCATTTAGCATAATGACGTAAAAAAAAAAAAACTAACGCAAAGATGGAATGCGCTCCAAAGACATAAATCACTGAATTGTGACAGGGATCTGGATTAACATGGTGCATGAAGGATCCGCTTGGCGGTGACAGTGGGCTGCGTTCTCCCTGGTGCCTTTCTGGTGTGTGATGATGGTCCTGGACAGTGGGTCCAAGGATGTGGTAATGGACGCGTACGCAGTCATGAATTTCCTGCTTTCCTCTCTTCTTCATCATATGCCACGGAGTGCAGGTATTTTAAACAGTCTGATCCTCTTTGTTGTGACGTCGGTTTTTTTTTCTGTTTGTTTTTGCTCGTTTTTTTTGGTGTTTTTTTTTTTTTTTTTTTTTTTTTTTTTTTTTTTTTTGTCATTCTGTTATTTACCATGCTGGTATCGACGTACTGATGCACGCACTTTGCCATATGAGGACTGTGATCGTCGTGTTGATTCTTATCGTTGTTTTTATACTGTTGATCGTTGTTGTTGAGTACTGTTGTTCTTACCGTAGAGTTGTTGTTGTTGAGTACTGTTGTTCTTATCGCAGAGTTGTTGTTGAGTACTGTTGTTGTTTCTTGTCGCAGAGTTGTTGTTGAGTACTGTTGTTCTTATCGTAGAGTGTTTGTTGTTGAGTGTTGCTACTGTTGTTCTTATCGTAGAGTTGTTGTTGAGTACTGTTGTTCTTATCGTTATCGTAGAGTTGTTGTTGAGTACTCTTGTTCTTGTCGTAGAGTTGTTGTTGAGTACTGTTGTTCTTGTCGTGGAGTTATTCAAGCTTTGATTATTTTTTGTTCTTATCCTTGAGTTGTTGATGCTGCGATTACTGTTGCTTCCGTTGAAGAGTTGTCTCTGCTTTGATTATTCCTGTTTCATTGAAGAGTTATTGCTGCCTTGATGACCGTTGCTTTATTGAAGAGTTGTTGTTTTGAGTACAGTTTTTTTTTTTTTCGTTTGTTTGTTATGTTTGTTTTTTTGTTTTTTGGGCTTTTTTTTGGGGGGGGGGGGGGGGGGGGGGGGGGGGCTGGGGCTCGGTTTGTTTTTCAACAGATGTGATCCTGCTTTGATTACACGTGTTTTTATTAAAGAGTTGTCACTGTTTTAAATTAGAGCTGTTTTTATTGAACATTTGTTCCAGCTTTAAGTACGGTTGTTTTAATTAGGTAGTTGTTGACGTTTGGTTGTTATTGTTTTCAATAAACAGTCGTTGCCGCTTTCATTACCGTCGTTTGTGTTGATTAGTTGAGACTGGTTGCTGCCCCCTTTTGAGTGTGCTATGGGCCGTTGGGGAAGACTGGAACCACACAGTCCAGTGTCATGTCTCCCTGAGAGTGTTGCTCAAATTTCCTGACCAACATTCCAGGTGTCTGTAATTCTCGGGCCTGGTTGACGCCGGGATATATTATGAAAGTAAGCGTAGAGTACAACCCTGCCACGCAGTCTGAGATCGGAATTAAAATTGGTAGCATCATCTTCATACCTCATCAATCAACATGAAAGACCGTCTCAGATTCTGTGAGTCTTCAGGCCATACTCTCATGGTGATCTCGTTACCGACTTCCTCTTCACGTTTATGACCTTGATGACATTCTGTCGGGATTACCTTCATCGGCAAATTCATGGGAACTGTCGTTGGATGGACGTGGTGGCGCCCTCTCGGATCAAGAGCCGACTCACTGCCGGCTTCACGACTCAGCCATTACTGCCATCAATAGGCGGGCTGAGCAGGTGGTGTCCTGCATATGTTGGATCAGGACAGGCGCCATTGAACATCACCGATGTGACTCGGCAGCAGTGCAGTGTCTCCGCCTGTGGGTTGTCTCATGACGACTTGACATTGACTGCTCCCTGTGGGATTGCCGGTGCTAGGACTTTGACTGTGGACGGAGAACCGGACTGAGCGACATGAAACAATGCCGCGAGGCGGTACGGAAGATGGGACAGCCCCCCCCCCCCCCCCAAAAAAAAAAAAAAAATGTGTGTGTGTGTGTGTGTGTGTGTGTGTGTGTGTGTGTGTGTGTGTGTGTGTTGTCATACCACCAATATCCAAACTAAAGCCCAACGGAAACTCAATTGTTGCTTCTTTCATTGATGAATGTGTGAAATTCCTTTCAAACAGTGA
Organism: Conus betulinus; assembly: GCA_016801955.1. Taxonomy (NCBI): domain Eukaryota; kingdom Metazoa; phylum Mollusca; class Gastropoda; order Neogastropoda; family Conidae; genus Conus; species Conus betulinus. The sequence continues at coordinate 376,850 of JADBJO010001122.1, forward strand.
CATAGCTAAAAGTGTGATAAAGATATTTTTTCTTTCTTCTTTGCGTCTTATTTTTTTTTTAACTTTGTTGTTGTTGTTATTGTTGAGAGGGGGCGAAGGTCCAAAGACCCAACCCGCGCCTGGATCCGCCCCTGCAATTATTATGTTATGTATCTACAGAAGGGCGAGGGAGTCGCTGACATGTTTATTTGTTACCCTTAGAAATATGCCATGTCTTCATCATCACCACCATTCCTCTCTTGTTTGTTGGGAGTTAGGAGCCATATCATCATCATCGTCATCGTCACCACCATTCCTCTGTTGTTTGTTGAGAGTTGGGAGCCATGTCTTCATCATCATTCCCACCATTCCTCTCTTTGTGTTGGGAGTTGGGAGTCTATGGTGCTCACATTACCGTTGGGGGGAGAGCGACAAATCGTGGTATGATGACGTCATGTCCTGTTGATTATACGTGGCAGCACACTCCAAGGAGGTCCACGACTTGTGAACAGCTCTGTCCTAATACAATCCAACCTCTGTGTGTGTGTGTGTGTGTGTGTGTGTGTGTGTGTGTGTGTGTGTGTGTGTGTGTGTGTGTGTATGTGTGTGTGTATGTGTGTGCGTGTGTGTGTGTGTGTGTGTGTGTGTGTGTGTGTGTGTGTGTGTGTGTGTGTGTGTGTGTGTGTGTGTTGTGTGTGTGTGTGTGTGATGTTAACTCTGTGTGTGTGTGTGTGTGTGTGTGTGTGTGTGTGTGTGTGTGTGTGTGTGTGTGTGTGTGTGTGTGATGTTAACTCTGTGTATGTGCGTGTCTGTGTATGAACGCGCATGCTCATATACGTCAGAGATGTGTTACAGTCGTAGCATTTTGGAACAAATATGTGCAGGTGAAAATTGATTGTAGGCAAACAATTCCTCTGTCGTCATTACCACGACGTTTGTTTGATTGTGACAAAACAAAGAATGGAAGAGGAAGGGATAAGAAGAAGAGAATTTACTGGAAATTCATGAGACCCATCCACATTTAATAATAATAATAATAATAATGAATACTTATATAGCGCCTATTCTCGGCTAGAGCCCAAGCTATAAGCGCTTTACAATCAACACTCGTTTACACAACGGGCTGCCTACCTGGGTAGTGCCGACTGAAGAGCTGCCAGCTGGCGCTTCATTCAGTCGTTTCCCGTGTCATCCAGTCACTATCGTTCAATATCGTTCACTCAGTTTCCTTACTTCCTTCATTCTTTCCATTTCTCACGCAGGGTGCATGCTATGTGTAACGTGTCATCCATACCAATGGCCAAACTGGCCTTCTCTTCCGAAAGTTGGTGATGGGATTTTACGTGTGTGCAAGATATTATGCGTGCGTTCACACACGGAACCTCGGTTTATAGTCTCATTCGAAGGACTGTATGAGAAATGGAGTCAGAACCAATGTTAACTCCGAGGGAAAAATCCCCCTGTACCGAAACGCCCCAGCGGAGATTCGAACCCGCAACCTCAGGATCACCAAGATTACGAGTCAGGCGCTCTACCAACTGAGCTATTCCGGCTCCCATCTGTGCTGTGAAGACAAATAATTGTTATCCTGCCTTTAGACGATTTTTGTCTCCCAAGGTCACCAAACGATGTAAGGGACACTGTGTAATCCATGTCAGCACGAAAACACTATATAATCCATGTCAACACTAAAACACACTATATAATCCATGTCAACACTAAAACACTATATAATCCATGTCAGCACTAAAACACTATATAATCCATGTCAGCACTAAAAACACTATATAATCCAAACACTAAAACATATAATCCATGTCAGCACTAAAACACTGTGTAATCCATGTCAGCACTAAAACACTGTGTAATCCATGTCAGCACTAAAACACTGTGTAATCCATGTCAGCACTAAAACACTGTGTAATCCATGTCAGCACTAAAACACTATATAATCCATGTCAGCACACTAAAACACTATATAATCCATGTCATGCACTAAAACACTATATAATCCATGTCAGCGTTTTAAGGCCTACCGTAAATTCGAGCCAGCATTTAATGTTACACTGAAAATGAATCAAAGGACAACTCCCGACCAGTTACTTCCCTTGTTATGGGGGGATTTGCACCGATGAAATCACAAACATCCATGTCAGGGGGGGGGGGGGGGGGGGGGGGGGGGGGGGGGGGGGGGGGGGAGGATTTGCATCACGATGAAATCACAAACAACCTTCAAACACATGACCTTCCCCTTAGCTGACGTCACATTTGAGGTCTTTGCACTCACCAGTGACCCTATCTTTGCGCCAGCGTGAAACACCCAAATAGTCCCTATTCTTTTGATTTAGATCTGTCTGTTTTGAAACCACCTGGCTTGTACCTTGATGGCTAAATGAAAGAAAATAAGGAGAATCAACTTTCAGACACAATAAAAATGCTCAAAGCATTCTAATTGCGCCAGGCTATAAATACTCGACTCCTTAAGCCAGGCCTTGGCGCATCAATTGTTGGTGTGCAGCCACACCAGCGCTAACAGCAGCTACAAATTGAGTGACATAACCTCTGTCTGGAACTCCTGAACCCTGCGATCATCGATTTGTTGATCAAGTCAAAACTGTTCAAACAAACGCATAATTCTTCAGTGAATTAAAATCGTACTGAATTTAGGAACAAGGATAAGCTGTAACGTCATGAATTAGTCGAATGTGGGTATTGTCGAAGTCCAAACTCTAGATCCTCTTAAAGCATCATACGTTATTTGTGTCGTAACTTATTCCCTTTTCAGAAATATGCACTATATTCAAACAAAAACAAACCTTTAATCTCTTCATTTTACAATACATATTGACCAGATGAAAAATTCTTACAGGAAAAAACTGATCAGTTATAGGGTAAACGTATATTTTAAACGGGGTAACTAAAACCAGTAATCCTAATTCTGCCATCAACAAAGTCATTAATTTGTGTTGTTATTGTTGTCACTGTGTCCGTGGTTCGTGTTTATTTTAGAATCTCCCCAGTAGCAGTACTTTCATTTCATTTCATTCTTGATACTGTTAAGAACTGCAACGCGCGTGCAAATCCTTACGCGCGTGTGCATATATGCACGCATAAAGGCATACAAATATGCGTGCGAAATGGCCAACTACTGACACATCTCTGGATCAGATTACACACACACACACACACACACACACACACACACACCACACACACACACACACACACACACACACACACGCACGCACGCACGCACGCACGCACGCACGCACGCACACACACATACACGCACGCACGCACGCACGCACGCACGCGCACACTCTCTCTCTCTCTCTCTCTCTCTCTCTCTCTCTCTCTCTCTCTCTCTCTCTTTGGTTTTTATCCGAGTGACACGTTGGTTGACGTGCAAAATATTCTTTATTGGTTCCATTCTGTGAAAATCGTTCCGGGTATTCAACAAACAAATAAAAGAAAAGCATGTAAACCCCGTCTCACTTTCCACTGGATTTCGCTATCCTAAGCGTTGCTTTAATGACTTAAAACATTCAAAGACACAAAACTGTAAAGAGAAAAGAAAGATGTGTGTGTGTGTGTGTGTGTGTGTGTGTGTGTGTGTGTGTGTGTGTGTGTGTGTGTGTGTGTGTGTCTGTCTGTCTGTCTGTCTGTCTGTCTGTCTGTCTGTGACAATTTCCAGATGTTACACAGTGTGTGTGTACGCGCAATTGAATTTAGTTGAAATTAAACAGGCCATTTATTGCTGTCGTTCATTCTTTTCCCCTCTTCCATCCCACCACACTCCGCTTTCGTTCATTCCCCAAAGTGACTGGCTTTAAGCTATGACCGCTGTGGTAGAGGGATGTCAGGGGAATGTACTCTGTAGAGGGTGACAGGGGAATGCACTCTGTAGAGGGATGTCAGGGGAATGTACTCTGTAGAGGGATGTCAGGGGAATGCACTCTGTAGAGGGATGTCAGGGAAATGCACTCTGTAGAGGGATGACAGGGGAATGCACTCTGTAGAGGGATGTCAGGGGAATGTACTCTGTAGAGGGATGTCAGGGGAATGTACTCTGTAGAGGGATAACAGGGGAATGCACTCTGTAGAGGGATGACAGGGGAATGCACTCTGTAGAGGGATGACAGGAGAATGTACTCTGTAGAGGGATGACAGGGGAATGCACTCTGTAGAGGGATGACAGGGGAATGCACTCTGTACATGGATGACAAGAGAATGTACTCTGATACGTGGCATGCGTAGACAACTCAATCCTCCATCTCTCAGTCAGGAATTCCGTGCACGTGACAACCATCTGCTGACAGAAGACACCGGCATCTTCTAAGTTTTAGATATTTATCGATCATAGAAAAAAAAAAAAAAGAAAAAAAAAATATAGAGAAGAAAAGTCTTCCCACATGATTTTATTGGATTGTTTGTGTTGGATGAGACGACAAACCGAAGTTTCGTTTGCAGCAAGAACTTATGACCTTTGCAAAAAAAAAAATGGCAGTCATGAAGAAGGCCCAGGCAAAATGACAGAAAATATCCATTTTGATGGGTCAGCAAAAACATAATTATCTAGACAGGAAAGACAATGTGGATAACGGATATGACGCAAATTTTTGTTATGACGCTCAAAGAACACAAGATCAGACAAGCCAAGAAAAGGTAAGGCTTGACAAAAAACAATTTGCTGCTGTGAGAGAGATTTGTGGCGTGAGTCGGGGCTCTGTGTGTGAGGGAGGGGGAGGGGGGAGTGGATGGATGTGGGTGTGTGAGTGTGAGAAAGAGAGAGAGGAAGAATGAGACAGGAAGAGTGGGGGAACACACACACACACACACACACACACACACACACACACACACACACACACACACACACAGATGGGCGGACGGGGGGGGGGGGGGGGAGGGAGAGAGAGAGAGAGAGAGAGAGAGAGAGAGAGAGAGAGAAAGAGTCTGTGTGTGTGTGTGTGTGTGTGTGTGTGTGTGTGTGTGTGTGTGTGTGTGTGTGTGTGTTAGATGTGTGGTGGCCGGATGTTGAAGGGCATTATGAGGGGCTAGGTGACAGGTGGGGAAATGGGGGGGGGGGGGGAGAAGAGAAGGAATGTTGATGGTGTCGGATGTCAGTAAAAGGAGTGAAAGCGTTCACACAATAATATCTTCCGTGTGCTCTTTGCTTTTCTGTTTGGCGCTCTGAGCTCCGCCAAGATGAGATGCATATATTTTCATTATCATTGATGTCATTATCGTGCAGATACTCAAGCAAGGTAGAGGTAGGATAATGCTGCTTACAGCCCAGCCGACCGCAAAGGGCCATTTTAGGGCTGTCACCACGTTGAAGGCAACTCAAAAGTTTTTTTTTAATCACACATCTCTTTAAAATACACGTTCTAAAAACGTACCAGCAAATGACTGCTGAAGACAAAGAAAACTAAAACTAAAGAAAAACTTCAAACATCCATTGACAAAGGAAGCGCTCACTGAAGAGGAAAGAACGCAGGTCTTGTGAAGGTCATACAGGCCACACGCCACAGTTAGGAGTTGCACTAAAACACTGTATATAATCCATGTGAGCGTGTTGAGGCCTACCATAACTTTGAGCCAGCATTTAATGTTACACTGATAAACGATCAAAAGGACAACTCCCCGCCAATTATTTCCCTTGCTTTGATGGATTTTTTTTTTTTTTTTTACCGATGAAATCAAAAACAGTCTTCAAATGCATGACTTTCCCCTTAGTTGACGTCACATTTCAGGTCTTTGCACTCACCCCTGACCCCATGTTTGCGCCAGCTTGAAGCGCCCAAATAGTCCCCTTCCTTTGATTTTTTGATCTGTCTGCTCGGAACCACCTGGCCTGTGCCTTGATGGTCATGTGAAGTAAATGAGGAGAATCAACTTTCAGACTCGATACAACAACAACAAATCCAGTTGCGCCAGTCTATAAATACGCCACTCCTTAAGCAAGACCTTGGCGCATTAATTTTGGCGTGCATCCACAATAAATGAAACAATATTACCCATGTTTGTTAAAAGGGAAATAACCGGAAGGGGGGGGGGGGGGGGGGGGGGAGGCCACTCCATAACAGACCATATTCATTCGCTGCCGTATCACAACCCACCTCACTTCTGGCGATCCAACATATGCAGTAGAGTCCTCAGCTGTCTGGTCAGCTCTGCCTCCTCCTCCTCTTCCTCCTCTTCCTCTACGGAGGATTCCGTCACGTCCGGTTCCGGCGATTCCGTGCTTCCTTCCGCCTCCTCCTCCTCCTCTGCCTCTGTCTCTTCCTGCGCCTGTTCGATTTCCTCCAGTGCCATTTCCAGTGCCAGCTGTGAGGACAGTGGCAATACTTGTGTCAGTGGCCCGAAATACAGCTGGGTATGTCCAGACAATACATATAGGAGGCTGCTATAGCCCGAAATCCAGCTGGGTATGTCTAGACCATACGTATAGGTGGCTGCTACAGTGCCAACTGTGGGGACAGTGTCAATACTTGTGTCCCTGGCCGCTGGGTATGTCTAGACAGTGCATGAAGGGGGGGGGGGGGGGGGGTTGTGCTATATTATAACGAGTAATGTCCACCGTGCCCACGTGTTCTTTGATGCCAGACAGAACTGAATTCCTTGCTGCCTGTATCCCTGTTTAAAACAATGGTTGATTTGCTTATTTTCACTTTCTTTCTTTCTTCTTCTTAGTGTCTTTCTTTTTCTTTTTTTTTTTTTTTACTGGATTTTTGTTATGTCATTTCTTGTGTTTTCCTTTTCGATATTTTTAGGAGGAAGCAAGGGTGGTTAGCAGAGGTACTTATAGCAGGAATGGTGAAATTGTCAATCAAGTTAAGAACATTAATTATGACTGTCCTGTTTAGACTATTCATAGCATACTGCCAAAAGGTGACAAGACATGCATATAAAGACTCTATACCGCATTCCCACACGATGTTCGTACTTTGAGCAATGAGTACTAAACCCATCCTCTGTGTGTGTGTGTGTGTGTGTGTGTGTGTGTGTGTGTGTGTGTGTGTGTGTGTGTGTGTGTGTGCG
>JADBJO010001122.1:386372-391372 GCA_016801955.1 Conus betulinus
CCAGTATGAAAGTACACTTCTCACAGTCTTCACAATGAAAGAAGGCTAACAGGGCCCACTTCAAGGCTGAGTATTATCATTCAGTCACATGGAACTGACCATTCCAAGAGATCAGAGAGGAAGCTGGGAGCTTTAGGTCTGCTGTTAAAAATGTCAGCTTTTATAGGAACTATGAACAGAGTGGAACGCCATAACCAAGACTGGATCATCAAGAGAACACACGTGTGGTTTTGTAAGCTCACAAGGGAAAAATACTGCAGGCAGGCGAAGAAGATTAATTTCCTTCGTCATCTCTGCCATATTTTCCCGAGGTTGGTGTATGGCTGCCTTAATGGCGGGATAAAAAAAAAAAACAAAAAAAAAACGGACATACACACAAAACTACACCCCCTTTGTTGGGTAGATGGGATTAATCCTTGCCTGTCTATACAGGAAGTATCCGCAGGTGTATCAGCCTGCGTATACAGAAGAAGAAGAAAAAAAAATCTCGGCCTGATGTAGTCCTATCCAACTGTAAATAGCTACAATATCCAATTGCAAATGTGGAATATGCAATTGATCTCCAAAGCCTGAAACGAGTCACTCTGAATTCTCTGGTATAAAAAGCGACAGATAGGAAGACGATCTCTGTGTTATCCATCACCTGATCCGATCATTTCGTCGATCAAATCATTGGAGGAAACTCATTATCATCCTGTGTTATGTTCATTCTCTGGAAAATAGTCAACACCCTTTTGGTAATGAGCGTAACAGTTGGAGTCATAATGTTTGGTCATCCGAGAATCGGCTTCGTGTGTATGTGTGTGTGTGTGTGTGTGTGTGTGTGTGTGTGTGTGTGTGTGTGTGTGTGTGTGTGTGTGTGTGTGTGATCTTGGGCCTGGTTTATGGAATGAACTTCCATTTTACATTTAGCATGCTCCTTTACATCTGTTTTTGAACGCAGAATGGAAACTAGCTCCAATTCAACATATTGTTCTTCCCTTCACTTACTCCATGAATACAATCCCTGGTGCTTTCTGTGGTACACTGTTGGTGTTAACTTTTCTTTGCATTTTGAGTGTGTTTGGTGTGTGTTGTGGTGGTGGGGTGATGATAATGTGAGTGCATGGGGAGGTGTGCGTGTATACATGTGCGTGCGTGCGTGCATGCGTGCGTGCGTGCGTGCGTGCGTGCGTGCGTGCGTGTGTGTGTGTGTGTGTATGTGTGTGTATGTATGTGTGTGTGTGTGTGTGTGCGCGCGCGCGTGCGCGTATGCGTGTGCGTGTTAGTGCGTTTGTGGTTGTTAATGTGCACGCACTTGTGTGTATGTGTGCACCCGTGTGTATTAAAGGTGTGAAGGGAATTTTGGTAGTGGTGATGGGGAGGAGGGGAGGGGTTAAACTGGCAAGGGAACAGTGATGTGTTGGTGTGCGAATTAACGTGCAATGGCGTCGGGTTTTGAGCTCACAGACTGAATGCATAGGCATCTTTATCATTATCATTAGTAGTAGTAGTAGTAGAAGCATTGTTATCATTATCATTAACATTATCATTATCATCATCGTGTTGTTGTTGTTGTTATCATTATTATTATCATGATTATTATTATCATTATCAGTATTATGAATTTAATTGTTATCATCTTATTATTAACATTTTTATTATCGATATCATTATACTACTACTACTACTACTACTACTTCTACTACTACTACTACTACTACTACTACTACTACTACTACTATCATTATCGTTGTTGTTGTTATAGCTATTATTTGTTATTATTATTACTATTATTATTATTATTGTTGTTGTTGTTGTTGTTGTTGTTGTTATTGTTGTTGTTGTTGTTGTTGTTGCTGTTCTTGTTGTTGTTGTTGTTGTTGTTGTTGCTGCTGCTGCTGCTGCTGCTGTTGTTGTTCGTTGTTGCTGTTCTAAGTAGTGTGGTGGTGGTATTATGAGAGACTACAAATACAACACGCAAATGATTTATTTCTGTAGGCTCGCTGCCCCCCTGAGTGAAGAGGAAAGTGGACAAATCATTATAATTATAGAGAGCTATTGGCGAGTACTATAGCAGTTCATTGTTAGCAGAACAGGCAGATAGTAGAACATGACAGAGAGAGACAAGAACAGACAGATACCAGAAAGTGGCACAGAGAGACAGACAGACAGACAGACAGACAGACAGACAGACAAACAGACAGACAAAATGGTAGAAAATGACAGACCGACAGACAGACAATCAGACAGAAAGACAGACATACAGACAGACACAGCTGTCATCATTGGCACATGGATAATATGTTTTGAACAATACATAAAAGACAGACAACAAACTTCGGTAGGGTGGTGGGGTGGGGGTTGTTTGTTGTTGTTAGGTGTTGGTTTGTTTGTTTGTTTGTTGTTGGGTTTTTTTCATTTTTTTTTTTAGGAAGGAAGGGGGGGGGGAGAAGCTGGGAGGGGGGTGACGGGTTAGAAAACTGTGGGAGACCCGACCCGGTAGTGGGACAGTCGTCGATGAACATCAGGACATCGTCGACGACGAAGTCCAGGAGGAAGGAGGGCGGAGAGTCGTCCTTCACCATGTCCGCCACGGCCACGATCTTGTCCCCCATCACTTTCACGGTGCAGGGATCACGTCATCCCCTGGGCCTCTAAACCCTCCCCCGTCAATCCCCTGCCCTGCCCACCCCCCTCCGCTCCCTGCCCCTGGTCGGGGCTGCACCCTCCCGATCCTCGCGGGCGGACCCCCCCCAGGGGCCCTGAGGCACGGGCTGAACTGACCCCTGAGACTGAGGGTGGGCTGAAACAGAGGGATGGAAACTCTCTGAATATATGTGTGTGTGTGCGTGGGGCGGGGTCGGGGAGGGGGGGGGGGGTATGTATGGTGGTATATGTATGTATGTGTACACACACACACACACACACAGCACGCACAGCACAACACGCACGCACGCCCACGCACACACACGCATGCACACCAACTTGCACACAACTCTAACTATGACTAAGACCTAAACACACACCTTGACCTGAAAAACGTCTTTTAACTTCTTGAATACAACAAAGCAAAGGACGGTGGGTACAGGTGGATTGCAGGAAATAGATTGATACCAGCAGTTTGACCGCTCTTAAGGCGTTCTGCCAAAACTTAAGATCATGCAAATTACAGGTGAATGATACCATAAGAAGACACTGAGGCCGTCAGGTAGGGTTCGACTAATTTTCAAAACCTCTTCAACATTATCAACGTGCCACAGATAATTGTTTTGAATATCTTTAAGAAGAGCTGTGCGGTGTAAGAAATCCTACTGCAAAACTCGTGAATCGAATTGATGCTTGGTGAAGGGTGTCAATGATTATGTTTCACACTGTGGTGGGTAGGAATTTTAACCACTTCGTGTTAACCGAAAAATAGTGCTCTCCTCTCTTAACTCCGAGATATGTACTAGAAAAGGTCTCCTGGGCCTTATTATTTTTTCCACACCAGCTTTTTTTTTTTTAAAAAAATCAGAATCCGCGAAAGCCGTGTTTCTGGTCCAATGTTTTCGTCACTTAAATAGGTGAGATATGACTATGATAACACTTCTCCTACTTAAAACGCAAAAATAAGACCCCTAGGGGAGAATTTAGCAACTATGTAGAGCAGATAGATCTGCGCTGATATCGTGGAGAACCAAAAGGGTTCCCTACCAAAAACAAAGTGAAACAATCGGATCTTAAAGGGAAACGTCGGTAAGGGACTGACACACTATTCAAGATCTCCCACCACGAATCACTAACAGGTGTGGTTGTTTATTTAGCGGAGTTCCTAAGACATGTAGTATCCACACTAAGCTACTATAGATACGTCTGATTTCGGTGGTCTCGCCGGCGTCAAAGGATGGGGCCCATGGGATAGTATCCTAGAATCGTGGGAGAAGCTGGGAAGATGTGGGAGAAAGGCTTTCTGTGGGACGTGGAGTGTCGATGTCTAGGAAATACAGATGCATGGCAACGGTAAGAGAGTGAGGTTTTTACACCATGGGGGGTGTTGATGGGGGGTAGTGGTCTCTAGTAGGGGGGTGGGTGCGTGGCGGAGTAGGCACGAGGGAGGCACAACAAAAAAAAAAGAGGTTAACTTCTATCTTCTATCGGAAACAGGGACTTCAATGGTAAAAAGTTGTAAACATGGCTGTCGAGCAGGTTTAGAGGGGACTCTCTATGAAACGGCGCGATGTCTGAAGTATAAAGGCTATAGAGTAAAGGGGGTGTGGGGTGATCTGTGGAGGGTGCACGGGTAGGGGGTATATATCGTCGTCGGGGTGGTCTGCAGACTGGGGGTGGGTGGGCAAGCAAGACATGTTTCTAGCCGCTCTCTCTCAGCTCGGGCGGGTGGAGGTGTCTCGTATACCTCTCTCTCTGGCTCTAATCACGATCCTCTGGGGGGGTGGGGGGGGGGGGGGGGGGGGGGCTCGCTCTGCTGTCGCAGTGTCGGCGGAAGTGCAGCTGAAAGGACCGGGTAAGTGTGTGGGGCGGGTGTGGATTTGGGTTGGGGTTTTTGTTTTGGTTTGTTGTTTGTGTGTTTGTTTTTTGGTTTTGTTTTGTTTTGTCTTTTTGTTTTTTGACAGCACAGACTGGTGATTGCCGAACAGGGACTAAGGAAATAGGATGGGTGTGGGGCTACACGTCTGAACAGTCGAAGCGTAACGGGGCGCCAGAGCGGGTTTCATAGGTAGAAGAATGGGGGTGGGGTTATGACCTGAAATCATCTTAGATCATTTGTGTCACAGGGGGTTTGCAAGAAACAAGTCTCCAACGTTACAGAATATGTGTGTATATGCTTAAAAATTGTTTTCCTCCTTTGTCCAGTTAAATAGGGTTCACATACGAACGATGTCGACAAGAGGTGAGTGGGTTGAATAGCGGGGGGGGCTGGGGGTGGAACAACTAGATCCCGGCTGAATCTCATGTATCTTAGAGGATGGTTGGTTCGGACAAGGTGTTGGAACTACGCCCATACAAAGGGATTTGAGGGG
>JADBJO010001122.1:396372-436372 GCA_016801955.1 Conus betulinus
GTCGGCAAGTAAATTTGAATTGAACAAGGTAATCATTTTATGTTTCAAATTCTGACAAAATACCATACCATATCATGTTAACGCAGCTTTCCTCGCCCTTTCACCAAGACAAAACAATTGTTCTGGCTCCCAGCAAAATTCCTTCTACCCTAGACCACGCATTGATCAAACAAAAAACAAGCTTAGTATGCACCATATGTGTGGGCACTACAGAATAAGTAGGAAGAAACTCGTGGGAGAGCATGCGGAGCAGAGAGGGGCAGAAGAGAGGTGCCCTCACACACCCGGTTTCATGACTCCGGATGTCCCTCTGCTGCCCCTTTTTTTTTCATCTTGGGATGAGCCATGGCTGGGATTCGAACCCATGCCCTTCTGGACATGCTCATTTCCACTTAATGATTCGCGCACTAAACCACTGAGCCACAGGGACACCTGATATTTGTAGGAAAGTTAAGCCTTATGAAGTTCATTTTTGTTCCTCCTTGACCAGATCCCAACTTGACACCTCTCTGCCGCTTCTGCCATTGCTTTCAGGGCTCTGGTTTTTTTCCCTCCCTGCAACTGAGAGCTGTTTCATGAGGCTGTATGCAGACGTTCCACAAACCCCCTAGCTCCAATTTCTGCAGTGAGGACTTTGACCTGATAGCCTTCTCTCCTCAGGCTGTTTGCCAGATCAGCATACTTTTCAGTCTTGTAGATCTGAGCTGCCTCCATTCTGTTCTCATATGGCACCGTGAGCTCGATCATGATCAGCTGCTTGGTTGACTGAGTGTAATACTATGTCTGGTCTCATGCCACTCTTGCTGATAATCTCTGGGTGACTATTCCATTCTGGGAGAATATACTAAAACTTTTCAAGAAAACATTTACATGAGCACTTCGTGTCTAAATATTTTGATTAGATCTATATGGAGGACAAAATATGAGCATACTAAAACATTTCATGAAACATTCACATAAACATTTCATGTCACGATAATGTGATCAGGCCTACTTGATTAACTAACAATCATAAACGATCATCTGCAGATTCTCCTGTAAGCCATGAGGTGAATACGTCATCTAAACATGTGACCTATTCCGGTTATGTTGATTTGTCAGTATGAATGAGATGTATTGAAGCATCATGTATACATGCATGACAAGACAGATTGTAAACCAGGCCTCGGTGTAAAATCTTCATATCCTTGATTGTAAAAGCTCTCTCCTCTCNATCATGATCACTGCTTGTTGACTGAGATTGTAATACTATTGTCTGGTCTCTACCATGCCACTCTTGCTGATAATCTCTGGTGACTATTCCATTCTGGGAGAATATACTAAAACTTTTCAAGAAACATTTACATGAGCACTTCGTGTCTAAATAATTTGATTAGATCTATATGGAGGACAAAATATGAGCATACTAAAACATTTCATGAAACATTCACATAAACCATTTCATGTCACGATAATGTGATCAGGCCTACTTGATTAACTAACAATCATAAACGATCATCTGCAGATTCTCCTGTAAGCCATGAGGTGAATACGTCATCTAAACATGTGACCTATTCCGATCAAACACTCATCCCTCCCACCTCCCTCTCCTCCCCCCCCCCCCCCCCCCCTCCCTCCCCCAGGGGTCTCTGTTTCATTATTGCCATCTATGAATAGTTCTACCGGTGCCAGAATGGTATTATAGTGTGGTTATGTTGATTTGTCAGTATGAATGAGATGTATTGAATCATGTATACATGCATGACAAGGACAGATTGTAAGACCAGGCCTCGGTGTAAAATCTTCATCCTTGAGTGTAAAAGCGCTCTCTCTATCTCTCGCTCTCTCTCTCTCTCTCTCTCTCTCTCTCCTCTCTCTCTCTCTCTCTCCTCTCTCTCTCTCTCTCTCTCTCTCTCTCTCTCTCTCTCATAAACATTGCATAAACATTTTATACTTCAGTAATTTGATTATTCGATTAAAGTGATTAGCGCAAAGTCTTCTGTGAACCATACTTTGAATACATCGTCTACACATACAACCTTCTCCGTTAAAATCGCTCAATCCCCACTCCCACTCTGTCTACCATCCCTTTTATCCCCCCTACCTACCATTCTCTCCGCCCCCTCCCCCCTTTCCCCCCACCCTCCTCTGACCTCTCTCTCTCTGTAGGTTTGTTTGTTTGTAAGTTTCCTTCTGTTTTCCATCAACCCCCCCCACCCCACCCCCCATATCATTATTACTTTTTATGAATAAGTTTTGCTTATCATTGTAGAGATTAGATTACAATGTTGCTATGTTAACGAAGTGTCCAGTATGAATGATATGTGTTGAAATATTGTGTGCATGACAAGGACAGATGTAAGACTAGGTTTTGGCCTAAAATCTCATCCTTGCGTATTAAAGATCAATCACTCTCTATCTCGTCCTCTCTCCCAACAATCTCCTCTCTCTCTCTCTCTCTCTCTCTCTCTCGTCTCTCTCTCTCTCTGTGCCTAAAATCTTTCATCCTTGCGTCTTAAAATCAATCAACAATCAATCAAATCTCTCTCTCTTCTCTCTCTCTCTCTCTCTCCTCCTCTCCTCTCTCTCTCCTCTCTCTCTCTCTCTCTTACATACTCTTTTCTCTCTCTCTCTCTCGCTCTCGACAACAGTTATCTCTTGTGTTTCCTCACTGACCTGAAACCAATCTTGAATAAGGAGAACCAAGAATTTTAAAGGATAAATATAGTTATTTTCATACTTGGGTGTAATCGAAGACTGACGTGAATGCATCATGAATCCTTTTCATTTCACCCTCGAGCAGTGCTACTGATACTTTGCAGAGGGGGAGAGGAGGCTGACAGATGCTTCTTGTGTTATACTGGCTTTTCTACAGTGCGAGTATGGTATGTGTGTGCGTCCGGTGCACAGCGCCGACGGAGCAGAGAGCGGAGAGCGAGAAAGTGAGGGGAGAGACGAGGAGCGGACTAGGAGAGAGACAGAGAGAGAGAGGAGAGAGGAGGACCGGAGGACAGAGACAGACGAGACGAGGAGATGAGAGAGGGAGACGAGAAGAGAAGAGATAGGGGGGGCAGAGAGAGAGAGAGAGAGAGAGAGAGAGAGAGAGAATCTAGTGCGTATGCTTTATGATAATATGAATCATCGCTGTTTTATTCTAATCATTTGCATATCATGTAATAGTGTTAATAATGTTTAGTGTCCTTATCCCTTAAGAGACAAGGCCAGATGAAAATAAAAGCACACTTCTTGCTTGTCCATCACCCTTGGGAATAACGATCATCAATCAATCAGTGAATCAATCAATGCACCCGTTCCAAAAAGAAATGGTCACTGACTCAATACCAACTGTGACCAGCTGAACGAAATGAAGAGACATGAGAAATGTATTAACTGAAAGTTCAAGTGAACACTTTGTCATTACCACACTCAGCGAGTTGCTTCCCATTTGCGACGTATTGTGTGTCGACACACCTGTGAGTATAATTATGGTCTGCGTGTGCATGCATGCGTATGAGTGTCCGTGCGTTGGTAATATATATATATATATATATATATCTATATATATATATATATAATATAAATATATATTATATATATGTGTGTGTGTGTGTGTGTGGGTTGTGTGTGTGTGTGTGGTGTGTGTGTTGTGTGTGTGTGTGTGTGATCTGACAACTCATGTGTTTTGCTATTATATACCATTATACGTGTATTTTTTAAAATCTCGTGAAATCAAGTTTGACCATTATGTAAGACTGAAAATCTATTATAAGTATTGTTGTTTACTCAGATGAGTTTACTATTGCTGGATCATTCATTATACATGTGCATCATTCAGATTCAGATTCAGATTCAGAACATTTTTATTATCTCGCGTTACAAGAGAAATTACATTCATCATCATCATCATTCATCATCATCACACTTTCATGCTTCTTTTAATCAGAATTTAGGTCTGACGGTGTTGTTTCTGTTTTTAGCAACTTCTGAAAATTATTGTGTGTGTGTGTGTGTGTGTGTGTGTGTGTGTGTGTGGGTGTGTGTGTGTGTGTGTGGTTTATCTACATGTATGAGGTTTTACATTATAAATAAATTGATTTTGTTGGGGTTATTGTTGTTGAGTTACCCTACTTGTTTATTGTTGCTGAGCTGCCCTACTTGTTTATTGTTCATTGTTTTTTCATGTTTATTTGTCACTAATGTATAGTTAGTCAGCAGCACGGTTGTTATTTCTCAGAATTGAGATAATAAAGTAATCTTAGTGTTTTGTATCTGGTATCTGTCAGAGTGCTCGTTCTGTGCCATGAGTGTGTGTGTATGACGTCATCAAATGTTGTGTACACGGACGCGTTCAACACCTAGGCGTACCGTGGTAGTTTTTCAACAGGACTGTTATTATTATTATTAGTGACATGTGAAAGTTTACAAAAAGCATGGAGAGCCCTGATTTGAACGCCATGTTCCCCGCCTTCCGCCCTACGAGCCTCCACCAAGATGGATTCCAATGGAAGAGGTGCGGTCTTCAATCTGGTTGTAATCATTACAATTTACAGTAATGACTGCAGATTGTCCTGTGACATACACGTACGAATACGCCATGTCACATCGCGATTATCTCGCTCATAGTCTCTCTTAATCCTCTCTCTACTCTCTCTCTCTCTCTTCTTTATTAATTTTCTGTCTTCATATCTATTCCTCTCTCTCATGCTTCCTTGCTCCTTATTTGCTTGGCTCCCCTACTCGCGATACCATTGCGATGCACTGGTATTTAAAAAAAAAAAAAAAAAAAAAAAAAAAAAAAAGCACACCAGTGCTAATCTATTATTGAAGCAATTTTGTTCATCTTGTGTCATCTTCCCATTCCATATCTAAGCGCTAGTGCTGACTGCAGTAAGAAGTTCCCCCCTATCTCCACTTCTAGCAATTCTCTTTCTCCCTCTGTTGTCTCCTCTCCCTTCTCCATCTCTCTCGGGCTACTTGCTTTATTTAATTTTATTCTTCATATCTATTTTATTTAAGTAAATCAATTATAGCATTTTGGCATGCTTTCCTTGCCTTTTATTTTGCATTGGCGACCCTACACATCAAGGAGCTAGGACTGGATCCTTTAAAAAAAAAAAAAAAAAAAAAAAAGCACACCAGTGCTAATCCATTCTTCCTGGTTCCAGATTTTGGGTCTCATCTTGTGTCATCTTCCCATTCCATAGCTGGTAGCGGCTAGTGCTGAGTGCAGTAAGTTCCTGGTCTGTGTCAAAACAACCACCACCACCCAATGCTCTCCCCTTTTCCATTTGTTGTCAAACTGCAGCTGGGGTTCCACTGTGTGATGAAGTGTGCTAAGCATATCCCACTCCTGACAGAAATAAAGTGTTTTACCCAACATTTTGGAGGAGTTAATTTATGTACTTTGTTAAGCAATTGCACATTCACACACATCCTTCCATCATTCCGCATTAGTTCAGACACTGGCGTAGAAGTTTTGTCGGGATGCTTGCCAAGCCCATTGAGGAACTAAGTTCTAGCTCCTACTGTCCTAGTCCATCACTCTGTCAGTCTGTGAGTCTCCAGGACTGTTAGTAGTTATACTGTTCATCATGTTGTCACCGTCACGTCAACAGCTGTCCAGTTCTCAGTTCTGTCACAGTGCTATAGCAGGCAGGTGTGTCTTCTGAGAATTGGAGGCCTTAGCACTGGTCTGTCAGTAATGCCCTGTGTGTGTGTGTGTGTGTGTGTGTGTATGTGTGTGTGTGTGCGCGCGCGCATGTGTCACTGCGTGTGTGTGTACGCGCGCGCGCGTGTGTGTGTGTGTGTGAGTGTGAGAGAGAGAGAGAACTTTGTTTTAGAAAGGGTTGGAAAGAGGGAGATAGAGGGGGGGGGGGGGATGTTATTTATTCCCATATTACACATTATTATCTATGGAGATACTCTTTACAATGCATTTAAGTGGTGTGTCAATGTTATTTTAGATTCTGTTCTTTATACATTGTTTGTGTGTGTGTGTTTTCTTTTCAGTTTAGAGATTATAGGTGTTGATCAGGTGTGTGTATGTGTGTGAAACGAAGAGAAGAAAATGTTTCAGTGTACAGTGTGCATGATAATATGTTTGGTTTTTATAAGAGACTGTGGTCTGTGTTATACAGCGGATCAGTAACCCGGATTATAACACGGATCTCGCCACTTTCTTCCTCGCGCTGTGATGTTGCGAAGGAACAAGGCTTCAGAAGCTGTGAGTCTTGCTGTTGTACTGCTGCCATTTGGTTACACCATGTCCTCGAGCAAAACTCTGTTTGATTGCCTTAGCTAAGACGCATATATGTCATTATGTGTGTGCCATTTTGTCTGTGCCTTTGTGTGCGTGTGTGTGTCTGTGTCTGTGTCTCTGTGTGTGTTCTATATTATATGTTTGACCTTCATCCCAGCAGTTTTGATCAGTTATGGTCATGCTATGTGATAGGTTTCCAAGTAGTCTTTGCCACTCTTGGTTTTCAAATCATGTCCTGTTCTGAAGCCATACAAAGTTTGTCTTGATCTGAAGCCTTGCAAACAATGGTTGGTTTTGAAACCATAAAAATCAGGTCATGCTCAGATGCTGTCTAGCCATACAAATCTGGTCTTGCATGCAGATAAGGTCATGCTTCAGAATTATGATCATACACAGCATGTCTTGCTAATTTTTGCTTTGAACTTTTAACTAAAACCACACAATCTAGATCTTGATCCCCAGTGAACACATTTATATTTCAAACAGTACAGACTGTGTCTTGCTTAGAAGCCATACATGCAAAGTCTTGATTTGATTTTGAAATTATAATAAAGCCATACAAACTAGGTCTTTCCATGAGGCTATGTAAACTAGGCCTTGCTTTGAACTTGAAGATGAATTGAGTAATACACACCAGGTCTTGCTTTGAGCTTATTATTGAAAGTATTCAAATTTAGTCTTACAAGCCGTATATAATCAAGGTTTTGCACTGAAATCACACAAACTACAATCTTGCTTTGCACAAGTTTATTATTATAGCGATACTAACTGTGTTTACTTCGAACTTAGGTCAAGCCATACAGGTTATGCCTTGCTTTAAAATCATGCAAAGTATGTCTTTTGAAACCATGAGAAATAGTTGCAAAGTGAAAACGACTGCAGGCGGAAATCTAAACAAATCTTAAATAAATGTCAGCGAACCGCCCAGAGAAACGTGGACAAACGAGTCACAAGACAAACCACAACGCGTTTCAACCTCTTAGGTCTTCTTCAGGTGCAACAAACAAGAAACAAATAACGAAAATGCACTTAGCTTTGATCGCTTCTGTGTTCAGCGCAAGAAAGAGGGCGTTGAATGAAAATGAAAATGAAAATTGACACCAAGACTGGTAGTAATCTTGTCTCTCTCTTTTTATATATATATATATATATATATATATATATATATATATAAAATATTTTGACCATTATTAGTATTCCTGTCAGTAATATTATCATCATCATTACGACTTTGACTCGCACATTATTTCCCCTTCCAACAGCCTCGTTTTCATTCAACGCCTTCTTTCTTGCGCTGAACACAGAAGCGATCAAAGCTAAGTGCATTTTCGTTATTTGTTTCTTGTTTGTTGCACCTGAAGAAGACCTAAGAGGTTGAAACGCGTTGTGGTTTGTCTTGTGACTCGTTTGTCCACGTTTCTCTGGGCGGTTCGCTGACATTTATTTAAGATTTGTTCATGAGAAATAGGTCGCAAGTCATCCAAACTAGGCTGTGCTTTGTATTTATGGTTTAAGCCAAGCAAACTAGGTATTGTTGTGAACTTACAATTGAAACTCTTCAAACTATGTCTTGCTGTGAAGGCATCCCAGACTAGGTCTTGATTTGAACTTATAATTGAAACTACACAGACTATGACTTGCATTGCAGCTACACACACTGCAACATGCTTGGAAGCCGTTGAAACTGTATGTTTTGGTCTGACGACACAAAAATTGCGTCTCTGCATAGTGTGGTTTTGGGGAGAGGGGAGGAGGCGTTAAAATACCATTAAATCATTGCTACATATATATATATATATGTTGAAGTTATGTTACTCGTCAATATATTGCAGTCTCATTACCTTTATGTGGTGTGGTTTTGTCTGTGATTTCAGCTAGGCTTCAATGTGCGAGGAGGGAAGGAACACCACTGTGGCATTTATGTGTCCAAGGTGGGTGTTCAATGCCGGTCTCTTCTGAGTCCTGCAACCTAACCAACTTTTCCTTGGTGCCTGTGAATGCACTACAAATTTTGCGGTTTGGGTCAGCTCACAATCATCGTTGTATCAGCAGATTGTTGTTTTTGTAGCACACAGCTGCCCGACCACCCACCAATGTATAACCAAAAAAAAAAAAAAAAAAAAAAAAGGCAAAAAAAAATCAACTGTCCATAACATGATAAACACCTGTGAAAAGTATCCTACTGTTTTCCCGTGATCAAGAGTCAGAATTCTTGAGATGTGACCCCCGTCCCTTCCCTTCCCCACCCCACCCCCTCTACCCCCAACCCTCATCCCTCATCCCCCCTCTCCACATATTGATACGTGTAAGTGCACACATAGACACACATGCACACACACACACGCACACACACACACACACACACACACACTGTCTCTCTCTCTCTCTCTCTCTCTCTCTCTCTCTCTCTCTCTCTCTCTCTCTCTCTCTCTCTTCTCACACACACACACACACACACGCACGCACGCACGCACGCATGCACGCACGCTCGTACACACACACACACACACACACACACACACACACACACACACACACACACACACACACACACACACACTCTCACACACACTCTCTCTCTCTCTCTCTCTCTGAAGTGAAAGAGAGAGGTCAGATAAATACAGAGAAAGATGAAGAAAAAAAGAGAGGCATAGTCGTGTCATGGAGGAATTTCAATGAAGGTGATAGCTGTCGTATATACAACAAGCGGGGGGGGAGGGGGGGGGGGGGGGGGGGGGGGGAAGCAGGGGGGGAAGGGGGACGGTGGTTATGGTGGAGGAGGAAGATGTGTCTACACCAGTCAGTGCTATCAAAATCCAGCCAGCCAGTAATCACTTCCCACAGTTTGATTTCTTTCAGCATTTACACATTTTGAAATGATATTTTTAGAAGCTGTAGCTGAGTATTTCACATACTGGGGTATTTCATTGGTTTCCCCAAGGGGGCGTTTGTGTTTGTGATCTCCCCCCCTTTCATTGAATATGGACAATGTTCATCACCCAGAGTACTGAGGAGGCTTCTTTTTTTTTTTTTTAAATGAAAACCTTTGCAGAAACTAGATGGGGTGGGAAGACGTAAGGTTGGGGAGTGATGTTAGGATGTATTGTAGCAAGAGGAGTGTGGTTTGATGTTGGTGCCGATGTTGTGGACAGAGAATGTATTGTAGCAAGAGGAGTGTGGTTTGATGTTGGTGCCGATGTTGTGGGCAGAGGATGTAAGAGGAGTGTGGTGTGATGCTGGTGCCGATGTTGTGGGCAGGTGATGGCTGACAGTGAGGCCGACCGGCTGGGACTGAAGGAAGGGGACCAGGTTGGTGAGCTGTGGAATGTGTGTGTGTGTGTGTGTGTTTGTGTGTTCATGTGTGTGTGTGTGTGTGTGTGTGTGTGTGTGTGTGTGTTCATGTGTGTGTGTGTTCATGTGTGTGTGTGTGTGTTTGTACTGATGCACAGATGTATGTATGATAATCATCATCAAATTCTCCAAAATTTCACGTTCCAGTAAATCCATTATCCTTGTTGTCTTTAAACTAATGGTCACTAAGCTTTCATAAGGATTTTTTTTGTTCTTTTTTTGGATGGTGTCTGAAGAGGGCTGATGTGAAATGGGGAAATGTGATAAGCTAGAATGAAGGGACTGTCCACATTGTGTTATTAGTATGAAGGGACTGTCCACATTGTGTTATTAGTATGAAGGGACTGTCCATATTGTGTTATTAGTATGAAGGGACTGTCCACATTGTGTTATTAGTATGAAGGGACTGTCCACATTGTGTTATTAGTATGAAGGGACTGTCCACATTGTGTTATTAGTATGAAGGGACTGTCCATATTGTGTTATTAGTATGAAGGGACTGTCCACATTGTGTTATTAGTATGATTGTTACAGATGTATCTTTGTGCATCTGCACTAAGTTAAATTATCTGTATGTAGGAGGATGGTGTGTGTGTTTGTGACAGGAGGTGGGGGGGGAGTGCATATGAGTGTGGCTGGGGTGGGGAGTGGGGGGGCAGGGAGGCAGTGGGTAGAGGCAGAAAATGTTCATGTGAATACAAAGCCATACCTTAATCTGTCTGCAGATTCTGATGGTGAACAACATTGACTTTGAGAGCTTGGACCATGCAGATGTAAGTAGGGGGAGGTGAACAACACTGACTTTGAGAGCTTGGACCATGCAGATGTAAGTAGGGGGAGGTGAACAACATTGAGAGCTTGGATCATGCAGATCAAGTGGGGGGAGGTGAACAACATTGAGAGCTTGGATCATGCAGATATAAGTAGAGGGAGGTGAACAACATTGACTTTGAGAGCTTGGATCATGCAGATGTAAGTAGGGGGAGATGAACAACATTAACTTTGAGAGCTTGGATCATGCAGATGTAAGTGGGGGGAGGTGAACAGCATTGACTTTGAGAGCGTGGATCATGCAGATGTAAGTGGGGGGAGGTGTACAACACTGACTGTGAGAGCGTGGATCATGCAGATGTAAGTGGGGGGAGGTGAACAGCATTGACTGTGAGAGCGTGGATCATGCAGATGTAAGTGGGGGGAGGTGTACAACACTGACTGTGAGAGCGTGGATCATGCAGATGTAAGTGGGGGGAGGTGTACAACACTGACTGTGAGAGCGTGGGATCATGCAGATGTAAGTGGGGGGAGGTGAACAGCATTGACTGTGAGAGCGTGGATCATGCAGATGTAAGTGGGGGGAGGTGAACAACATTGACTTTGAGAGCGTGGATCATGAAGATGTAAGTGGGGGGAGGTGAACAACATTGAGAGCTTGGATCATGCAGATGTAAGTGGGGGGGCTGTGGAACTACAGCAGCCATGGTCTTTTTTATTTGTTGATCGTTACAACCATCAGCTTGATGAGGAACATGAACATGGATGATTTGTTTCCATATCTGGACAACATGTTTCCGTCCTTTTCTCAACATTAACTTGGATAATTTGCCATGGCTTAGCTTTCAAACAGTTTTTTTGAGATTTTGCATGAATTCTTCGTAACGTGCTGTGCATTATTTCTAAAGTAAAAATATTTTGTGATGAATGTGTCAGTTTCGGGTTTTTAGGTGATACATTGCTCCAGGTAACAAAAATGTTGTTGTCAATACCATAATTCCGGGAAGAAAACCGTCGATCACCATTGATCGAAATTCAAGGGAAAGAACTGAAGAGAGTTAAAATCATCCACAGTTTGGTGGAATTCTGATGTTAGAAACATTCTGTGCTTTCCAGGAAATAATTTCAGCTAAAGAAACAAAAGTTGGGTTTAGGCAAACCTCTCCCCTCCCCGCCTTCCTGTTCCCGTTAGCATGCGGGGATCTCAGAATGTTCAGTTAAGAACACTGATGTCATTTGCCCAAAGTAAATGGCCAATGGAAATACACCTTGCCAACTTCATGGGCCAGCGGTCTGCTCTGTGATAAATTTTGGTGGGCTAACCCAGTGCCAACAGCCCCTAAGGAAGAGGTCATGCCAAGCGACGCTGACACCAGGGAAGGTGTTATGGAGACGCAGCCAAGTGCGTGTGCAGATCATGTATGTGTTAAGCACCGCCAGAGCACACGTTATGCCGACACAGGCTTCAACAACAGCATTCTGCACAGCAGGAAACCAAAAATAATGGTGTGAAGAGGGCTAATGTGAAATGAGGGAAGGTGATGGTATAAAGGGGGGCAAGAGGAGGCTGTTCAGAATGTGTGATTATGCAGAAGCCACCGAACCAACTTGAACAAGAGAGAGAGAGAGAAGAAAATGATGGCAGAAAGGTGGAATGTGACCTGGAGGTTCACCCTTTGAACTTTGATTCAGATCTGTGCAGCCAGACTGGGTCAAAGAGTGGATCCAAGATGTGGCTGATGTTGGTGGAGGTCTGTGCTTTCCCTGTGCCCATGTGGTTTTGTCTCCAACTCCCAGACTTTCCACTGCTCTGTCAGAGAATGGAGAGCTCTGTCCATCTAATGGGAACGAAAATGCTACGTAGCCTACAGACGCTCAGGCTTCTGTCATTGTCCTTGCGGAGACAGAGAGAATGGTCTGTTGCCTGTGGTTTCTTTGATGTTCTGGCAGGCAGTGAAGGTGAACACAACAATAGAGATGGTTTGTTGACTGTGCTTTGATGTTCTGGCAGGCAGTGAAAGTGAACACAACAATAGAGATGGTTTGTTGACTGTGCTTTGATGTTCTGGCAGGCAGTGAAGGTGAACACAACAATAGAGATGGTTTGTTGACTGTGCTTTGATGTTCTGGCAGGCAGTGAAGGTGAACACAACAATAGAGATGGTTTGTTGACTGTGCTTTGATGTTCTGGCAGGCAGTGAAGGTGAACACAACAATAGAGATGGTTTGTGACTGTGCTTTGATGTTCTGGCAGGCAGTGAAGGTGAACACAGCAATAGAGAGTTGGTTTGTTGACTGTGCTTTGATGTTCTGGCAGGCAGTGAAGGTGAACACAACAATAGAGATGGTTTGTTGACTGTGCTTTGATGTTCTGGCAGACAGTGAAGGTGAACACAGCAATAGAGATGGTTGACTGTTGACTGTGCTTTCTTTGATGTTGTGGCAGGCGGTCAAGGTGCTGAACACAACAATAGAACATGGTGTGTTGACTGTGCTTTCTTTGATGTTGTGGCAGGCGGTCAAGGTGCTGAACACAACAATAGAGATGGTGTGTTGACTGTGCTTTTTTTGATGTTGTGGCAGGCGGTCAAGGTGCTGAAAGTGAACACAACAATAGAGATGCTGGTGCGCTACTTTCCATACGGTGAGTCTGTCATTTGGGAAAGTCATTTCTGCATTTCTCTTCCCCTTGTTTCTCTCGGTGTGTTACTCTGTCTGTCTCCGCCTGTCTGTCTGCTTGTCTGTCTGTCTGTCTGTCTCTCTCTCTCTCTTGCTGTCTGCCTGTCTGTCTGTTAGTCTGTCTGTCTGTCTGACTGACTGTCTGTCTGTCTCTCTGTTCACTATTGCTGTCACTCTCTGTCTCTGTCTCAGTCTGTCTGTCTCTCTCTCTCTGTCTCTCTCTCTCTCTCTCTCTCTCTCTCTTGTACGTTAAGGGGAAGGAGAGAGATGGGGATTACTGTTGTTTTTTTGTTTTTGTGCATGTCATGGTAGCCACGACATCTGATTTTTATTCTTTAGAAGAAAAATAAAGCAGACTTAATTATTAACACACACACACACACACACACACACACACACACACACACACACACACATACGGTTCCCACTTCTCCATAATGTGACAGACTTCATGAAAGACTAAAACTGGAAATCAGGGGAAATTTTGTTGTTGTTGTTGTTGTTGTCAGGTGATCAAAAAAGCAGGGATGGAAAAAGAAGAGTGGAAATTGAATTGTCTGAGCTCTGGTGGCATGATCTGTGTGTTAGCAGACAACACGGAAGTCCTGAGATCTGAAGGTCTTCACAGAAGAGCAGCTTCGCCATTCTGTCTGACGAAAATGATCTTTGTCACTTGGTTTTTAATTCCTAGCATTTCAACAGCCTGAGTGGGGCACAGTTTGAAACTGTGTTATCAGGGCTCTTCAGGAAGAAATGTGAAAAATTCCTGAAATCCTGTCCTCACCAACCCCCCTCAAAATAAGAAAAAAAAACACATGCACGCACGCACACATGCACACACACACACACACACACACAACACACACACACACACACACACACACACACACACACACACACACTCTCACACACACACTTCACAAAACCCATCCTAGAATGGCAGCCTGTCGTACTGCCCCACTCTCTTCCTGTTTCTATGTCTTAGCAGTAATGCCTGCACTCTTCCTTTATCCTGTCTTCCTTCAATACAGCAAGTAATGCCTGCACTCTTCCTTATCCTGTCTTCTTTACAGCAAGTAATCCTGCACTCTCTTCCTTCAATACAGCAAGTAATGCCTGCACTCTTCCTCTATCAGCTGTCTGTCTTCCTTCAATACAGCAAGTAATGCCTGCACTCTTTATCCTGTCTTGCTTCAATACAGCAGTAATAATGCCTGCACTCTTCCTCTATCCTGTCTTACTTCAGTACAGCAAGTAATGCCTGCACTCTTTATCCTGTCTTCCTTCAATACAGCAAGTAATGCCTGCACTCTTCCTTTATCCTGTCTTACTTCAGTACAGCAAGTAATGCCTGCACTCTTTATCCTGTCTTCCTTCAACACAGCAAGTAATGCCTGCACTCTTCCTTTATCTTGTCTTACTTCAATACAGCAAGTAATGCCTGCACTCTTTATCCTGTTACTTCAACACAGCAAGTAATGCCTGCACTCTCTTTATTCTGTCTTCAACACAGCAAGTAATGCCTGCACTCTTTATCCTGTCTTCCTTCAACACAGCAAGTAATGCCTGCACTCTTTATCCTGTCTTCCTTCAACACAGCAAGTAATGCCTGCACTCTTTATCCTGTCTTCCTTCAATACAGCAAGTAATGCCTGCACTCTTTATCCTGTCTTCCTTCAGCACAGCAAAGCCAGCAGACTAACAAAACTTCCCTGCCTCCTCCAGCCTGCAAGGTCAAGGGCCCATTACAACATTGGTGACCAGGCCCAGCCAGGATCAGCAGCATTGGTTCTAACAGTATTCATTCCTTTCATTCACTGTGGTGGCTGTCTTGCTAACACATCATACCCAAGCACTGCATTGTCGACAAGTGAGCAGACAAAGTGGTGACTGCTGCTTTTGAACCTTTGCGTTGCTTTCTTTACAACCCAAATGATTCTTGTTTACGTTTTTGTTTTGAGATGTGCCACAGCCTGACATAACATGACTGATTAACACCTTGCACAGTCTGATCATGTTACGCGATGTCACAGGGTATGGCAGAACCTATGACAAGAACCGTTACCAGTCGCTGACGTCCAGTCCATCCCCAGGCTGCAAGTGAAGGTCTTCCAGCCTGTGAGCCAGTGACTATGGGACAGGGACATGTCAAGTGGAGTGTGGGGGATGAATGAGTAGTTGTGGCTGATGTGGGAGAAGCATTCGCATAGATGAGTCAGATTGCTGGCAATGTAAACAGAGTTCAGAGGAGACTGTGTATTATTCACACAGTGTAGCGCTGTCTTTTGTGCTAGTTGTTTGCCCAATAGAGCAGAGCTGTTAACAGTGTACAAACAAAAGAACAAGTTCCTTATGGCAATGAAATTTGAGACCATTGGAATAACAGTTCGCATGTTCTAACTACTTTTACCACAGTGCACTCTGGCTATTTTGGGGGTTCTTTGAGCTGTGCAATTGCTTCGCTCATTCACTAATGCAAGTACAAAGGAGTTTGGATGCGCTGAACTTTGCTGTGTAGATACACAAGAATATTAACTGAATGTCCCAGATCAGAATGTTCTGCCGTTTTAACATACATGACATGATGTAAATGACACAGACACACACAGAGATTTGTTGTTTATGTTTAGTTTCAGAGCGAGGTGACTGAGGGCGGAAATTGAAGCAAGTTGTAAATAGAAAGGGTATTAGTTCTGCAAGACTAGACAAACAGATTCAGATTACAGGACAACACACTTTGTAACTCTTTGTCCTGTAATCTGGTTGTATTGCCTTGCGGAACCAGTACCCTTTCTGTTTAAAACTTTATTTATATGACAGCAAGCAGTTGACCATGTTCATGTGTAAAACTGGAAGGCTCATAACATTGGACCCTGCATGGTACTTAAGTGTGGAAAAATGGTTCTTGGGTCTGCACCTGTGACACAGGATCATGTTAGATCTCAGTTTTTCACCCCAGATCATGATCTCAATAGCAGAGCTGACACAAGGGTCCTGATAGTTCTGGCATAGATTCTCCATGGTCATTAGAGGTCAGATCATGATCTTAATAGCCGAGCTGACACAAGGATCATGGTAGTTCTGGCATAGATTCTCCATGGTCATTAGAGGTTGCTGGTGTTCAGCAATGAACGATAAACCATGCCCACACATACTTAATATACATACATACATAATGTATCCCCCTTGTTGTGTTCTTCTTTCTTCTCCCTTCACATGCTACACTCCCCTTCCTAGCCTTCCAATCACACTATTCCACCTTCATTTCACAGTCACCAATGGAAAGTAAGAAAAAGAACTCTCACTCTATATATACATATGTATATATATATAAGATTGCTACATCTTGGTAACAGTGTTATGCTATGACTTCTGTCAGACAGCACTGTCGTAATACACTGGAACAAACTTGATGCTTTTTTCTATTTAGCATGGGAAAGTTTAGCAAGTTTAATGGAACTTGGAAGCATATCATGTTTTCTTCCTCATTTGTGCTCCGACTTGTTCCAGCACCTTGTGCATAGTGTTTGGTTATGTGAAAATAGCTTGGGTTTTTTCTTGAGCATTTTTTCCACATGATCTGAGCTTGAGAGGTCAGATGATTTCTGTGTGTTATTTGTTTCACGTGATACTAGATAGGTCATGACTTCATGATGGGCAGCATGGGCCGTCCTGTTGGTGTGTGTGTGTTGTTCCTGGATTGGCAGCATGTGTATGGATTTCCTGACATACATAGCAGACATGTTGACAAAGGCTTGGAGTCAGCTGCGTGCCTGGCTCAAAATGGAAGATTTCTTAAAGCAGCGCGTGTGTGTGTGTGGGTGTGTGCGTGGGTGTGTCTGCATGGGTGTCTGTGTGTGTGTGTGAAAAGACGTAACAGGAGGCTTTGGAAATGGATCACTCTGACCTTGTTATCATGGTATAAAAGTCCCATAGCCTGACACATAACGGCCATACAGACATTGAACTGTTAGAAAGTTAAGAATGTCGAGGCAGCACTGTGGAAGTCGGAGCATGATGAAGGCATTAAAACTCTAACACCATTGCAAATTCAGGATTGGTTCATTCTGCGTTGAAGCTGGGTAGGATTTGTTTAGATTATGTTACATGTCTCTATCTTTTTTTTTTCTAATATTTTCCATTTCTATTAACTACTATTTAATTTTTTTCCCCATATATTGTCATCTGTCATCTTAATCTCTTTGTCACATGAGAAATGCCTGTATATTCCTCATTGATTTATTTCTCAAGAAATCCTTTTGCCTGTATAGGTCTGTTTGTTGAAATATTAATAGCGTTTTGTTTCACTTTGTTGTATGAAGAGTGATTTATAGGTGAATAGTTCATAATGTTTACACATCCTTTGTCTGTACCGTTTTTCTATAAAAGTGTGGTGGTGAGACATGGGGCGTGGATAGACAGATTTCAGTGATTTTGTGTTAATGAACTAAAGAAACAAGCATAAGAGTTTGAACCAACAAGTTTTCAGACCATTTGTATAACTTCTGTTTTCTTTTGTTTGCCTTTATTTTATTTTTTTTTTGGGGGGGGGGGGGATGGGACAAATGAGTTAATGAATTGTCTATAATGAGACCCACAAATCAAGCACTCCATCTCTTTCTCTCTGCCTTCCTCCTTGGGTGTATATATGATTATGAATGAATTCACCCACCCACCCTCCCAGCCCAGCATCCTGTTAGTGTCCCAGCTGCTTGGTCTTTTAATGTAAATGGCATCTTTCAGACCCCAACCATCTCTAACCATTTTTTTGTCACAGATCTAACCAGAAGACATTCTCTACTTTACCTGCATTGAAGTCCAACATTTATGTTGATATATTGTGAATGGTGATGCTCTTCATTTATGTTATTTGTTTATTAAGAATGATTTTTTTTTCTTTAAGTGTGTACTCATGCATCCATTATCGTACACAGGGTACATTTTGACTTTTTTTTTTGGTTGGTTGGTTGTGAAAGATTTTTTTACTTTTTTTTTTTCCCATCCCCAACAGATTTTGTAAAATATTTTGCCAGTTTTAAACCATAAAGTGTGCTGTACATCCTTGGTCAGTTCAGCTGTGTTTGTCACTGTGTGTGCAAGTTCCACAAACAAGAAAGAGATGAACACAAACAGAACCAGGCAGACTGATGTTTAATGCTCTTAATCGATCTGGTGCATATGAAATGATGACACTTTAAAATCATACCACACCTGGACCCCCTCAAGAAAAATAAACATCACATCTCATACTGCTGCAGATAAGTGGCGGTCCATATATTACAGCCACAAAGATAAGCCTTCAATGCTGACAAAGATCCTCTGCTTCATGCATGCTTAGTTCATTTCTGTTATAGCCCTGCTGACTACACACGAACTCTCCATGGCTATCACCTCATCAAGGGGGAAACTTGTCCAGCACAAAAACACAGCATATACATCCTTTAAGGCACACAAAACCAGGCTGTCAGTAGATCAGGTGTGTTGTAACGTCACTGCACATTTGTATAGTTTTGCGTTTGTTGGTCTTTGTAGGACTGGATCTCTCAAAGGTGACGGCCCTTAAAGTGATGTTGTGTGGTCAGCTGACCTACAATAAAAGCAAACTAAAACTATATACTGCCCAAGAAAAACCTCTGTGAGATTTTGGGGGGCTATAGTACAATAACATTAAAACTCAAATAAATTAATGAATAAAGCAGCATTATGAAGTACATGTACACCGGAAAATCACTGCTTAAGAACAGCAATGTAAATACATTTTGTACAATGATGGCGACAAAATGAGAGGAATCAACCAGCTAAACTCGTGAGACATGAACGCCTTAAAGAATTCAACTCATCAGTGCATGCAGTTCAAACTTTACAACTCACCAAATCAAAAGACAAAAAAAAAAGAAAAAAAAAAAAAAAAACAAAGGGTGGGTAGGTAGGGGAGGGAAGGGCAACACAAAGTATTCTGTAAGCTGAGAGAGTTGTTTTACAGACGATTACTACATGCTGCTAAATAACATTTCATGAAATGTGTTAAAGGTGGAGATGTGTTCTACAGAAATTCAAAAACAAAGCAAACAAACAAAAACAAAAAAAAAAACATTTGTCAAAGATGCGCGTCTCATGCACTCACGTGCACTTCCAGCATTTTGCAGACCTTGGTTAAAATGTCCTGAACAGACACAGGCTGATAGTCTGGATGTAAACATCACCACTCAATCCAAGGATCCAGTTACAAATTCTTTGCGGGTCCAGTTTATTGTGTCAATAAGGGGTTTCAGGCTGACACACATCTCTGACTTGGCAGAGTTGTGAGGTGTGTAGAAAGCATGAAAAAGATGAACACTGTTATCAGCTGTCAACTCTATCTCTGACGAGAGTTGGTTGCTGGCGAAAAAAAAAATCAAAACTGTTTCTGAAGGAGAGCGTGAAGTGAATTTTTTCAGAACAAGACTTTAGGGCAAAATGTCACAGGCTGTTATGAAAGCCAGATAACGCCAGTATGCAGCAGAAAATAGCACCATGAATTATGAAACAACTGGCAACAGTACACTCCATGCTCATTGTGTTTGCAGTCCTCACTTTGAGTGAATTCATCTATTAAAAGTGAGAATGGCCAAAGAATCATGATTATTCATTATCCAGATCATGCCTCTTTTCAACAGGCTGGGAGGAAAGAAAACAGTAACAACACTGTACATTACATTAGACAAATTCTAAACCAACATGCAGCGAACTGTAAGCAAACATGTTTACATTATGTTAACATTTGTTCAAGCAAACATCTCAACAATGTGTTGTATGTGCCAGTCCAGGACTAACAATCTTATGTTACATGTAAGACCTAAAATCGATCATTTGTGAAAGCAAAACTACCATAAATGTTTGCGTTACTTCTCCAAGGCTGAAAAAAGGCTGTCTGCTCATTTGTGATACCCAAACCCATACAGCTGTTTCATACAATCGTTAACAACAGCAAAAAAAAAAAAAAATTCTTTTTTCATCCCTCTTTATCAGGTATGAAACCAAGCAAAGCATAGCCTCAAAGGTTGGGAGGAGGGGAGGGGGGTAGAAAACAAGAGGAAGGGGAGAAGTCTTCCTTTGTTCTCCAAAACTTTGTACTGTGTGAAAACTGGGAGGAGGAGGTGGCAGCGGCTTTCCATGGTCTGAAAGTTTACAAAACAAGAGTGGAGGGGCTGGGAGGGAGGAGGGGGTGACAGCAGCTTTCCATCTTCCCCAAGATTGTACAAACAGGAGGGAGGAGAACAATTAAACGTTATTCCACAACATGGCAGCGCCATATTTACCAGACTTTTTTTCAGGGGAAAATATGAAAACGGTGAATGCGCAACATACAAAATGCAGAAATATTGCAAGTCTGTCTCCTTCAAATTAAAGAATACTGTTCTTCAACTTGACTAGTTAAATTTTTTTTTTTTACTTGCCTCAAAGTTTTCAATAAAGTGTACTGGAATTCATGAAAATCAACGTCAAGATACTGGACCACCAAATTAACCCAGTGAACACAAAACAACGGGCCCTGATCTGTTGTGGTCTTCATCAGGCAGGCAAGAGAAAACCTACACACAAAGACCAAGGTTGAGGCTTGTTTGTTGCATTGATGTGACCGCCCAGTGTCTGGTCATTTTCATGTTTTAACTCGGGACTGTAGTCTCTATACTTTGAAAGCCATTTGTGCTGTTTATTTGGCATGATGAAATGGAACAAAAGTTTTCTTTGTTGTGCACATGCACTGTGAACTGCCACTTCAGTCAAAGTGACAAGGATGTGATAGAGTTTATACAAAAGCTGCCTCCCCTTTTACCCAGGAATGCTGCATGTTCCCCATTACTAGAAGCAGAATGATATGGTGCAGTCAGGAACATGAGTAACACAGCATTAGGTGGAACAACTGGCAAGACTTTGTCAGTGATCAAATCAATTGACATTGGGACTCTCCACAGAATTATTTTAGGACAAATCAAAATTGCCAGCTGTCTCTGCACGTAGGATTTAAATCTCAGCAATCATGAACGCAATTCTAACATCTCGGATCTTATTTTTCCCCAGTAATCTGAACTCTTCTGTGTCAAACCAGTGGAATAACACCTCAGATTACCAGACCACTTCACTCCTCATGTTTTGCCTCAGTAAAGAAACTAAACTACACAAGCCTGCTGGCTCTGTTAATCTTGTCTTCACACAAGTGGAAGAAAATACTACGACCAAAAAGATTTTTTTAAGCATAGTATATTGTGTGAAAGTGGTTTCCAATCTTTTTCAACTGTCGGCCTTAAAATTGCCACTAAACACATTCATTTTTGCTGCCCTATGAAAGCTATTCATGAAATATGAAACATTATGTACACAACACCTACTGACATCATCCAAAAGAGACACTCAGACCAACACTTTCTGGCTAATAAAGAATGGGAGATTAAAAACAGAAAGAAAAAGACTAAGTGACATCATTCGAAAGATGCACTCTGACCTACACTTTCTGGCTAATGACCAATGGAAGATAAAGAAAAAAACAAAAAAACAGAAAAAGTGACATTATCTGAAAGATGCACTTGGACCAACTTGTTCTGGCTGATGAAGCATGAGAGAGAAAACAAAAAGAGCCAAGAAAACCAGGTTCAAACCACAGACCAGTGCTCTTCTTGGTTGCTAGTTGAACGTGCTGGCCGCTAAGCCATCTTTCCATTGTGAGGAAAATCAGTGCAGCTCAAGCAGTTAAGCAGAATAAAAACACTATCAAAATAGGCCTGTGTGTAACAAGTCATTCAGTGAAGAAGATCAGCACAGCTAAAGCAGATAACCAGACTATAACACTATCAGTATAGGCCTGTGTGTAACAAGCCATTCAGTGAGGAAGATCAGCACAGCTCAAGTAGCTAACCAGGCTATAAATCTATCAGTATAGGCCTGTGTGTAACAAGCCACTCAGATGGGATACTGATACCACAGATGCCCAGATAGCATCTTTCCAACATATCCACAAACTCATATACTTTGGGTATGATGCTAATTTCTGGCTTTCTGGTCCTTTTCTATTTGATTATGCTGCCCTCTACTCACTGTAGCAGGGTTTACAGGACAGCAGCATGATGATGACAGGAGAGCTATGAAGAAATCGGCTGTGGCATTTTTTCCACTGGCTATACCGAGCATCTAGCTGGAGGTAAAACAATTCAGTACTTGCTGCGTAAGTTCTTTCACAGTATCCGACTTGGACCAATTGCCATGTCCTACATCCATACGCAATCTGAATAACACGCAATGCACTTGCTTTTCATATATACACGCAAGTAGGCAAGTAGCTAAGTGTATGCTGCGCTGTGTACATAATGGGCTTAAAAGAAATAGTAACGCGTGTGCAGACTGTTTCCGTGTCAAATGAGCTGTATTTTATCCATAGTTCAATATCAGGGCTCCAACTGTCTCTGTGAATTCACAGATTTCAGAGAAACATGAAAACAAAACACTCCAGACAGAAAAGGCAAAAAGATGACAAAAAACATGAAATTGTGTGGAAAATCAGTGTACATCAAGGGTCCTGGTCGTGGCTGGACAGAAAGTGAAACAGTTCACCACTGGGTTCAAAGAGTTGTGTCAGACTGCACCATTTTGAATTACAGATTCCATTCTTTTTTCTTTCCCTCAACCTCCTCCTGCTCCCATTCCACCTTGTGTCCCCTAAGATTTCAATGATACTGGTTTCCCTCTGTGGGAGCCCTGTACCATGAAACAGACACAGCAATAAAACCATGTGTTGTTGAGGTTAAAATCAAGCCTTATGCAAGCTGTCAACTGCAAGACCCCAGTCTTTGTGTGGCCGCTCTTGAGTCACTCGGCCACAGTTTCAGCTGACGTGTCCACTTCTGACGCAGGCGTCTCTTCCACGCAGGATGTGTCTTTTTCTCTCACTTCTGGTGAGCTTTCATTCAACAGTGTGTCCAGGGCTCGATTCGGCAGAAACAGCATGCGCTCCTTTTCGGCACTGGGCACTTCTTTCCAGGGCAGAGTACTCGGCCACATGAGGAGTTCCAGGATGTTGCCTCCCTTTGCTGGCAGAGCCTAGCCCAGTGGAGGAGAGCCGTGCAGAGCGTCGCACTGGGGTGACGACAGACACCAGCTTTTCCTCCATGTCTGTGGCCCGCCTCCTGTCATCAGCCAGCATACATGGGTCACTGTCAGGCCATAGGACTCGGTGCTGAGCTATGTGTAAAAGGCACATCGTGGGAATGAGGGAGATGAAACAGTGTAATGCTGGAAACACATGATACTCACCGACACAATGCATCTCACAACACTAAACTCCCGTGAACCCTGGAAGCAGATCTCATCAACACGCAACCACCACTGTTGGGAACTAGACATCATCATAGCTTTAACCTGAGGTTACTCTTTCTTCTGTTTGCTTTTCCACTCTCCCTTTCCATGCCCCTACTCCAAGGCCACTCCTCACTCCCATAACCCAGCTATTCCACCACACGTCCACTGAATCAGCGCCATAGCCATTGAGAATGATGATGTTAAAGCATAGCAGAAGCACAGGAAGGCGCATCTAACAAACTGTTTGCAGATCAGCAATTTGAGAATGTATATTCACTGAGAATCGGGCGAGACAGGTGTGTGCTCCTTTTTCTTTTTAAATAATCTCTCCCAGCTTTTTAAAAAAAAAAAAAAAAAAATCCCCCCCCCCCCCCCCCCCCCCCCCCCCCCCCCCCCCCCCCCCTCCCCCCCCCCCCCCCCCCCCCCCCCCCCCTCTCTCTAGTCTATTACCCCAACTCAACCAGCACTCCTCTCTAGTGTATACTCACCTTTGGTGTAACTTTTTCTTGAAGGGCGTAACTTCTGTCACAGAGAACCTCACAGTAGTGGACTGGAACATGTTCTCCGCCTGCACCTCAGACTCCTGGACCACCTGACCAGAACATCGTGATCTTCTCTTGGGGGCGGAGTTGTGCCTGGCACTGGATGCAGCGGCTGGTCGGCTGTGTTGTGCTGTCTGCTCCGACAGCAGCTCCTTCATGGTGGCTGTCAACAGCTGGGCCATGTCCCTGGCAGGCTGTTGACAGCAACAGCAAACAGCATGAGCTGGCAAATCTCTGTTACCATATTTAATAGGACAACAACAAACAGCATAAGGTGGTAAATCTATGCTGCCATATTTAACAGAACAGCAACAACACACAGCACAAGTTGGCAAATCAAAGCTGCCAAATTTCATAGGACAACAACAGCAAAAGCAGCTTCCAGGTGACACATCTTGATTCATCAGTTAGCCAATCAGCAAAAGCTTTATATCTTGTTTGTCAGATGCGAAATACTGATGGATTCTTATACTTCAGTTTCCTTAGTTGTAAATGTATGTTCATGTAATATCAAGTGGTGACATGTGCCACTTAATGTGGCATGAACATACATATCTACTCTTTTGAACATAGATAACAGCATTTCTTATGGGTTCCTAACACAGGTAAAAATGAGGAGACTGCACATGTCATTTTCATCAGCGCTGGCTTCCAGTCAGACACCCCTGTAGATTTTCACTTCACAGTGTTCCTGTTGTAGTAAACCACTACAGAGCAAAACAGCTAATGCCAGTTAGGCCCTGTCAATCAGGTGTACTTCCTACCTGTGCGTTGTGGGAGGATAGCCTGCTCAAAGGTGGCCAGCAGACCGTCTTCATCCCCGAGCTGTTTGAGGGCAGCCACCTTACATCTGTACCAGGGGGCGTGACCCCACACATCCTGGCTGGCCTGACTGACCATGTCCAGCCACTCCAGGGCTTCCTCAGCATGCAGCAACCCCTGAAAACACACAACGGCCAGGATCACTCCAATTACATGGTACAGGAGTGTAATGCAGGCATGAAACTAACGGCAAAGCAATGCACTAACAGTCAACAGTATGGAAAACAAAAGCGCTTATGAAAGGGCTTCTTTCATCTTCCAAATGTTTCTCAAAGCAGGGAAAGGGGGCAGGTGGGGATAGGAGGGCGTCTGACCTTGACATGGTCTTCTCATAAATCATACCAGACTGTTCAGGTACAACACTCCACTCTCTCTGGGCTGTCCTGAAACAGATCATTTTCATTTCAGCTGACTCCACTAGAAAAGAAATGGGCAGATTTTTCCGCCAAAAGCAGAATTTCATGCCTGACGATTGTTCCACTAGATTTTGGTGGTTTCTATTTTCGTTTGAGCCCAGTTGAGCAGAGAGGTACACCAGGGTTGTTACCATATCAAAACAACAACAAAAACAGGCAAAGTCTGAGTCCTGGCATGAAAGGGGAAAACAACACACTTGTGTAGCAGTCTATGCCTAGACCTTTCCTGTTGTTGTCAATGATTTTGATTCTTTTTAATGAAAAAAATGTATATCTAAGAGATTACTAACCAGATATTATTTTTCATCACACTGGATCAGCTTCAACGTGAGACTGACAGCCATCATTACTGGTATTTTTATTATCATTATGGACACACATCGACCACACACAGCATTTTCAGGACTTTCACCGCCCAAAAAAATGAAGTCCTGTCCTGAAAAAAGAACCAATGAAAAGTGCTTTTTTACAGTCTTGGATGTCCTTGGTCTGTGCGGCTGTACTCTAGTGACTGACATTCACACAAGACATCAATGAGAGCTGGGGGAAAAAAAAGAGCGCTTAATTCAGCCCCTTCTTCACCGATTATTCTTTGTTAGTCCTATCCTTCCTTCCCCCCGCATCAACCCTTCTTGGTCTGCAGGCTTAGAGGAGACAGTCACCCCAGTGTACAACTTTCATCTGTTTACAAACCGAATTCCCCCAGTGAAATGGCCACAGCAGCTGTGAACCATGAGCAGTTGACAATGTCTGCACAGCATGATAGAGCACCCAGCCCCTCCATCAGCCACCTTCACCTTCCCTCAATGACATCTGCTACCCATTTACTGCTGAGTTCCCCAGTTGTAAACATCCACCCTACTGAGTGATTCCACCAGACAAGCATCAGCTCTGAAGTTAAATGTCCAACTGTCAGACTGTGGCCCCTGATAAATTCTACTTTGAATACTGTGGCCCTTTTTTTTTTTTCAAGAAGCAGACACAGAAAAGGTTGTGCTTCACTTTAAAACAGATTTCAGATGCACTATTCCACTGTGTAAATAAGTGTTGCACCATCTTGATGGTAAAGGAACATATCTCAAAACAAAACAAAAACTCCATCCTACAGAGACAGAAATTCAGACAAACACACACCATGAAATTCAGAACACACACACACACACACACATACACACACAACACAAACTGAACTCATTCTCACAGACTCCAGAGCTGTCAGACATTTGTGGCACTCTGCCTGCAGCTGCTGTGTGCTCCCTGTGCACAGGTCCAGGCTTCCCACTGCCACACTGGAGGGTCCAGACCCTGCAGCCATGGGTGAGGAGATGCCCTCTTCCTGGGAGACACCACGGCCTCCTTCCCCGCTGTGCTGCCCACAGCCTCCCCACACTGCGCCTCTTCGGCCTCACAACTGGCCTCCCCACGGTCATCAGGACTGTGCACCGCCTTCCCTTCGCCTGCTTCGCTTCCCTGCAGGTTGGTTTCAGTGCAGGTGAGGGCTGAACCTCGGGTCCTGGTGGTGGTCATTGGCAGTGAAGGTGAGGAGCGTCGTGTGAGGGGTCTGCGCTTCCTGCCCGTCCATTCCAGACGTTTTCGTACGCTCTGCAAGTCCTCCCTGGTCAGAGTCTTCTCCTGGGAATGAAGGAAAAGGCAAACAGTGTACAGTCAGCCATGAAGACACGCATGGTGCATCTCAGTCTGTCCACTTCACCCCTACAAATGGCAAATTGAATGTCAGAAATTCAGCACCTCAAACACTACACAAGTCACGTTTGGAATACATAATCTTCACCTTTAACCTTATCATTGATGCTGGACTGCTTCAACAAAATTTACTTACAAAACTTTTAATAATTTTGGGCAAAGACATAGCTGGGCAGGAGTCAGGATTGGGGGTGACAACACTCTCACTAAAGCTCCATACCGGCATGAGGGGCACTTGGACAGGTTCTGAGCTGGAGAAACAAACCTGCTGTTTGTTTAAAACGAAATTTCAATGCATCTCCTTTGATTGGAAAGGAGAGAAATGAAACAATTTCAAATCAAAGTAGAAGGGCATTACAGAGACCACAGACCTCTACCTGAGTTGAACAGATCCTGAATCTGCCCTTCGAGTCAATTCATGAGTGAAACCATCTTTGCCCCTTTCTGCCAGGGGAGGTAATAAGAGCTATGAAATGGGTTACTTCCAGTGTACTTTTTTTTAGTCGTCGTAGGACATGGATATGAAATGATTTAAGTTTCTCTATCAAATTTTAATATTCCATTGAAATATAACACTTCACATTCATTGGAAACTATGTAATAATGCTATCAAACAGATTCTGGATTGGCTGCCAGGCATGAAACTAATGCAGGACAAAAATCGCGAAAATTTTATTTAAATGAGAGGAAGGGGAGAGGACTTTTGTATGGTCACATGTTGTTCACTGCATTCTTACCAGACTTCTGGACTTTTGTACAATCACATGTTGTTCAAGCACATGGTGTTGGCTGCGTTCTTACCAGACTTTCTAGAGCTTTTGTACAATCACATGTTGCTAATTAATTGCATTCTTACCAGACTTTCTAGGGCTTATTGTACAATCACATGTTGTTGGCTGCATTCTTACCAGACTTCAGGGCTTATGTACAATCACATGTTGTTCGCTGCATTTTTACCAGACTTTAGAGAGGGCTTATGTACAATCACATGTTGCTAACTGCATTCTTACCAGACTTTTTAGGGCTTACGTAAAATCACATGTTGCTCACTGCATTCTTACAAGACTTCAGGGCTTTTGTACAATCACATGTTGTTCAATCACATGTTCATGTTCGCTGCGTTTTTACCAGACTTTTTAGGGCTTTTATGCAATCACTTGTTTGTTGACTGCGTTCTTACCACACTTTTTAGGGCTTTTGTACAATCACATGTTGTCAAATACATGTTGTTGACTCTGCTCTTATCAGACTTTTTAGGGCTTTTGTACAATCACATGTTGTTCAATCACATGTTGTTGGCTGCGTTCTTACCAGACTTTTTAGGGCTCACAATCATACAATCACATGTTGTTCACTGCTTTCATACCAGACTATAAAAGCTTTTGTACTATTACATGTTGTTTCTATGGATTCTTACCAGACTTTTAAGGGCTTTTGCACAAGCACATTGTTTTAGTATTCTTACCAAACTTTAGAGAATTTTTTCTTACCAAACTTTAGTACTATCACATGCTTTTCTTTGTTTTTAGGGATATTTGTACTATCACATGTTGTTATTTAGGCTTTTTTTATCAATCATCTTTTTTTACGGCAATCAACACATTGGCTTTTTTTACAGCACAACAGCATATTTTGGAATAGAGATAGAGAGATGTGGTTGGATATCAATGAATGAACAATGTTATGATCCACATCTTACACTTCATTTTCTTTAATTCAGTGTGATTTTACTTGACACAACAACAACAAAGATGAGAGAACATGACTTGTGCATAACAAAATAAAGAATGATTGATATTGCAACTGTCTTAAGAACAGAAAAATATGTAATCAAATGTGAAATTAATCAAATGAAGATGATACATTTCATATGAAACATTTCAAGGACTCAAGGGTACCAGGGGGAGGGGGTATGTGTTTTTTTTTTTTTCCCAATTTAGGTGTATTTTTATACCAATTTATATTGATATATGTTTATGTTTTGATGGTACAGGCAGCATATAAAAGAAAGAAACTTAAACTTGTGTGTTGCCTGGCTGTCCATGTTCCTGTGGTGTGGATGTGTGTAGGGAATAATCATTACACGCATCCAAACTTTTGAAAGTGACAGTCAGACCGTCATACACACAGCACCACACACCATCCCTAACATCAATAAACAGGTAATAACGGATAAAAAAGGTCAAACCATCCCTAGCGTCAATAAACAGGTAATGACGGATAAAAACAGGTCACACCATCCCTAACATCAATGAACAGGTAATAACGGATAAAAACAGGTCACACCATCCCTAACATGAAATAAACAGGTAATAACGGATAAAAAACAGGCCACACCATCCCTAACATGAATAAACAGGTAATAACGGATAAAAACAGGTCACACCATCCCTAACATGAATAAACAGGTAATAACGGATAAAAACAGGTCACACCATCCCTAACATGAATAAACAGGTAATAACGGATAAAAACAGGTCACACCATCCCTAACATGAATAACAGGTAAACGGACGGATAACAAAACCAGGCCACACCATCCCTAACATAAATAAAAAAAGGTAATAACCGATAAAAAAAAGGTCACACCATCCCTACATCAATAAACAGGTAATAACCGATAAAAACAGGTCAAACCATCCCTAACATCAATAACAGGTAATAACGGATAAAAACAGGTCAAAGCACCCTGACTGTGGAATCACCTGCAGACAATTCAGACCCACCTGCTGGGACAGCTGCTCCACGGACATGCTGGCCTTGATCTGGGACCGGGGCTTGTACCACTGGCTGCCCTCCCCCGTGGCTATGGAAACAGGGGGTGTGTCGCAGGTGGAGGGGGGTGCGGCCTTTGGCAGTCAGCCATTCGTTTAGCTTTGTCCTGTCACACAGTCTGCACTCTTTCAAAACTTTCAGTTTTCTTTTTAATTTACGAATAAACAAAACAAAAAAAAAAAGGGGAAAACAAAGCACACAACAATATTAGATAAATCACGTACAACATTCAAATTTATGGAAGACCAGACAGCACTGAGAGTGCATAGACCTCTTCCAAGATCTAACAGGTCTTAAACTTGCCTATTGACATGGTCTAGCATCAGCATTTACTGGTGTTGTCCAGACCCACATTCCACCCTTTCTACCAAGTATGGTTAAAGTCAGGCCACTAGTTATTGTGCCTTCTCGGCGCCAAATGCCGGCTAGGCCCCGTGGTCTGGAGCCATTCTCATCAAGGGTTCGTCTTCAGGCCACATGCTCTTTCCACCCAATCAGCTCCAGAGCTGACAGTGCGCTGCACACCCAGGATACAACAGTAACTGCTGTAGCTGACCGTGTAGTGCACACCCAGGCTATGACAGTAAAAGTAGCTGACCGTATAGTGCACACCCAGGCTATGACAGTAAATGTAGCTGACAGTGTGGTGCACACCCAGGCTACAACGGTAAATGTAGCTGACAGTGTGGTGCACACCCAGGCTACAACAGTAAATGTAGCTGACAGTGTGGTGCACACCCAGGCTACAACAGTAAATGTAGCTGACAGTGTGGTGCACACCCAGGCTACAACAGTAAAAGTAGAGCTGACAGTGTGATGCAACATCCAGGCTACAACAGTAAATGTAGCTGACAGTGTGGTGCAAACCCAGGCTACGACAGTAAATGTAGCTGACAGGGTGGTGCACACCCAGGCTACAACAGTAAATGTAGCTGACAGTGTGGTGCACACCCAGGCTACAACAGAAAAAGTAGAGCTGACAGTGTGCTGCACACCCAGGCTACAACAGTAAATGTAGCTGACAGTGTGGTGCACACCCAGGCTACAACAGTAACTGCTGTAGTTGACATGTGGTGCACACCCAGGCTACAACAGTAACTACTGTAGTTGACAGTGTGGTGCACACCCAGGCTACAACAGAAAATGTAGCTGACAGTGCGGTGCACACCCAGGCTACAACAGAAAATGTAGCTGACAGTGTGGTGCACATCCAGGCTACAACAGTAACTGCTGTAGCTGACAGTGTGGTGCACA
Source organism: Conus betulinus (assembly GCA_016801955.1). Classification (NCBI taxonomy): domain Eukaryota; kingdom Metazoa; phylum Mollusca; class Gastropoda; order Neogastropoda; family Conidae; genus Conus; species Conus betulinus. The sequence continues at coordinate 427,254 of JADBJO010001122.1, forward strand.
CCCTGGCTACGACAGTAAATGTAGCTGACAGTGTGATGCACACCCAGGCTATGACAGTGACTGCTGTAGCTGTCAGTGTGGTGCACACCCAGGCTACGACAGTAACTGTTGCTGACAGTGTGGTGCACACCCAGGCTACAACAGTAACTGCTGTAGCTGACAGTGTGGTGCACACCCAGGCTACGACAGTGACTGCTGTAGCTGACAGTGTCATGCACACCCAGGCTACGACAGTAACTGCTGTAGCTGACAGTGTGATGCACACCCAGGCTACGACAGTAAATGTAGCTGACAGTGTGGTGCACACCCAGGCTACAACAGTGACTGCTGTAGCTGACAGTGTGGTGCATACCCCAGCTACAACAGTAACTGCTGTAGCTGACAGTGTGGTGCACACCCTGGCTACAACAGTAACTGCTGTAACTGACAGTGTGGTGCACACCCAGGCTACAACAGTGACTGCTGTAACTGACAGTACGGTGCACACCCAGGCTACAACAGTAAATGTGGCTGTACTGACAGTGTGCACACCCAGGCTACGACAGTAAATGTAGCTGACAGTGTGGTGCACACCCAGGCTACAACAGTAACTGCTGTAACTGACAGTATGGTGCACACCCAAGCTACAACAGTGACTGCTGGTAACTGACAGTATGGTGCACACGCAGGCTACAACATTAAATGTAGCTGACAGTGTGGTGCACACCCAAGCCACGACAGCAAATGTAGCTGACAGTGTGTGGTGCACACGATGGCTACGGCAGTAAATGTAGCTGACAGTGTGGTGTACACCCAGGCTACAACAGTAAATGTAGCCGACAGTGTGGTGCACACCCAGGCTACGACAGTAAATGCTGTACTTGACAGTGTGGTGCACACCCAGGCTATGATAGTTAATGTAGCTGACAGTGTGGTGCACACCCAGGCTACAACAGTGACTGCTGTAGCTGACAGTGTGGTGCACACCCAGGCTACAACAGTAACTGCTGTAGCTGACAGTGTGATGCACACCCTGGCTACGACAGTAACTGCTGTAGATGACAGTGTGGTGCACACCCAGGCTACGACAGTAACTGCTGTAGCTGACAGTGTGGTGCACACCCAGGCTATGACAGTAACTGCTGTAGCTGACAGTGTGGTGCACACCCAGGCTACGACAGTAACTGCTGTAGCTGACAGTGTGGTGCACACCCAGGCTACGACAGTAACTGCTGTAGCTGACAGTGTGGTGCACACCCAGGCTACAACAGTAACTGCTGTAGCTGACAGTGTGGTGCACACCCAGGCTACGACAGTAAATGTAGCCGACAGTGTGGTGCACACCCAGGCTATGACAGTAACTGCTGTAGCTGACAGTGTGGTGCACACCCAGGCTACGACAGTAACTGCTGTAGCTGACAGTGTGGTGCACACCCAGGCTACGACAGTAAATGTAGCCGACAGTGTGGTGCACACCCAGGCTACGACAGTAACTGCTGTAGCTGACAGTGTGGTGCACACCCAGACTACGACAGTAACTGCTGTTCCACTGCCCCACAGCAATCCATTACATGTAGCAGGCATGCAGTGAACACTGCAATCTGTCCTCCCAGCAACAGGAATATTTCTGAAACATCTACAGCAGAGAAATATAACTACAACACCACCTTACAAACACCACATAATCATCACAACTTGAGATTTTCCGTCAGAAAAAATACTGCTTTCAGTCACTGTTTTTGACATCTACATCTTACCGTATTGTGTCAAGTGTATACCGTGTCAAATGAATATTCAAGTCAAAATACATTGGCCAATCAGAATGTAGCACATGGGTTTTGTAGTTTTAACCATTTACTGTGAAAATGGAAGCAGGTAAAATACTCTGCCTGCTGCTGGGCGTGGTATGAAAGTGATAATGGCCTACCCTGATACAGAGAACAGAAATGTACAGAGGATTTACGAAGTTGCCAGTCCCATGTTCATACCACTTACCTCATGTAATCCTGTGTCTTGGCTTTTCCTGGAGTTTTGCGATAGTGGGCCCCCTCCCCCTTCTCGGTGTCTGTGGCAAACACCACATGGCTTGACGAGGGCACTACTGTGGGTGTTCCCTTGGCTTTGTCATCTGCCGACTGTCTGGCCAGAGGTGCAGGCTGCTCAGTTTTACTGCTAATGCCTTTCACCTGGTTTTGACGAGGCTTAGATGAAGGCAACACTGGGGATGCTCCCACTTCTGAGCTAGCATGGATGGCGATGGACGTTCGTTTCAAGATGCTCTTGCGGGGCTTGCAGTTTGAAGGTCTGGAGGTGTGCACAGACTTGCGAGATGTATGAGCTGCCGACCCTCGGGACGAGTGAAGACTTGCTTTGGGAGCAGCACCAGCTGAACTCTTCCTTGGCGGGTTAGACAGGCGCTTGGATTTCCGGAAACGAGCCGTCAAGCTGTCTCTGGAAGTTCCCTTGTCTTACTTTGTAACATCGAAGTATTGCCAGTTTCCTCATTCGGCAACTCTTCAACATGACCCGTAAAGTCAGCCAACTTCCCATCAACAGCAGAAAGATCGCTTGAAGGCTGGGACACCGTCGCATTGGGGAATTACATCAGCAACAGATGCGGCCTGTAGCTCCTCCGCCAAGCTGACTGGCCGTACCATCTCCTTTCCTTCCTTCATGCCTTGGTGAAATAAGCTATGGTATGGCGCTTGCCGAACCAGTGTTGTTTCTAGACAGCGGGGTTGTCATCTCTGGGACTGGTGGCTTAGAGCCCTGGGGTGGAGCCTTGGTCGGGACAGCACCTCTGGGATGGTTAGTGTGTCCATGGGGGACAGCCTTACAGGTCAGCGGACCTTTGGGACGGTCAGTGTGTCTGCTGGTCGTGGACAGCCGTCCCCTGACTGTCCCTGCTGGCTTCTGGTTTTCTTTCTGTCTCACATTCTGCCCTCTGACCATGGTCTGGGACCTGGGCTTGACCTTGGCTGCAACTGACAACAAGGTCAAAGGTTGATCAACAACAAAAAACAGGGAAAAAAAAAAAAGCCACTGTTACAGTTATACACACAAATACACACCTACACAAGAGGCACATGAATCAAGACTGAATCCAGATGCCACGGAACCTGCCTGTTATGACTTTGATAAATCAGTTGAAATTAGGTCTTCATATGGAGAGGTCTTAATATGACTGAAAAATCTGTTATGTCAGGTCTTAATACAGAGAGGTCTTAATATGACTAAAAAAAAATCTGTTAATCAGGTCTTAATATATTGAGAGGTCTTAATATGACTAATAAAAAATCATTTATTTCAGGTCTTAATATAGGGAGGTCCTAATATGACTTTAAAAAATCTGTTAAATCAGGTCTTAATACAGAGAGGTTTTAATATGACTAAAAAAAATCTGTTAAATCAGGTCTTAATACAGAGGTCTTAATATGACTGAAAAATCTGTTAATCAGGTCTTAATATAGACGTCTTAATATAACTGAAAAATCTGTTAAATCAGGTCTTAATAGGCAGAGGTCTTAACATGACTGAAAAATCAGCTAAAATCAGGTCTCAATAGAGAGGGGTCATACAAGAGAGGATGATATGACAGTACAATTATTCATCATCAACCATCCACAGCATAAATCTGATTGTCATGGAATGACTTTATTAGACATACTCTTGATATATAGTATAAAAATCCCCTTTAAAGTTTGCAATGTTGCAACAATAAAATGAAAATATTAATGGCGAAAATCACCACTCCCAAACTGCATCATTAATGGCTATGTAATCGTTCATCCTCACAGTACCACTCCCAAACTGCATCATTAATGGCTATGTAATTGTCCTCACATCACCACTCCCAAACTGCATCATTAATGGCCTCAATGTAATTGTTCATCACCACTCCCAAACTGCATCATTATGGCATTAAAACTGCATCATTAATGGCTATGTAATCGTTCAGCCTCACAGTACCACTCCCAAACTGCATCATTAATGGCGTATGTAACATCACCACTCCCAAACTGCATCATTAATGGCTGTTCAGCCCACACACCCCACTCCCAAACTGCATCATTAATGGCGATGTAATCGTTCAGCCTCACACCACCCCACTCCCAGACTGCATTTTTAATGGCGATGTATATCATTGTTCAAATCTTGGACAACTTCCCAACTGCATCATTAATGGCGATCTCAGCCCTCACACCACCACTTTGCATCAAATGGCTGAAACTGATTCTGTTTTTGATAATGTTTTGAAATCTTGTTCCCAATCCCAGCTCTCCCTTTTCTAGCTTACCTCTTGTCAGTTAACTTCCTTCAAAACTGATTGTCTACATTCGAGACCATGCCCTATGAATTTTTCTCCTGTTACCATTTCATCAGCCACAAATATTTTCTGAAATAAAGTCTGCAGATTTCACTATAAATTCAAAATTCGAAGACATTTAGTATCACCGAAATTTGTATCATATTCACCTGAATGTGTTATATTTTCATTAATAATTTTCGTTTATGTTTAGTAAACTGTCATAATCCAATCCTGATGAGAACAAAAAAATAGCGGCAAAACATCTAAACTAGGAAAAGCTACATGATGACACAGCAGTCCACCATCTTATCACCAGTTGTCCACAAGATCAGGATGCACTCCAGGCCGACCTGAAAAAGCTGGAAGAATGGGAAGATGAATTGGATATAGCCATCCACCCAGACAAGTGCTGCTATCTACCCATTACACGGAAGAAAAACTCCACAAGTGACATCTATACCCTGTGTGGCCAAGTCCTAGAAACGGTCAACTCTGCAAAGTACCTGGGCATGACTATCCAGAACGACCTTAGCTGGGGGAGCACATCTACAATATCTGTGACAAAGCCAATAAGGTTAACAGCTTTCTCAGGTGGAACCTCAAAATATGTTCAACAAAAACAAAAAAAGCTGGTTTTATATAAAGCCTTGGGCCGCCCTCTTGTTGAATATGCCTCATCCGTCAGGGATCTGTACCAACGCTGCCACACTGACAACATTGAGACAGTCCAATGCAGGGCAGCACACTTCGTCCTACACTGCTACCGCAACACCTCCAGTGTTGGGAGCATGCTGCAGCAGCTCAACTGGCCCTCTTTGGCTACTCATCAACGCAGTGCTCGACTCTCCATGTTCTACAAGGTAGTACATGGCCAAGCCCACGTCAGTTGTCCCAGTCTCAAGAAGAAAAACCCAACAAAAACGAAACTGTGGAACCAACATCATCTGCAGTACCAAAGATTTCAGGACAAGCCGGACTACAGATATTCCAGCTACTTCCCAAGGACCATCAGGGACTGGAATAAATTCCCTTCGAAAGTTGCCTTGTCCCCCATGCTTGACACCCTCACTAGGAGAGTGTCAAGCCTTGCCTAGCTCACTACACCCCTCCCTCTCCCACCCACCCCTTCTCTGCTCCCCCCCCCCCCCCTCCACCCCTAACCCTCCCCATCCCTGCCTAACTTGTTGCCAAGTTGGGCCAGCAAAGCCTGGTGTGTGTGGAGAGACCATTGCTGGTCTGCTGTCCGCACTTCATTAGGTGGAGGTCTGAACATGTCCTCAAGGCTCGTCACCCAAAATGCCCCCCCCCCCCCAAGGCCCCACCCCAGCCCATATGTCCTCTTTCCCCCTGATAGCTGGTACAACCCACTCCTTCAACCCCCCCTCCCACCTCCCCCCCTCTGCCATACCCCAACCCCCACCACACCCTCGTCGCTGTCCAATTTCAAACTCTGTTCTCTCTTTTACTTAACGCTGTGCACCCGGACATGACAGTAATGATCGGTGTTTGAAATGGTGGTCAATACTGGAGGAAGATTTGCTAAATTATTGTACACCTTAGAATATCACATCGTCAGTCTAGTGTGGAATATTTTCAAAGGAGGTTCTGCTACAGCTTCAACAGTGGCTCTGATAAGATTGTCCCTCCCCATCAGTTTTCTTTACGACAATGGATGGGGGTCCGGCCAAAGAGACTATGCAACCAAAGAGACAACAAAAACTTGAGACTGTCACCATATCAGTGTTATGACAGCCTCTAAGATCAGCCTTCCAAAGACAGCCAAACTGCAGCAGTTCAACAGCAGTTCAGTCAACAAGTTCAAAACAAGATATGCTCAAGTTGCTGGTATGTATAACAACATTTCACCTGCGAACATGAAAGAATGAATACTTAATCGTCAGTTGTAACCAAATTTTCAATGGAGGTGATACTTCAATCACTAATCACAACAGTAGGTTTGAACAATAGACTGATAGATACTAGTTAATTCCCAAAAACAATTTTGTTTCTGAATGGCAAAATTGCTTTTTCCATGTGATCCAAAGCCTTACAGAATTGTGGCTAACAACTTTCTGTTTTTCTCTGTTGTTGTTGCTGCAGTTCTTAAATCCCTATGCTTTCCTCTGTCAACATGTCCTGCTCTGCCTTACCTGCTTTGACAGGCTTGCTGGCAGACTGACTGATGGTGGTTTTGGACAGGACTTTTGTCGACACACTCACAGGCTTCCTTGGCTTATTCAACTGAACATTCAGAGGTTTGGGTGGTGCTGGCTTTGAAACAGTTGTCACAAAAGGCCTGAAAAATAATGAATCTATTAATCTATCAACTCCTGACAACATACCACAAAATTCAATATACATCCAGTATCTGAAGACACCAAGTGACTTGTACTGTAAACAAGGCAACATGTATAAAGCAACAAAATCAAAAAGTAATGCTTTTATCTCTTCCCATTTTTATGTTCCAGTGAAATAATAGTCTTATCGTTAATTACCAAATTATAAAACATGCATAGCCTGAATGTACATGTAAAACAGTTGATATAAGCGACCGGTCTACTGTGTTTTCACTACTGCCACTGGATGTCAAGAGAAAAAAAAACTTCTTTGTCCACTAGATTTGACGAGCCTGCCAACAGGTATTCTGACAAGTCTTTTTCGCCTCAAGCAAGTGATAGTAGGAGTGAAAATGATGAAGAAGATCATGTAGAAATTGTGTCAGTGTCAGATTTTACTTTGGTAGCCAGTGCAAGTGGACAGACTGACCATGGTAGGGCCAGGGGTGTTCAACGCTCGCCTCAGATTTAAGATCTGGCAATCAAGTTATGAATACCAGTTATTCTCAGCATCCACTTCTCATTAAGCGCACCACATTTAGTGTTGACTGCACTATATCTCAAGTGGGCTGCTGGACTGGTTAGTTTACAACTCCTGGTTTTCTTGAAGTTTACTGGAGACAGACTCAGGCTGGCAGGAAGAGGCAGAGGCAGTGCCAATCACAGCAGTGTTAAACACTGTGGTTCAACTGGTATTGAGAACAGTCATGTTTGCTTACTACTGTATGGCACTTGTAGCTTTTTGTTCTCCCATGATACAGATATAAACCTACATGAGACAAAGGAATACATTTAATATTCCATGAGATGTAAAACTACACTTAATGGTAAAGGATGTGCGCGTCTGCATGCATTCTTTTGGTGCCTGAACAAATCTGAATAACCTTTGTCTCTGTACATTGCTTCACCCAATAATGGCACATATTACACAGAATAACATACTATATTCTAGATAGTCTCACTGCACACAGTGATGTGGAAAAATCTCATTCATGTTCTTCAGTACAAAAGCACAACCTCAAACTCACTTTTTCTGTTCCTCCTTTATCTTCTTTTTTTCTCTCTCCTTCCACTGCTCAAGCTTTTGTCTGAACAAAACAAAACATTGCCCAAATCAGAATACACAACACTTATTCACGTTACGGAACAAACAATAAAAATCCAAACTAGCAGCATCTGATTTATACTGACATAAAGTCAATATGTATAGTTCTCCATAATTGCACAAACATCTGCATTTACGCGCAAAGTTTATACTAAAGGACTTCAAGGAACTAACGCTGTGAGTCTCTGAAAGTCTGATGATGCAGTTACAGCAAAACATGGCAAAAGAAAATTTTCCATTAAACACCTTCTACCTCAAGCCACTGGAGTTAACAACTCTCTCAGTCTCTCTCCTTCATCTTCCTTCTCACCCACCTCTCCACTCCCCCCTCCCCCTCCCTCTCTTCCTCTCATTCCATGAATCCAGTGTTTAAACTGTATATCCTTTCAGAAAATATTCTACAGTTGCATGTTACTGCTGTCAGAACTCAAATCTTACAACTGTAACAACATACCATTCATTAAGACCCTTTAGATAACAACAAGCACTGGACCAATGACCCACACTTTTTCCTCAGAATGTATCCTCTCTCACTCTATCTCTCTTTCACACACACACACACACACACACACACACACACACACACACACACACACACACACACACACACACACACACACACACACACACACACACACACACACACACACACACACACAGTTGTTAAAACAGATTTCAGAGTAAAATTCAAGTTGCTCTCCTCTGGGGAGCACATCATCAAAGTGCTGCCTTTTTTTTCAGTCACTGTCTGCCTGGGCTGTAAACTTACCTGTCAAACCATTGTCTTGTGATTCGTTTGTCCATGTTTTTTGCCTATCAATTACATTTAAAATAAATTTACAAATTTTGCTGTAAGCTAACAACTCACTCCTTACCATTAGTTCTTTAATGATATGCATTACATTCGTGTTCCAGACACGACCCAGTCTACATTCACACGGTCATCAGTAAGAATCAAGATTGAGGCAAACGACAAAATTCAATTTGTAATCAATAGAACAAAATCTCACAGATTACGATCTACACAGTCTGCATGAAACAAAAGCAGTCAATTTTTACCGTAAAACAAGTGCATCTTGCTTTTTCTGCTGGTAGATGTGTCTGTTGTGCTGCTTCAGTTTCCTGGAAAACAATACACACTGGGTCATTCTTCAGCACTGGTCATACAGAGGGGTCACTGGCTGCACCATATCCATTGGCATTATATACATTAAACACATAGCCTTCTGGTCTGATGATTGAATATGTGGATGAGGCTATTGAAAGAGACGTGTCTCACAATATTATTTCACCTCTTTAGTTTCAAAGATAAACTGGCAAATGGAGTTTTTAAAAAAAAAAAAAAAAGTTTGAGTCAGCACAAAATTGACCAACTCCAAGTGAGCAAGAA
>JADBJO010001122.1:441372-471372 GCA_016801955.1 Conus betulinus
GCGACTTCTGTCTGCTGTTGACAGGCATAAAGCTTGGTAAACATCACTAACTGTCACAGGCGGAACTGGTGGAGCTGAACGAATGTTTTAGCATTGCAGAAGTTTTTAAATTTTTGTAGTTCATTTGAGTTAGTATTCTTTTCTTTGACAATGTGTTCTGCAACTGTTGTAAAGTGTTGAGTTCAATTGGTGTTATGCTGGTTATGGGACTTATCTTTGACTGTGAAATTTTATTCGTAAGTTCATTTATTGCTTGCAATATGGACTTCGAATTTTGTTTGTTGGCTACAAGTTCTCGAAAAAAAAAAAATCCATTTTTGCTGTGAGTGAATTGACTTTATTACATTGCCTTTTAAATCCATCCGACTTCCCTTCTGCTTCAAGCAGATCGTCGCGTAAGAAACAAGCAGCTTGTATTTCATCAGACATCCACTTTGGTTGTGCACTATGTTTAACTCTATGCGTTTTGAATGGCGCATGCTTGTCATAAACAGAATTAAAACGTGTGTAGCCAGAACTCTAGCGCTTTCTCTGGATCATTGTGATTATAAACATCTATAAGGGGGGAATTCATGTCGTCAGTGAGAAAGTTATCTTCGTGGAATGTCCAAAAGATCTATAAGTGATATGTTTGTGGCCAGTTTAAGAAATTTTGCTTCCATTTTTCCCCGACATAATGCGTACTAGAAAGTGGTCGCTGCATCCATTCAAAGAGAGAGAGAGAGAGAGAGAGAGAGAGAGAGAGAGAGAGAGAGAGAGAGAGAGAGAGAATGTGTGTGTGTGTGTGTGTGTGTGTGTGTGTGTGTGTGAGTGATTGGGAAGGGGGGGGGGGGGGGGGGGGCAGAGAGAGGGGGGAGAGAGAGAGCATGTGTGTGTGAGTGATGGGGGGGGGGGGGGGGAGCGAGGAGGAGGGATACAGAGAGACAAAGATAGTACAATTAGTCTGGGTGGATGATATGTGAATGGTTTCCGTCATGCGCCCTAGGGGGGAAAAAAGAAGAAAGAAAGAATATATGTTTTCCCTTTTTTTTTTTTTTTTTTGTGCACTTTTAACCGCATCGAACACTCACCGTTATACGTTCTTGCTCCTCATTGGTCAGTTTTCTTTGAATAGTGATTTGTGCTCTTGGAAATTTAAAGAAATTAAAAAAAAAAAACTGTCACTTCGGCGGAAGAAAGCAGTCTAGAGAGGACAGAGACTTGTAACAAAAAGAAAAGGATTAGCTAGGAGGTGAAGAAGAGGACGAAGTATAACACACAGAGTGGAGAGATAGTTGAACTCTCAACTCTTTGTATGATTGTATATTATTGATTCTAGGGGCAGCTCCCTGTACGTGGGAGGTGGCATTGATACGTAGGCTTGGCAGCCCCTCACAGCCCTTGAGATGATGGGAGAGGTCCGCTGCTAGGAGAATTTATCTATATGTTTTTTTTTTTTTTAATTTGATCAGAAAACTGTCGGCATGGAAAGAATGCAGTATTTTGATGAGGACCACATCAACAGATGATCTGCCTGCCTACTCATCCGTCGGACACGACGGGAGAATCCATCCATGCCAAATGTTCTACTGTGGTGGTGATGACCTGGGTTTACACCAAAGACACTGACATACTCCACTAGACACTCTTCTTGCTTATACGGTCGAAGCCGCTTGTAACGAAGTTGGATGTAACAAATGCCGGATATAATGAAACAAAAAGGTTGATCCTGGAAAAAATTCATCTTTACATGACTAAAACTACGTCGGATGTAACAAAGTCGGATGTAACGAAATGCCGCTTATAACGAATCGGCGTTGGGATCCCCAGCTAGTGATCACACCGGTTATAACGAAGCAGCCGCCTATAGCGAATCATATTTTCGGTCCCGTACAGAGTTGAAGCCGGATAGAAGGAAGTGGTTAATTTTGTGTTCGACAACCATTTCTTTGAAATGGTCGGGTTCGTAAGGCATAAAGTGAAGCCGGATAGAAGGAAGTGGTTAATTTGTGTTCGACAACCATTTCTTTGAAATGGTTGATTGGTTCGCTGGAATGCATAATGCTTCATTCGGTTGCTAGCTATACTAGGGAGATGGAGGAGTGCCGTATAGCACATGAAATGTAGCGCTTTCTATGCGTTGCTCTGACAAGAAATCACACGTTTATAGGCTTACATGAGTTTGACTAGCTGCATAACCCCGAAGCTTGTTTCATTTTCTAGCACGTCTTTCTCTTCACCATTCATGATTGAGTTTTTCTTTTCTTTTCTTTTTTTCTTTCTTTCATTTAGCTGTGGCAATAATCAACCTTATCTGATCTGTCGAAGAGTGTGACACTTAAGCGATTTTTCCCCGCCCAGCTGTGGCCAAATCATCCTTTTCTGTTGTTTCCCAGAAGGCGAGAATTTGATTTGAGATTGCTTTTTTTTCGTCTAGCTGTAGCAACAATCATTCTTTTCTGTTGCTTCATAGACTGTGAACATTCACATATCAGACATTATAACTTCCATTCCAGTAACTGTATATGTGTGACCTAATGTGTATTACTACTAATAAAGAACTCTTGATTGTATACACTAAGACATAATAACACATCTGTAACTTTCGCTGCCATGATGGAGAAAAACAACAACAACTAAAATCATTTTCGTTTCAAGATCTTATTCAGACACTAATTATTTTTGGTTATTGTGATTTCTTGACAAGCTGCTGTGACAAAAAAAAGCTCTCCAGTACAACAGACTGCGTGTATTTTAAAATCAATGAAGGTTTTATTTCCATGCCAGTGCATACTCCAATGATCCAACAGTCTAAAACAGAAAACGAACAATGCAGATATCCCCTTTTCCCTCTTCCGCATTCAAACTGTGGCGCTGTAAGTCTCCTAAAAAATACAATGAATTTGGTTGGCCTCTTTTACTTATTATCGCTTTCTAAGCCTTCAAATTGCAATTTAGTCCTATGTGATCCGTTTACATTAATTTACTGCCATCTTTTGGGAGCATTTTTTAAAATTGTTTTTATTAAAGTGTATAACAGGCTAGGAATGAGCTGGATTACTGCCCATGCGGGCATGCATGCATGCATGCATGTGTGTGTGTGTGTGTGTGTGTGTGTGTGTGTGTGTGTGAGAGAGAGAGAGAGAGAGAGAGAGAGAGAGAGAGAGAGAGACAACGACTCTTTATTTTATATAATGGTAAAAGTATTGGCTTAGTTAGCCATTTTTCATACTTGCCGTTACTATGCTACAAAACTAATACTAAATGATATAACGTATGCATCAAAACATGATTACACAAACAGCATCAAGCCAAACAAACAAACAACAAAACCACCACCAAGAAGCAAGTGCAGACACCATCAATGAAATAAGCAAATTAAAAAAAATAACAATAAATTAAGATTTGGAAATTCAACGACAAAAGCAATTAAACCAAAGGAAAAAAGCAAATCAAAGTACAACAACAAAACGATCAACAAGAAAATAGCATAAAACATTCTAGAATCTCTATGAGCCGTACAAGGAAAAAGAAAAAAAAAAAAAAAAAAAGAGGGGGGGGAAAAAAAAAGAAGAAGAGAAAACGTAGAAAAGAAAAACATGTATATAAAGGGACACACTATAAGGTCTCTCAGTTTTGCATTCAAACACATACACATACATAAGTATACAACAGACACGCACACAAACAATACACACAGAGAGAGAGAGAGAGAGAGAGAGAGAGAGAGAGAGAGAGAGAAACACCTCACGCCGGATATAACGAAACAACCCGATTGAAATTTGCCATAACCGGCGCGTGGGTTGTAGCGAAAACCAGACTAATGAAGTAATTTTGAACGTCCCTGGAGATTCATTATTACCAGATTCAACTGTATTCATTTGAAATAAGCACTGGTGCATTTGGTATTTGGTGACGTTTGGCTCCAACATCAACGCTGCCATAATGAATGCCAATGAGGTCCCAGAGGTCAGTAACCCTCAACTGGTGTTAGGCCTAATGTGTCGTTGCTGTACTTGGACGACATAATGTAGTAAAAAGGCTTTAGAGCCTTTTAGCCTGGTCTGTTCTGGTGCTGGGCCCAATGTGTTGTTGCTGTACTTTAACGTCATAATGTAGTAAAAAGGCTTGAGCCTTTTAGCCTGGTCTGTTCTGGCGTTGGGCCTAATGTGTTGCTGCCGTACCTGAATGTCATAATATAGTAAAAAGGTTTTACAGCCATTCAGCCTGCTCTTATTCTGGTGTTAGACCTAATGTGTCGCAGCTGTACTTGGGATGTCATGCAACAGAATATGAAATATAGCCTTAAAGGCCTTTTCGCCTGCTCCGTTCGTTTATGTCATTTTCAGTCAAGTGTAAATCCATTACCAAGGGGTGCATTGCATCATGGAACCGTCCAGCTTCTTTTACTTTATGATGTGAAAATTTGTCTATTGAATAGCGGGAACTGTTGACAGTTCCGCTCTCACACATCCATTCAGGTGATGCACACAACCTCATCTACAGCGACGTCTTTTTTTCTTTCTCAATGCACATCTTCACTGTGTAAAGGTAGACACACATGGTAGGAACAAGAAGAAAAACACATGATCCAGTGAAGTAAAACTTTTATTTCATAATACACATGTCAGCAATGTTCACAGAGTATTGTCCGAGTCCAAAAGACATGAAAAAGAACAAAGGCAGCAGGCCAGACATTGTGGTCATTAATTCAGGTTAAAACACCAAATGTCTACTGTGGTCACTTACAAGTGTCGTAACAAATAAAGCTATTGCTGGTTTGGGGAAAGAAAAAACAAAAGAAAAAAAAGAGGAACAAACTTTGCACAGGCACCATCCAGACATCTCCAGGAATGCATGCACTATCAAGACACCAGGTGAACACGGAGCTTGCTGAAATACATGCTAATGGCCAAAAACCATCTGTGGGTGGACCCCCCCCCCCCCCCCCCCACCCCTCCTGAAGTACATACATCCATTAACATTTTTCATGAAATGACAACTGAGATGAAAACAGCCAAAACCAAAGTACAGTCTAGAAAGTAGCCAACCGACCGAGAGAAAGGAAGAAATTGCCCAATAGATGTTCCTGAGCCTGTGTGTGTGTGTGTGTGTGTGTGTGTGTGTGTGTGTGTGAGAGAGAGAGAGAGAGAGTGAGTGTGTGTGTGTGTGTGTGTGTGAGAGAGAGAGAGAGAGAGTGTGTGTGTGTGTGTGTGTGTGTGTTAGCCATATAAAATACACTTTGGGCAGCGAATGATATAAGAATGCTTGTCAAATTTGTCTTGTGTTTAAAAAAAAAGTGTAGTAAGTTTTCAGTCAGAACAGGTGCCTATGGGGTCGCAAAGGTGTGTGCCTGAAGATTTTTCCTACCTAAAAATATAACGCAAAAAAACAATCAGACAAACTGATCAACAAACAAAATATCAATGAAACAAACAGAGACAAATTATACATGTACAAAGTGAGACACACACTGACTGAAACCAGTTTATAAAAACACACACACACATACAAATATACAATGACATACATCAAAGTACTTGCATTTGCCCCAAAGAAAAAAATTCAACCCTACTACCAGTATCTTTGCTAAAAGGAACAAAAACATACAATAGCTCTGAGCATGTAAACAAAAACAGGCATTTTAACTCGATTATACATGTGATAATCTCTCACACTAAACAGATACCCACCTGTTTGAAACGCTTACTCATATTCACTTTTGGTAGTCAACTTTTAACAACTGAATTACTCCAACCGTGTTGGTAGTGGCCCTGAAAGTCGTCTGACTTGACTAGTCCAGTAAGTTTCAAATAAAAACCTTTCTTCTCCTAAACAGATCTAGTTGCAAAGTGAAACGACTGCAGGCGGCGATCTAAACAAATCGTAAATAAAATTGATGTAAGCGAACCGCCAACAGAAACGTGGACAAACAAGACAAAACACGACCTCTTAGGTCTTCTTCAGGCAAGACACAAACAAACAGGACAACGAAAATGAACGAACTTGGTACTAAGCTTGGATCTCTTCACTCTTCAGCGCAAGGTAGGCAGGCGTTGAATCAAAAGACAAGTACAGGACTAGGGGACATTCTCACTGCGCATGCACTCTCTTTCCCTCTGGCTGCTACAGACTGTTTTGCATTCTTCATCAATCCCATATAACCTTGACTGGACCCTTCACATCAGCCTACAGTGTTTTCTCCTATCCTATTTTCGAATCCGAAGGGTGACCTTCTATTTTTGAGAGTCCGGTCTATTTTTAAAAGTTGTTTCTTTTGGTTCTGGAAAGCCAGGAAAACACCCATAGCAAGCACACTGGCTGCCCAATAGTAACTCTTTGTGACTTTGGCTCTCCTGTTGTACTTGCACAGGTCAAAATATCAGCAGCCAATGTGCACAACAGTCAGAATTCTGTGTGTCAGATAATGTGAAGACCACAACTTGCTGATCTCTGTCAAAGCGTAACGGTGGTAGTCACACACACACACTGAAGTCCTCAGGCTGTGCGGTTTCTTCCAGCAAGCTAGCGCTGACATATGAAATACAGTGGGTTGGGAAGTGAGGCGACTGCAGGCACAGATCAAAATAAATCTTTAAAGCAACTGTTACGACTCCATGGAATAACGAGGACAAACGAACCAACTCTTCTTGACTTTGTGTTTTGTCTTGCGATTCGCTTGCCCACGTTATTCAGTGGAGTCATAATAATTACTTTTAAAATTCATAAAGTACTGGCCTTCCAGCATACCTGCTTGTACCCTTGTACAAAATGGGTACATGGAGACACCACCCAAGCCCACGATAACTCACCCTGATAAAAATAAGATTGTTCCGCATCCATACAACATTGTAAAAAGTAAAGAGAGTTGTATCATACTGAAATGATGTCAACTTTTCAGCCTGACTGTTGGCCACTGTTGCCCTTTCCGTCAATCTCTTCACACTGTATCATCGATCCAATGCTGGTTCCGCTACACATTACAGCACAGCTGAAACCCTGACAACACACTTACCAGGCAAGAATTCGGTAAGCCTCCTGGTTAGGGTCAACACATACATGCACACATAAAAAAATAGACATCATATGACTGAATGAATAAACACCAAAGCAAAAGCAAAAAAAAATGCTGTTTGCAAAAAAAAAAAAAAACAAACAAAAAAGAGTCTCAATGTGAAAGAGGCACAGAGAGATACCCTCAAATCTGTATCAAAGATCATACAAAAGTCCTCCATTCTTTCAGTCACTCTACTTGTTTAATATGAATTCATTTATCCTTGTCAAGTCACTTGCAACAATAACACTTCAGAAAGTGGTTTTGTGAATTTGGCAACATCTCCCCAGTCCCAACCCTTAACAAAACCAACAGGGTTTTCAGTGTTACCCGCTTCTTTGTTCATGCTCGAATTTTAGATCAATGGTTTGTTTAATCATATCACTGACAATACCAATACTGGAGTGGTCAGAACCTGGACCCACAGGCCAAGTACGCGAAACGTTTGGATGCTTTGGGAACATTCCATCTTAAGTGAAAGGAAGCGTTCAGTGTTTCATAGTTTCTGAAAGCCCAGCCTCCACAGAAAAGTTCAAACTTGTGTGACCTCACTTTTCTGACTCTGTCATGAGTTTGCATGAACAAGTGAAACAACAACACAGGTATTTGGAAGTATGTTTCAAAAAAAAAAAAAAAAAACAGTTTAAATCTTCAAAACTGCCCTGCTTTCATCACCAGGGATGGTTTATTTTAGTAGCACACAATTTTGCTGAAGTCTTTTTGTATCAAAATTTGAGCTACAGTAATCTTTGGTCTATAAAACAAAATACTATGTCAACAGCACCCTAAGCCCTCCGAATTTATCATGAAATTTCTGAAGAAAAAAAAGCAAACAATACCTCAGCCACAACTGGCTGACTAGCCCAAAGAAAACAGCATTGAAACCTGCCTGATAAACGATGCAAGTGGCACAATACACTGTAAAGAAAGCCTGCGTATTCTGAGGAATGAGTAGTATGAGTGCAGCGTACGTCACAAGCTTAAGCTGACAACGTCACTGAAACAAGTGATAACCCAACGACATTTTGATATCAAATGGCCAGGAGTAAGAGCTAAAGTGAACCTGACAGGATGATCTTCATTAGGATCTGCATAAACTTCACAGAATTGAATTATGGAAGATCATTAGTGATGATCTTATAAAGGTGATAAACTATGACTTCAGCACAGAAAGGACATTTCTTTTTGCAAAAAGACCTAGAAGATCACCATCGATAAAACTGATTTGGTCAAGTTAAAAATCTTTATCAGCTGCAGGCTTTTGAATTTGTAACAAAGCCACACTGATTTGAATGTCAAAGTTGAGCTTAGTAAAAATCCATGAATTGTCTGAAGTTTAAGTCAAAGGAAAAAGTATCGTTTTATAGCCCGAAAATTTCAATACCTGACAGATGTCACAAAGCAATATTACATATAATAAGCTCATGATAACGTTGTATCAGAGTATGAATATACAGGGCATAGTTAATCTCTTTTGGAATGCTGTAGTTCAACTGACGAATGAAAATCCACCCTGGTATGGTAAGTATGCAGCAATAAGTGTCAAAGGCCCTCCTTCCAAGAAAGCCTGCTCGATGTGTGGTATGCAGTAAGAACAGAGAAGCATAACAAAACACACGGTGCTCAGCAAGGACCAATAATTCACTGACCACAAATACAATTTCGTAGATCTGTATTTTTTCCCCATGTATGTGCATCTGGTACACAGGACAAAGACGAAACCTTAGAAACTGTGGAATCGACTTGCACCTAGGTTCAGAGAAAAAGCACCAAATATCTGAACAATGAATGACATTATTTTCAGGTTTATTTAGCACCAATGTCCTCTTGTCAAAGCAAAAGACAGAAGATCCAAACCATGCCACTTTTTGCGGTCACTTTCACTCTCAAACTCAAACTGTCCGTGATTGTCTGTAGAATCACACACACTCGCACCATAAAAAAACACACGCTTGCTGGCACAGCTGCGGTGTCCAGGACAGGAAGTCACGTTTCATTCCGGCTTCGTTTGGCATGGTGGCAAAACTGTGTGATTATTTCCTCTTCATTGACTGGAAGATTATGGAAGTGTTTGGTCACTGCCTGAAACGATAATGCACAGCACTGAAACATCTCAAACGACAGCATGCTCTATAAACAACACAACACTGAAAAGCGTCTCCCACCCCTTCCCTTTCATTACCCTTTCCAAACCTCAGGCTTCACCACCCATTTCCTACTCAGCTGCTGAACAAACTTCACCCCCTGGTCTGAGATGAGTTGAAGAAAAAAAACCCAGACCATTCTGCCCCCACATTGAAAATGATTTTTTTTTTAATTTCCAGCTGAGTGTGAACACATCTTTGATGTTCTGAAAGTTGTAAGAGAAATATCAGCATGAAAACGATAACCCTGGCTGAAAATATGTGGACTTGTCTAAGGAACTGGACCACATTCCCATTCCAAAATTCTCTTTCAAGATTGACTGGTGCAGCTGCCATCCTCTTACGTGTTATCTCGTAAGTTGTCCTGAATGAATGAAACAGAATCACAGACATCTATCTAGTGGGTTTTTTTTTTTTGCTGTAGACCGTTCATTGAATGTTTGGTTTTGTCCGTCCTCTTTCTAACCCACCCGTCCCTGGAAAAATCTGAAGGGAACCCATGAATAACACAAACAGTCATGCTTCAAGAAATATTGAAAGGCATGAAGAAAGCCAGTTGCAGGCTTACCTCAGAGAGCTGCTGTTTACTGACGCCAGATCTGTGAGTGATTTGAAGTGCTTCTTGTAGCGATTCAGAGTTTTCACATCCAGCTGGAAAAAATCAACCTGGAACAGGCCACAGTCATTCATCATCTCTTTAACAGTTCTCCAACAGTCTGTCACCTACATCACCTGGAACAGGCCACAGTCATTCATCATCTTTAACAGTTCTCCAACAGTCTGTCACCTACATCAACCTGGAACAGGCCACAGTCAGTCATTCATCATCTTTAACAGTTCTCCAACAGTCTGTCACCTACATCACCTGGAACAGGCCACAGTCATTTAACATCATCTTTAACAGTTCTCCAACAGTCTGTGTTACACCTACAGTTTTTACAAGTATCAAACTGCATACAGATATGTGTTACTCTCAAAACTTGACAGCAGTATTATTACAAGAAATTACAATCGAAACTTGACAGCAGTATTACAAGAAATTACTATCGAAACTTCACAGCAGTATTACAAGTCGAAACTTGACAGCAGTATTACAAGAAATTACTATCGAAACTTCGAAAGTTGACAACAGTAATACAAGATATTACTATTGAAAACTTGACAGCAGTATTACAAGAAATTACTATCGAAACTTGACAGCAGTATTACAAGAAATTACTATCGAAACTTGACAGCAGTATTACAAGAAATTACTATCGAAATTTGATAGTAGTATTACAATTGAAAGAAATTACAATCAAAACTTGATGGCAGTATGAAAAAAAGGAGTTGAAAATCTGTAACCTTAAATGGAAATAAGTGATATCTTTTTTGCATCTAACAAAAGGACTCCAAAAATTAAATGATCTGTGTACATACTTGCCTATTTTTTTTCTAAATGTCTTTTTGGTTACAGTCATCTGTCAATGAATTCAATTTGTTTTCCTTACACAATTTATGGAAATCACACACACACACACAGAGTGTGAGAGTGCATGTCTATGTGTGTGCATGTGTGTGTGTGTGTGTGTGTGTGTATGAGAGACTACACGTGCCTGTGCACTTGAGAAATCAGTACTGTCCCCCCCCCTCCTCACCCAATACCCACACACACTCCCTCTCCATTTTCAACATTAGTCATAGTGACTACTATGAAGTGTGCAGTCCAAGCTATGACAGAACTGGCTAAAGGCATCAGAACACAACAGCAATTATAGAGAAGACAGTCCCCCATGGGATACTGGGGGGGTCTTTTGTACAAATAGTTCTCCCTCCTTCTGGACATTCTGTGCTAGTAACGTCCCCTTTTCCTTCCGCTCTCAGTATCTGTGTCTCCTCCTTTGCTGTACTGTCGTCTACTGTCCTTTCTGTTTACCGTATCTTTTATCTATCTTTTTCCACAACCTCTTCCCACCATTTTCTGTACTCAACGAAGTCGGAGTGAACTAACTATACTCTCGAGCATAGTGTGAAAATCCCAACAGGGTAAAATGAGTTCACACGCTATCAGATACTGGACACTGAATAAGAAGAGGAGAAGAGAGTACGAAGGGGCCAAACTGAAGGAGGAGATTTTTAGAATTGGGGAGATGAGAAAAAGAGAAAAAATAAGAAAAGGGGGGGGGGGGGGGGGGGGGGGGGGGGGGGCAGGCATAGCAGTGTATGTCCAGCCAATGTTGGATCAGACCAGGCACCACTGAACACCACTGAAGCGATTCCATCACAGTGCTGTGTCTCCACTGGAGGGTTGACATAAACTGCTCTCTGACGACTGCCCATGTTAGGGCTGCGGCAGCACAAGCCTGAGTGTGGCTGTGGATGGAGAGGAAAAAAAAAAAACAAAAACACACACGTAAGAGTAATGCCATTGAAGTGACACAGAAATAAGAAGAAACTCTAGGGACAGCTGGACAGTCAACGGTCATCAGAGAAGAACACCCCTCCCTCCCTCCCTCCACCCCAGGCAAGTGTTTCGGCCCTGAACTCCTGACACTCAAAGGGAGCTGAGCGGCATGAAGGTCATGACTCCTACCTGCCCTTCCTCTCTCAAAAATGTTTTTTGGCGCAGGCAGTAGTGAATCCTGCCACTTCTGAATGGTAGGCTGAAGAGGCAGTGTGTGCGCATACACAAAGGCCAAGGGAGCAGATAGAATGACAGACATGAAAGGACAGAGAGCAGAGGAGAGAGAGAGAGAGAGAGAGAGAGAGAGAGAGAGAGAGAGAGAGAGAGATCCAACTCCATATCAAAACATTCTTCGCAATGTCCATCTGAGAGAAAGAAACAGAGGGTGGGACATGGGGTTGAGAGAGAGAGAGAGAGAGAGAAAGAGAGCAATAAGTGAAAGAAAGTAAGCCCAAACATACCTCTGGTGGTTTATCAGACGGATCTATTCTCTTCCTCTTCCTTCTCTGTGAATTTCTGATCATTGCACCATGGAAAGTACATATGTACGAGTGGGGAACCTGCACACAATATCAAACACAATGTGGGTTCCTGTCACAATCAGATTTCCATACAGCTGTTCTGTAGTACACGTAACATCATGAAAATTATGCTGTATCCTGTATAAAATTTGATCATCGTGGCATGATGCAATCTGCACATACATATACCACTGTTACAGAAAAACTGAAAAATTGCTCCGTTCCAATACTTTCAATAAAAGTGTCACTAAGTGGAATGTTCAACACAACATATCAGCGTCTCCTGCGATCTAGTGTGCATGAAAGAAAAACTGGCACAGCCTCCTTGACAGATGACTGAATATGGGTGAGCATGCTAGCTGCCGAACTCTGCTAGGAATCAAGAGTGAAATCGCTGTTCCCTGCAGTGCCCCCAGTGCTTGGTTCCTGGGTCCCCCCCTCCTTGTGTACGATGGTCAACAACAATGGTTGTCCACTTTTCTGATATTCTGGACAATTCCAAATTAATAGCACCTGTTTTTACCCCAAATTCGTGCACCTGTAATATCTCTGACAAAAACCTGTAATTTGAAAAAAAAAAAAAAAAAAAAAACCCCTGTAATGTTCATAATCGCAATACTTTCGCAACTTTTCAAGATTTGGAAAAGCCGGCCGTTGGCGCATAAGACCGCTTCATCGCCATCTTTGACAAAGTGAAAGACGCAAGGCACGTTGGGAAATATCTTTTTACTGCTTTTGACCGAAAAGGTAGCAGACAAAACTTTGCGTTTAACAATTTACTTAAAAAAAACATTTTTTTCACATAACTTTTTTTGGCGTAATTTTGATTTGTTTTTCCGTAAAAATTACGGCAAAATCGTAGGGTAAACAGGTCTGTAGTAGAGATACTTTGTTTCAATAATGGAAAAGAACAAGTAAAATGAGCCTTGGGCAAAGAAAAGGCTGAAAAGACAGACATACAGAAAGCATCATTTCAAACCCTTACACGTTACCTTGTACTCCTAACGAGTGCATGTGTATTCCATTTTCGCTTTCAAAAGGATCAGGCATCAAATAAACATTTATTTTCTTTAAACAGTACAATGCTTTGTGAATGTAAAAGAAAGCGTTGTCAAGTCATGAACTTAAAATGCTGTAATGCCAAGCTTTTTTTTTTTTTGTTAAAAGAATGTAATGAAAATCACACTGAATCTTTGTATTGGCTTTCACTTTACCTGAAATCAGCATTCAACAAAAGGTTGAAATGATTGATTTCAAGACTATTTTCCATGTCATAAAACGTAACCCCTTTCCATGCTCAGGGTACCAATCTGATATGTCGATACATGTGTTTATACATACAGCATCATCTTTCTGAAGACCAAGGCTCTGTAACCGCTCAGTGTTCAGGTGATACTTGGCCTTGCCCGCAGAGTTCCTGCACCGTTTGCCCTTGTCCCACAGGGAGCACTGGCCAGCATTCTCATCGGCCATTTTTTGATCATCAGATGAGCTGAAACACAATTCAGAAAAAGAAGTGACCATCTTTTTGCTTTTGCTGCTCTATAATGCATAATTCTCTCTCTCTCTCATTCTCTGTCTATCAATGACAAAAATTCTGAGGAGATAAAAAGTGGCATATCCCCCAATACATGGGGGTGGTACTACCTCTTAAAGGATCAGCAAAACCATTGGCTGAAATCTTAACGCAAGAGACAGAGACAGACAGACAGATGAGACTGTTATGGAGGGACTGGCAACACTGCTGATAGTAACAGCTTGCTGCAGCAACATCACATCCAGGGTTGCTTCCACACCAGGCGTTCCTGTCAGGTACAGACAAGGACTGAAACCTTCGTCTGCACTTCTTTCGGTGTAACAACTGACACTTTTTGATACCGTCTTTCACCAGCTGTGGCAGGTTATTATGCTTGCTGTTATCGTTCAGAAATATGACTGTCGGAATAATTCATAAAAGCTGGCTTTTGGAAGCTTGAGACTGACAAGCCCCCCCCCCCCCCCCCCCCCCAACCCAACCCAACACCTGCCCCTCCACTCCCCCACCCACCTATACAGACCAACGGATAGATAGACTGATCGACTGATTGGTCTTTGTGTTTGCTCCCACGTAAAATTACCTTTGATTATTGTTAACTACATGCATTTACAATGCTGGCAAGACAGCTTTTCGGCTTGAACACACATTTCGACATGGACACAGTGAGGTGGGAACGCCATGTCGATGACAGACTACAAAAGAAACCTGTGCCCTCAAGGCACAATGAATTTTGAGACAAACAAGTGACTGGAATATGAGGAAACTAGGCCTCACCATGCTGATCTCCTTATCATTTAACAGATCTGTGACTTCATTTACATTTCAGTGACATGCCTCCACTGCCTAAGAGGACTCATTCAGGCAAATGACCTGCCTGCCTGTTCATCTGTCTGACCAACAGGAGAGTCCATGAGAAATAAAGCGGAAGAGAGCGAACAGACAGAGAGACAGACAGACAGACAGACAGACAGACACACACACACACACACAGAGTTATACAGAGTCAAACGCCACAAAGAAGTGCACAAAAAAAAGTTGACAATGATTCAGTCTACAAGATATTACATTCAGTTTACATCAGAAACATGCTTACATGAACAACTATGTAATTCAAATGATGGCCACAAAAAAGGGAGACAATCGCTGATACTCTCTGATATCGGTAACTTTTAGGATGCCATTGTCTGAGAGTAGTTGTGCTTCCATGTGATCAAATTAGGAAGACATCTGATTTTGCAACAGAGGATCAAATACTGACGGGCAAAACGTTAGAATGGAAAATAACACAGCTCCTTTAACTATCTTTCAACTGTGCCATCTATTCAGAGACTGGGTCCCTGAAGACAGACAAACCTACAGGCAGGCTTCGACTGACGACAAAGAAGACTACAGACGTTTGGCCTACCAAAAAACCACACAAAACAACAAACAAAAAACAAGCAAACAAACAAAACACACTAGAGGAGAATGTCTGTGCAGGACATAACAAGCAAGAGTCAGTGCAGGAGTCATGGGAACATGTCATCAAGGACCGTTTGGAGGAGGAGGAAACCTTCAGGATACGAAAGGGGAGTTGTGACAAAAAAAAAAAAAAAAAAAAAAAGAAAAAAAAAAAAGATGTCATTACCAAAGTGGCACAGAATCCAGTACAGACTGAAGCACCATCTGACTGTGGACAACCCACTGGAAACATGTCGCTTTCAGTGACACCACTCATAAAGGTCATGGCTACCACCACAGAGCAGTTGGGGAGTGAGGGACACTTCAATCCACAGTCTAGCGGACTCCCTGTTTGTGCTAAATGTTGTCAAATCCAGTAACAACTTGAACATGTGGCATGCCCAAGTTGAACTCTTGACTACGGAAACGGAAACACTATAAGAACTACTGTAGGCTAAAAAAAACATTACTTTCTGTTTCCAACTGCTCAGATACATTCTAATTCTTTACGTCATGGAACATCAGTTTGTACTGAACAACAACCTTACTGCTAATAAGCCAAATAACTGTACACATGGAACACCAGTTTGTACTGACCAACAACTTTATTGCTAACAAAGCAAACAATTGTACATACCCTGTGCTGTCTGCTGTTGAGGTATCTGGCGATGAAGATGATGATGACTTTGGCAACTGTACTCGAGTTGTTAGTGGAGCTGGCGGTGGTTGTGAAAGTCTTGATTTGTGCTGTTTGATGTATTCTTCGTAATTGTCTTTAAAGTGTTTGAAATCTTTCTGTAAATACTCTGTTGCAATGCTTTTAGATTCATCGTCTTTCTTTTCTTCTACTCTCTTTTGCATCAGTGCGTTCTTTTGCTTGATTCTCTTAAGCATCATTCGAACTTTGTTAACAACCTTTTGACAGTTCTGTTTTTCTGTACTAAAGCCACACAGATACATTATAGATTCCACAGAACTTCTTCCCATTGACACAGATGTTGTTATCATAAAGTTCATAAGCAATGCCATTTGTGATTTTAAGTCCAAAAGGAGGCGCCTTCTTTATGTCGTTGACTGTCAGTCCTGCCTTCTCACAACAGACACCTGGGTACCCTTCTGTCACCTGCAAGCAGAACCAATCAATCACTTACTATTAACGAAACTGTCACCACAACACTATTCACCAATGCAAAGTTAATGAAACTGTCAGCAACAATTCAAATTAAATCACCATTTAAAATAAAAACTGTCACCACAACACTATTCAATGATGTAAATGTCTCACACACATAAACACACACTCCAATTGTGTGTCTCTATTCAGTATCATGGTGGACTGATCATTATCATCACCATGCAAGTTATGTTCAAAAGAAACTCAGCTCGTCGAAGAAATGCAACTCCTGCACACATCAGCGAAAAATCAGACTATGCTGTGTCATTGCAAAGTGTGGTGACTGCTGGCGGAAACTAATACAAATTTCTAAAAGGAATTTAAAAAATAACTCCGCTGATTAATTTGGGCAAATAAATTACATTATGAATGAAGCTCAAGCCAAAGAAATCACGGAGTCTCTCACTGAGGAAAGGAAAAGTGGCCGAATCTGTGGTCTTCAGTGTTGCCAACCAGCCATTCCAACAGTAACAGAAGAGCCAGTTAAGAGCCTCGGAAGATGGTATGATGATACGCTGAAAGACACACAAAGAGCAAAAGAAACCAAACAGATATCGGAAGAAGGCTTGGAGACCATTGACCAGTGTGGGCTCCCTGGCAAATACAAGGTCTGGTGTCTGTCTGCAGTTCATGCGATACCAAAGCTCCTATAGTATGGCCTCTGATGATATATGAATATCTGCACCAACATAGTGGAGGCAATGGAATCCCAAATCAACAAGTTCACAAGGAAATGGCTTGGTGTACCACCCTGTCTGACTGACATAGCACTGTACTGTTGCCAAGCAAAGCTGAAACTACCACTGAAATCCATCCTGGAGGAATACAAAACAGGAAGATCAGACTTCAAAGCATGCTGGAGGACTCAGGAGACAAGGTGGTAGAAGCAATCAAGCCCCAGCTGAAGACAGGCAGGAAAATGGAAAGTTCAAGAGGCGATGGATTCTGCAAAACAAAGTCTCAAGATCAGAGAAATAACAGGACACACACAGACCAACAGACAAGGACTGGGGGTGACCAAAACTGAATGGTGGTCAAAGGCCAAAGGAAAAGCCAAAGGAGACATGATGATTCAGGAGATGAGAAAAAAAAGAAAAAAAAAAAAAAAAGACTCCAAAAAGCAGTCCAGTAGAGCCAGCAAGGGCAATGGACAACGTGGGAGAATGCACTCCAAAGAAGTCTCACTTGGAATGACATTTGGCACATGGCCCCTCTCATGATCAGCTTCATTCTCAGATCTGCATATGACCTTCTGCCCTCAAATGCAAACCTGGAAGTGAAGTGGGGAAAAACAGATGATCCTGCATGCCCCTCTGCCATGAAAAACAAACAATGGAGCATGTCCTAAGCTCATGTAAAATAGCCCTGGCTCAAGGAAGGTACACATGGAGGCACAACCAAGTGCTCAAAGAGATTGTACAAGTAGTCTGGGCTAGTACCAACACCACAAAAAAGGAAAATCAGGACTCCAAAAGCACCCACAACATTCTTCATGGCAGGAGGCAGCAAAACTCATATTATAGTAGTAACAGAATTTATAGCGAAAAACCAGAAAGGGGTAAATTCTGTTGAATATTCAATACCAGGTTATGAACTATTTTTCAGTGAGAATCCCAAAAGAGGTATAACTTTATATGTGAAGGGTTCTGTAAATGCCAAAAGTATACAAGGTTACGAAAGGTAATTTAATGACTTTGATGAAAGCTTGTGGATTACCTTTTTAAAATAGGATGGACAGAAAACACTGATTGGAACCATTTACAAAAGTCCAATCACAACAGTTGAAAATAAAGAAAAAATGTTTGAGTTGCTGAAACAAATTAAATTAGAAAAATTCAAAAATTCAAATATGTTTGTATTACTGGGGATTTTAATTTCCCAAATATTGACTGGGCATGGTACTGGCTCTGGAGAAAGAGGTCAAAAGTTTATAAACTGCCTACAGGACACATTTCAGAACCAAATGGTAAAACAACCAACAAGACATAGAGAGGGACAAAAATCAAATATAGATTAGATTTAGTACTTGATGAGAATATGATATCAGACGTTAAGCACTTAGCTCCTACTGGCAAAAGTGATCATGAGGTTTTAATGTTCTCTTTGTACCTAGGGGAGGACCAAGAGAAAGAAGAACCCAAAAGCAGTCATATAACTTTAAGAGAGGGACTTTTATGCAAATGAAAAGAACTGAAGAAGATTGACTGGAATAAACTCAATGATCTTAGTGTAGAACAATGCTGGGGGAAAATAAAAGTATTTCAAATTCTTTAATAGAAAACAACATTCCAAAACATATTATTAAGAATAACAAACAAACGAAAAAAAAAAAAAAAAAACAGAAACCAAAGTGGATGAATGCAAAAGACAATGAAATTTGTAAAAAAAAAAAAAAAAAAAAAAAAAAAAAAAGTATTAAAATATGTATCAGAAATTCTTAGTCACTAAGCAGGGGAAAGATTATCAAAATTATATCAAAGCATGTAATACTTGTAACAAAAAAAAAAGAAAAAAAAAAAAGTAATTTGAAAAGAAGCTATCAAAGGAATGTAAAAAAAAAAAAATCCAAAAGCCTTCTGGAGACATGTACAATCAAAAACAAAGATGAACACAGGAGTGAGCCCTTTAGTGATTAAAGAAGGTGACACAGTAGAGACAGATAGTGGTATGGCAGATACCTTGAATACATTTTTTCCTAGTGTATTCACAGGGGAAAATACCCAAAATATGCCTACTCTAAGTCCAGCTTCAAGGTCAAGGTATAGTGTTGGGAAAATGTCAAGGTCAAGGTATAGTATTGGAAAATGTAGACATTTCTGTAGATGCAATAAAAAAGAACGGTCAATCTCTGAACCCAAATAAGACATGTGGTCCTGATGCCATTCCATCAACAATACTCAAGGAGCTGAATGAGGAGATGGCCTTCCCACTTTACATACTCTTTTCTAAATCTGTTAAAGAAATGATAGTACCTTCAGACTGGAAAACAGCTACAGTTATTCCAGTATTCAAAAAAGGTACAAGAACAGACCCAGAAAATTACAGACCAGTGAGTTTAACATGCATTACACGCAAAATTTTAGAATCATTTATACACACACACAAACACACACATACATACATACATACAGAAGCGGCGAGAAAGCCTAAATGGGCCAAGTTGTTTTTTTGATACAACGCCCCTGATCCTGAAGGAACACTACCCTGGGAACTCTCTCTCGCACTCGCCACTCTCTCTCTCTGCCTGTCCCGCCAGTCGGTCACACTAATCACAGTTCACCCTACGGAGGGCGTACAGTCTTTGGTCACACCAGGGAACACTGTGGACACTGTCACTCACGCGGCGCCCTATATACAGGTGAACTGGACCGCAAAGCTACAACACAGCGCCGCACTCAAAACGAGCCTCGTGGGGCAGGAAATGACAAAGTTTGTGCTATCTGTCGCAACTTCTGTGTTGTCTAGCTCGCCGCCCGTTCAAAGTATTCAAACAAATTTGATATCGATGAAAACCTCAGAACCCAAGGTATAAAATGCAGTAAGTCACATCTGACAACTTTGTGGCTATGTAAAATTGTTAATGATTAAAGTCCGAGAGTGAACCCACTTTTAACAGGTTTGCGTCATATTTTCCTCTATTTCGATAAAAAATACCACACAGCATGAAATAATTTTGTAATGAATAAACAGCTGGCATTTCGCTCTTTTTATGCATATAAATTTCATTATCCAAAACGCCGTCTGAGCAGAGAACATTGTGTTTAAAATTTGATCGGAAACACAACTTGATTTCGTCGCCACATGGCCGTCAACATGTGCTTCTGACCTGATTTTCGATAAAATGTCATTCTATTGAAATGGTCCATCGGATGATAATTTTTTTTTTTTATACATTTTTAGTTGCTTCGATGATAGAAATGGAGTTATTGAGAAGATTTCGATTGGAAAGTCCGAATTTCATAAAATGACAATTAAGTTCAAAACTCCGACAATAAACAATGAAGGCAACTTGCTCAAGGGAGCCAGCGCCGTGTGTCATCTTGTATAGTCGCAAGCCTGTAGAGAAAGATCATATGCATGCGATATACGAAATGAGAGCTTATGGACTTAACTTTCAATGCGCGTTCTCAGATTCTTTGGATTCTCTCATACTTCATTTTTTGTGAAATCAAAAATTATTTACGGTTTGTTCGTCGGACAATTCAAAATGGCGCCATGATTAATTGTGCGAAATACCCGTTTTTGAGAAAATATGGGCTTCTCAGCCCAACACGGTTGTAATGAATAGCATACATTAATTTTTTGCAAATTCAGCGACGTATATGCAACTATGTAGGTTCTGAGGTATTCATGCTTTAAAGAGTTTACACAAGAAAATTGAGATCCATCGATGGACAGAACTTTGGCAACAGTCCGCAAGAAGTACCAACTGTTCTGACGCTGGCTTGCTACAAGGAATGGCCAGGACTATGTGAAATATTTAAAAGCCAGAAATAAAGCAAGAAAAGCATGCAGGAAGGCACAGAAGAACATGGAAAAGAAATTGGCGTCAGGGGCAAAAACAATTTCTAACGGCGTATGGTCTCTATATTTAAAGTCAAAGACTTCTTGCAAGAGTGGTATTTGAAAAAAGAAGATGGCAGCAAAACGAAGACTGACGCTGAAAAGGCTGTACTTCTGAACAATTTTTCAAGAGTGTCTTCACATCTGAAGATCCAGGTCCGGTTCCTGAGATGCCAGAGTACGACTTCAGAGAGACCAAGGACGACATCTCGATCACGGTAGATGGAGTGAGAAAACTGCTGGCTGGTCTACAACCAGGAAGGGCAGCAGGCCCCGATGGACTGCCGCCCAGGATCCTCTCTGTAGCAGCTGATGAACTGGCTGTGCCTCTAGCGCATCTGTTCAGACTCACCCTAGACAGTGGAGAACTTCCTTCAGAATGGAAGACGACATATGTGAGCCCCATTTTCAAGAAAGGCAGCAGAATGTCCCCCAACAATTATAGACCTGTGAGCCTCACTTGCGTCGTCTGCAAGGTCATGGAAAAGTTAGTGAGAAGAGCACCTCAAAGAAAATGACACTGTCACTAATGAGCAACATGGTTTTGTCTCTGGCCGGTCATGTATAACACAGCTACTGGAGGTCATGGACTCATGGACAGAAGGAGTCGACGAGGGGGGAAATCGTGGACATTATTTACACAGACTTTCAAAAAGCATTTGACAGCGTTCCTCATCGTCGACTCATCGAAAAGGTCTCTGCTTGTGGCTTTAGGGGTTAACTTCTTCGATGGACTAGCGACTTCCTTGCAAACCGAACGCAACAAGTAGTGGTCAACGGAGTGATGTCCCAGGAAGGCAACGTAACCAGCGGCATTCCTCAAGGAAGTGTACTGGGGCCCATCCTCTTTGTGATCTACATAAAATGATTTGCCTGCCGTGATGAGCCAAGTAAGGATGTTCGCTGACGACATGAAGTTGTTTACCAGAGTAGATGTTCCGAACAACCATGAACCATGCAGAATGACTTGGACGAGCTGGTGCAATGGTCTGACAAACGGCAACTAAAATTCCATCCTGATAAGTGCTGCGTCCCGAAACTAGGCCACGAAAGAGAAAACGGAGTACTTCATGAACAGTAAAGACAAAGACGGCAACTCAATTAGAGTAAAACTGAAAGAAGCACAGGCAGAGAGGATCTTCGGGTGACCATCGACAAAACGCTCTCTTTTAAGCAACACGTGGCACAGGCAACATCAAAGGCAAACCGCGTTGTTGGAGTCATCCGCAGGACCTTCGACTACCTTATACCAGCAACTTTTGTCCAGCTCTTCAAGGGAGTAGTCAGGCCACTCCTGGAATATGGTCACTGTGTGTGGAAGCCAGACGAGAAGAATCAAAAAGGCCTTTGCTCTGAAGTGGAAATTGTCCAAAGGAGGGCGACCAAAATGTTGGGCCCTCTGAAGGACCTCCCGTACCCCGAAAGGCTACATCGGCTGAAGCTTCCATGTCTGGAACACAGGAGAAAGCTGGCAGACGTAATTGAAGTCTACAAGTACCTGCATGGATTCTACAAAGTGTCATGCCCGATTTCCCCGTCGCCACGAATGAGCTGAGATCCACCAGAGGCAACTCCTTGAAACTTCAGAAACCAAGGCATCGTCTCAACGTACGGGGCAACTACTTCGCAAACCGAGTTGTAAAACTCTGGAACAGCCTCCCAGATGATGGGGTAACAGCGCCATCGGTAGACGCCTTCAGAGAAGATTGGACAAGCACTGGGCAGCACTACCTTCAGTGTACGACCCAGAATGCCTAGACTAAATTGTTCAGAAAGTGATCTGATTGGCACCATCCTCAAACCACCCAGGCCAATCAGTTTAGTTTGAGAACCTGAACATGGTCCTATGACTTAAAGGACCTGAATCTTGTCACATCAAGTCAAGTCAAGATCAAGGGAGGTCAGGGGGAAGATAACTCATGAACAAAATATATCGTCTACGATGGGTGACCAAAAAATGTACCGTTAGCACCCGGTTACATAAGGTTTACACACACACACACACACACACACACACACACACACACTAACATTGTTAAAGCGTTGGTTCTTGTGAAATGTTTATCTGTTTCTTCGCAAACATAATTCACTCAAACAGTGATAATTATTTCCTTAAAATTAGAGGGTCAGTCGCTGAGCGAAAAAAGTCGTTTCCAAGTGTTAAAGGGATCAAAAAAATATTCTGGGAATCACACTGCTAGAACATGTACTGAAAACAACCACAACAGCAACACACACACACACACACACACACACACACACATGCACAAGCGCATCTGATTGGTTCACACACAAAGAAAGAGAATGACACAAAAATGGATAAGACAAAAGCTTCTGATAACAATGTTAATAAAACACTCCTGATTATCCTCAACATTACTCATACTGACTCAAGTTCTCTTAGTAAAGTGTCATCAATAACAGTGAAGAAATGTCATACATCCATCACTGAACCATTTCAGTCCTGCATTAAACACTCGACTTTTGTTGAATTTGCTGGATTATCACCTGTAAGCCACAGCGAAAGTGTCAAACTTGATTCTGAACAGCAGAATTTCATACTGCTTTCCATGCTTACCTGAATCATGTGATCTGGTGATCCAATCACAGACTGAGTAGTCTATTTTGCTGACTCTTGCGGTAAGTGTGTATTGACTTTGATTGTGGCAGATCAGACGAAAGTGCTTTTATGTGACACAGTGCAGAGTGGCAATGCCTACAGGAGAAAATCAATGTGTCACGGTAAATTTTGGTACGTTTTAGTGACACATGGCCTGACTTCCTGTGTCAGATGGGAATGTCATACATCAGAGACATAAATTACATTTGTGCGCAAGTATTTACTGTTATAACTGTCACGAAACTCTTTCTTTATACCATTCACATACTACAGAATGTTTAGTACTGAGCTCAACCTAGTGCAATGCCTTACTAATATCTACAATGAAGTTACAGAATTTGCTTAAAATATTCTCTGCAAACCAATATAGACTGAATGTGAATCAGTCTTTTTTTTCATTGTGGACCTCATGGATTATGCTGAGGTACAAGCCCATCATTATATTTTCATCATCAGTACTAATGCGACAAACTTTCTGATATTGTTTTCAAAGTGAAGTGACCACAGGCAGAAATTGAAACAAACTTAAAAATCACACTTCTGCAACAACACAAAAAGAGACAACCAAATTACCAGACAAAACACTATGCATTTCAGCTCTTTGTCTTCTCCAGGCAAGACAAACAACAATCATGAGACAATGAAAATGAAGAACAAACAATCACTCCTTTCCTCAAACTGGACGCAAAATGGAAGTAGAATGGTGGAATGGAAACATGGCTGCTGGGAGAGATGTCAAATTGTTAAAACCAGACTTTGGAACTTCTGCAAATATCCTTTGGCAACTATGGTTCAGTTCTGAGCAATTCCAAACTCATTCGTACCTTCAAAAGGAAAGCCTGGAAACATTCAACATACGCTGAAGTCCCCACTTCTAAATCCCTCGACTAATAATAATTTGTTTTTTTTTTTTTCTCTCTCTCTCTCTTTCAAAAGTCCCAGGTGGCAGGCCTTTTTCACCCTTTTTCTTGCTGTTTAAAATCATAGTCTTGAAAACAAGCTACCACCCATTTATAAAAAACCCTGAAACCCCAATAAATGGCCTCAGGACACTAAAGCCAACAGTTTGTTACTGGCCATTGACAGATGACTTGCAGTCAAGGGAGGTAAACTGACAACCTTGATCGTGGCATACCATGTGTAGTGTCCCCTTGTATGATCCATGTGAAAATCATTAAAATAAAGCCGGAACAGAACTGGGTCCGGAGACCTATTTAGGGGATGGATTTTCCCCTTTCTGCCAGAACTTATATGTTGTAAAATACTGAGCTGCTTACCTTGTCAGGCTGGTTTGGATGTGTGCGGAGTTAATTGATTGTAGCTGAAAAGGATTGTTATGTGAGAATGTTATAGAAGTGACTGTGAATTTGAATATCTGCTGGGGAGAGAGAGATTGTTAGGCTATTTGTTTGGCTATAAACGTTTGCATGTACTGTAGAGTGTGGAAAGATCTACTGTAAGAGAGACCTGTTGAGGACATGAAAATAGCTTCTGAGAAATCCACTGTGGAGGTGAACACAGCATTAACCTTGGACACCCTCAATTTTTGTGCGCTGTGCTGACTGGGGAAAAATATTGCCCCATGGTTTTAAAGATGATCCCTTGCATATCATACAGGCTGGGGATTTTCTGACCCACAGCCAATTATACAGTAAAATTCATGTCATACCTGCACACATCATACCCACTGGGGATCTACTGACCCATAGTTGCTTCTACAACTTACAAGGCATACAGACTGGGGCAAAAAAAAAAAAAACAACAAAAAATCCTTTCGGCACAGCTAGTAGCTGGCTGTAATCAGCACTCAACATGGCCAGTAATTAGCCAGTCCCAGAGGCTGGCTAATTGATGCCTTGTTCCCAGTTATGTAACCACTTCTAGTCAGAGTTCCATAGGGAGAAAGAGTAAGGACTTGGGGTAAGAGCATACATGTGTGTGTGTGTGTGTGTGTGTGTGTGTGTGTGTGTGTGTGTGAGTGAATGCCTGTGTGTGTGTGTGTGTGTGTGTGTGTGTGTGTGTGTGTGTGAGTGAATGCCTGTGTGTGTGTGTGTGTGTGTGTGTGTGTGTGTGTGTGTGTGTGTGTGTGTGTGTGTGCGTGCGTGCGTGCCTGCAAGAGAGAGAGAGACAGACAGAGATAAAAAGAGTATGTTGCAAAAGAAAAAAAAAAAGACTTGCAATGATGTTCTGAACTGCCTTTGTTCCTTTACAAGTCAATACAAGTGGAAAGAGAGAAATATGCGCTTGTGAGTATATAGCACATGAGCTACAGCCTGTGCATATGACTGATGTGTATGTGTGCACAAACATTAACGTGTGTGCATGCCAGTGCGTGTTCTGTGCATGTGTGCGTGTTATATGTATACATGAACATGTGTGTGAGTGTGTGTGTGTGTGTGTGTGTGTGTATAAACACAAGTGTGTGTGTGTGTGTGTGTAAAGCTTTATGCCATCCTTTCTCAGAGCTGGCCACACAAAGTGTGAACTGAGGGCAAAAATTGAAAGCGCTTAAAATCAGTTAAAACTGGTTGTTTATAGACATAAATTCTGTACATTTTCACACACAACTGGATGAACTTAACTGGAAGAAAGTAACAAAAATCAGTTATGTCCATGTTGTGAATTGGATAATGTGGGGGTGTGCATGCAAATAACGCTTGTGATGCTGCAACTCAAAATGCTTTAAACTGAGCACACAATGAGGACAGCACCAATAAAATTTCTTGAGAAGTTTCGTATTAGACTTGAGGAATTTAAACACACATGAATGCATAGATTTTATGGACACATATTTGGCATGCCTGAGAATCAAAATGTAACAACATCACAATTGTTACATGTAAAGAAAACTTTTTCCTCAAATTTAGACCAACCACTGTTGACATGAAATAATACCATATCAAAAGCAAAGACATTATTTTCTGAAAACATATAGTAATATTTTCAGATTTCTTTTTGCCATGGAATCTAAAGTGATTACGCTTGTGATGTGACACATTTTACAAAAATGGATAACTGAAAACACTAACACTGAATACATGTTCAACTCTTTATTCTTTTCAGCAACTTGAGTGAGACCATTTTTCAGGCTTTTTTTTGTTGTTTTGTTTTTGCTTTTTTTTCTCTTTTTTTTTCCCCCCCAAATTCATATGTCCTGATGAAATTCTTCATTGAAAACTCTGATGGTCCAGAAGATCTGTGGACCTTCATTCAGCCGCATTGTCCAGAAGATCTGTGGACCTTCATTCAGCTGCATTGTCCTGAAGATCTGTGGACCTTCATTCAGCCGCGTAACTTGAGACTTTGAGCTCCAGGCAACATTTTGCACTTATGACCAATTGTTGTGACCACCTCAGCACTTTAGTAATCCATCTCCAGTTCCACTTCACTGCCATCTGGACCTGCAACAGAGCATAGAAAGGCTTCTTAACCACCGATTTCTGGGCGCACCTTCTGCCATGGAACTGTGACAGCTTATTTTCAACCCCTCCTTCACTTTTCCACCACCTACCCTGTCTGAACCTAAACTGTCGGTGAGTATGTCACACGCACATACAACAGTAAACATTTTTCCATGCCTTTGGTTTCTAATCAGATTTACATTATAACATATATATATATATATATTGAATTATAAACAAGCTTGATCTTATGTCTTAGATTGAAAAAAATACGGCAGATAAGCTTTCATATCATACATACACCTGGCAGACTTTTTTCTACAAAAGTTTGCGGCTGCTTCCCCTCTAAAGGATTTTAATCCAGACACCTTTCTTGAGCAAACTTAAAAACATAGAAGAGAATTCAAAAAGCATGTGTTGTGAAATGATGATATATCACACACAAAAAGATCTGTCACTGCTACGAAACATTAACATTGTTAAAAACTGCACTGCATCAACCATTATACTATCACAATCACCATCATCAGTAAATTGCCACCGCTGGATGGCAGCATCATCATCATTACCTGTCAGGGTTCTCTGGGACTACAGCCCTTGGTGCATGGGGTACTGAGGGGCATGTGGGGCCTCTGCAGCTGCTGGGTCTGGGTCTGGCACCTCAACACGCAGACAGAGAGAAATCATGATGAGTCCATTTCAAATCGGACTGGAAACTTCAACTGCATTTTCAATTCCATGAAAGGAAGCATTCAGTTTGGACAAAAATGCACAGCTACTACTGTGAAAGACTTTTGAGGGGAAAAAAAATTTAACCCTTTTTTTCTACCTACAGACTAAAAGCCATGCTCAAACTTTAAACTCTGAGTACTACAAATTATAATGATCATACAATCGTATTAAAACGCACACACATATTCACTGTCTAACACACTCGCACAAATCCCAAGTTCAATTTTGACACATGTTTCCGTCTTTGTGGTGTATATATATATATATATATATATATAATATATATATATATATATATTTAAGTTATTAGGAATGATACAAATGTCAAAAGCTTTCCATTATCAGCACATGTTAGGTAGTTTATCAGAGGGGGTAAAAGTTTGTAAAAACTGTCCAGTGAAGAATTCTTTACTTGGAGCAAACCTTGGGAGAAAAAAAAAAAAAAAAGATAAATACACATCAACTAATCACAACACAGATGATGTGTCATGTGGTGTCGCATGTCACACGTCTACCTTGCTGATGACAATCCCAGAGCTTCTGTAAGTGCATGCAGTTACTGCCCTGTTAATTCATTATGACATCTCAGGATAATAAAACTCGCCTGCTGAGGCCACTGAATCATGGTCTAGGATGGTTGATAGTTTAACCTCAAAAAAGATATCAACCGCTCGTTAGCAGTGTCACAAAAGGAATGAATCACATGTTGTGAGTCTGATCAAAGCTGAGGGGATGAAACAAATCATTACCACTGAGGAGGCATAGTTAGTTTGTTATTAAATTAATTCACCTATGTTTTGAAAAAAAAGTGAGTGAATTAGTAAAACAAAAAGGACGTATCCCTGCCTGGAAATACAACTGCCGTAACTCGATTTTTGCATTTTTTGAGATTTTTGGTATATCATAAGAGCGGACCAAGGGTCATAACATAGCCAAGTCACATCACATCATCCTCAAAATAAACATTAAAAAAAAACTTGTACCATAATTCAACTCACAGTATATCTTGGGGGGATAAATAATTTTTTTTTTTTTTTTCCGTCTCCTGTAAAATTTGATTTTCAGACTTATGGCAGTTGTATTTCCGAGCAGCAAATAATGTGGTGTCAACTTTGAATGCTATCAAACTTTGATGTTCATGAGCAATAATACATGCAGAGCACACTATTTCCAGAAAACAACCTGAGTCACACATCACAAGCATCATCACAACTGGTAAAAAACCTGCCCTGATATATAGCT
The DNA here is from genome assembly GCA_016801955.1 of Conus betulinus. Lineage (NCBI taxonomy): Eukaryota > Metazoa > Mollusca > Gastropoda > Neogastropoda > Conidae > Conus > Conus betulinus. Next base: position 470,223 of record JADBJO010001122.1, read on the forward strand.
AAATGCCAAAAAATGATATGATTTGGCAGCAGAAGAAATTACCTAGCAAACATTGCTTTTAAAATTCCGATGCTTAAATCTGCTAGTTTCATAGACAAAAAACCGATCGACAACAGAATTTGTGGCCATATTTTGGCATACTTAGGGTATGGGACAGAACTCTGAGGCTGCTTACACAATGATTTTTAAATACAAAACACACTAAAAACTCATCATTTAATCGAATATGTTTGAAAGAAAGGATACAAAGCTGAAGAAACATACTCACCTCAACATATGATGGGACCCACAAGTCATCAAATTCTCTGGATTCGCTTGGTGGTAACACTTGTTACTTGCCGTCACACATCAACATTTTGTGGTCAAAATGACTTATTGAAACTAACTGGCAGGAAAACCCAGTTTTAACTGACTTCAAGTCTATCGACCGGTTGATGGTGAAGGCATCTTCAAGGTGGTTCATCAATCGATTGGTTGATGGTGAAGGCATCTTCAAGGAGGTTCAATATGTCTGTTGGCTTGGTTGCTCTTGCTGTTGCACCACTCTCAGTGCAGTTTGCATGTGCGAGTGTATGTGTGTGTGCTAGGTCTTCAATTTAACGTCTATACTACACATTATGTGATATTAGATGAATGCGTGTGCGTGTGTGCGTGCGTGTGTGTGTGTGTGTGTGTGTGTGTGTGTGTGTGTGTGTGTGTGTGTGTGTGTGTGTGTGTGTGGTGTGTGCGTGTGTGCATGCTTGCGTGTGTGCGTGTGCACGTGAGCGTGCATGTCTGTGTGTATAAGCGTAGGCGCATGGGTTCATGTAGTGTTCTTGCATGTGTTTGCACATGTTCATCTGTGAATAGGTGTGTGCAACATAGATACCCACACTACTGTACCACTCTAAGTGCAGTGCAGTGTGTGTGTGTGTGTGTGTGTGTGTGTGTGTGTGTGTGTGTGTGTGTGTGTGTGTGTGTGTGTGTGTGTTGTTTGTGCATGCATGCGCACCTCTGCCTGCATGCATGAGTGACAACACTACATTTCAAACATGCTTTAAGTCTGCAAGGATGCATTGGCAAATAGAAAAAAAAAAGCCAAATGCATAAACAAAAGCTTACAGGGCAACGTCTTTCTGACTTTCCCCTGTATTTGTCAAAAGCGTTCAAA
>JADBJO010001122.1:481372-483405 GCA_016801955.1 Conus betulinus
ACAGACAGACAGGCAGAGAGAGAGGGAGAGAGAGTGAAAAAAAGGGCACAACATATAATCATTTGTTTCAATAAAGCATGAAGAGAGAGAGAGAGAGAGAGGAGAAGAGAGAGGAGGAGATGAGGAGTTAGAGGAGAGAGAGAGAGAGAGAGTTGCCCCTGGAAAAAAAAAAATTACGCTTAAGTGAAGTCAGCTTGTTGTCGTTTGAATATGATTTCAAAATTTGCCGACATGCTTTTGTTTTGGTTTAGTTGCTTTTGCTGCTTTATAAGTTGTTTTCTTCTTGGTGGTTGTTGTTCTTCTTCTTCTTTTCTTCTTTCTTTCTTCTTCTTCTTCTTCTTCTTCTTCTTCTCTTCTTCTCTTTCAACAATGCCCAGATTACTTAAGTCCGTCAATCATATAAATCAATTTGTGTCGTTGTCGTCGTCGTTGCCATCATCATCATCATCATCATCATCATCATCATCATCATCATCATCATCATCAACAACAACAACAACACAACAACGACGACGACGACAACAACAACAACAACATCATCATGGCCACTGTCATCATGGTAATACAAAAACTTTTAGAGATAACGAACAGAACACATTCCAATATGTTCCCTACTTAGTAAAGATTTTTTCCCTCTGCAGTCGATGCTCTCTCTCTCTCTCTCTCTCTCTCTCTCTCTCTCTCTCTCTCTCTCTCTCTCTCTCTCTCTCTCTCTCTCTCGGACACATCATGGAAAGCAAACATTGTAGCCTGATTCTACCAAAAAAAAGCAAACAAAACAAAGGAGATCCCTTTGCTGTATGTCACCAAATGCCTGCTGGTGATTGGAGAATAAAGTGCATACCTATTGTCACCAAATGACTGGTGACTGGAGAATATAGTGCAGGCCTATTGTCACCAAATGTCTGGTGATTGGAGAATATAGTGCATACCTATTGTCACCAAATGACTGGTGACTGGAGAATATAGTGCAGGCCTATTGTCACCAAATGTCTGGTGATTGGAGAATATAGTGCATACCTATTGTCACCAAATGACTGGTGACTGGAGAATATAGTGCAGGCCTATTGTCACCAAATGTCTGGTGATTGGAGAATAAAGTGCATACCTATTGTCACCAAATGACTGGTGACTGGAGAATATAGTGCAGGCCTATTGTCACCAAATGCCTGGTGATTGGAGAATAAAGTGCATACCTATTGTCACCAAATGATTGGTGACTGGAGAATATAGTGGCCTATTGTCACCAAATGCCTGGTGATTGGAGAATAAGTGCATACTATTGTCACCAAATGTCTGGTGATGGAGAATATAGTGCATACCTATTGTCACCAAATGTCTGGTGATTGGAGAATATAGTGCATACCTATTGTCACCAATGTCTAGTGATTGGCGAATACAGTGCATACCTATTGTCACCAAATGGCTAGTGATTGGCGAATACAGTGCATACCTATTGTCACCAAATGGCTAGTGATTGGCGAATACAGTGCATACCTATTGTCACCAAATGCCCTAGTGATTGGAGAATACAGTACATACCTATTGTCACCAAATGACTGGTGATTGGAGAATACAGTGCATACCTATTGTCGCCAAATGCCTAGTGATTGGAGAATACAGTGCAGGCCTATTGTCGCCAAATGACTGATAATTGGAGAATACAGTGCAGGCCTATTGTCGCCAAATGCCTAGTGATTGGAGGAATACAGTGCAGGCCTATTGTCGCCAAATGCCTGATGATTGGAGAATACAGTGCAGGCCTATTGTCGCCAAATGCCTAGTGATTGGAGAATACAGTGCAGGCCTATTGTCGCCAAATGCCTAGTGATTGGAGAATACAGTGCAGGCCTATTGTCGCCAAATGCCTAGTGATTGGAGAATACAGTGCAGGCCTATTGTCGCCAAATGCTAGTGATTGGAGGAATACAGTGCAGGCCTGTCAGGTACAGTCACACGCCTGTATTATGTGAAACAATCTTATCATTGGCCTGGGCACACCAACACACACACACCAACACACACAACACACC
>JADBJO010001123.1:0-5000 GCA_016801955.1 Conus betulinus
TCATATAGAAGTACTTCGCAAATGATTGTGATCCAGGAGCATGTTGCTGAGTTTGGAACTGAGCTTGGTAACCTCCCTTGCTTGTCCTGCTGATCACTTCTTCAAACTCTAAAACATATACGACACTCGATGAGAATGGAGTCTTCCTAAAGCCCCTCCCCCCTTAAGGCGCAAACATTCCTCTAAAACTAATAAAATGTGTGCAAGGATAAATCCTGTCAGCCCCATTTCCTCTATGGCCACTGCAGTCACCATGTGTCCCCTACTCATTAAACGGGAGAAGTTAATTTTCAGTAACGAGAAGAGGAGATTGCACCAGATATGGATGATGAAGGCATCACGTTGACAACCTGTAACTTTTAGAATTATATATATGTATGTGGGTGAGATAGGAGGTTAGCCGTCTTTATGGTGATAGTGGTGCTAACCTCTGTTTGAAAAACTTTGTCTTTTTCTAATTTGTATTGCTTTTTTTTTCTTTTTTAATGGCAGCTCAAAAATAGACGTACGAGAAAGAAAATGAATAAACCCGATCGGCTCTGGCTTGATACAAATGTCAGACAGACACATTTTCTTTGCCCTTTTCACTGACCTTAAAACAACGTCTAAGGCCTGCTACCAAATCATACGGTAGGTTTTCAGATCCCGATTCATGTTTTTGTTGTTGTTCATGTTTCCACACCTGACGGCCCTTTCTTCAGCGAAAAGAAAGATTTCTTTTCAATTGCAAGATGTGTTGTCGGCAGTCTCGATCAACATTTCGCTTCACCCCCAATCGATGTAAGACCCTAAACACTTGGCTGAATTAATAAATAATCCTTGACATGAAAAATCACAAAATCACCGCCCAGCAAAAGCATCGTCTTTGATCTACATAGCCTACCTAGGACTGAAACCCGTCGATGCAGCGTGTGTTCGTCGTACTCCTCAGCTATGTTTCTGTATGTTTCCTCACTTCTTTCGAACGTATCCTATGCCCAATTATGGATTTCAGGACGTGACATACCATCCACTGTTCAGTGTACATATGATGCCCTCCCTGCTCGCTCGACTCATACCTTCCACCTTTCAAGAACAGGGTGAGTTTCTGCTAGAAAACAGCCACACTGGTTTCTGGGGGGGGCAAGTGAATGGGGGAAGCTGGCACACTGTAGCTATTCGCTCCCTCGACAGCTGACGACAGAAGTTGTCTTCCGAAGGAGAGGGGTCATCCAAAAGCGTTTCTGAACGAAGAATCCAGAACTCTGGGGTTATCCCGCGCCATCTCTGTGTTTCTGCCCCCTTGGCCAGTTCGTGGCTAAACTTTCCTTTTTTTTGATTCACTGTATTCGTAATCATCATCATCATCATCATCATCATCTCATCTCTCTCTCTCTTTCACTCTGTGCGTGTGTGTGTGTGTGTGTGCGAGTAAGAGAGACAGAGAGAGAGAGAGAGAGAGAGAGAGAGAGAGAGAGAGAGAGAGAGAGAAAGTGTGTGGTGTGTGTGTGTGTGTGTGTGTGTGTGTGTGTTGGTGTGTGTGGCTTTGTTTCTCTCGCTCATTTCCGCTCTCCAACGTAAAGCCACATCCTGGTAATCCTGGAGCAGTTCCACCGCTAGCAGGCCACACGGAGCACTAGTAGGCCACACGGAGCAGTCCTTGCGCTAGCAGACTACACGGAGCAGTCGCAGCGCTAGTAGGCCACACGGAGCAGTCCCTGCGCTAGCAGACTACACGGAGCAGTCACTGCGCTAGCAGACTACACGGAGCAGTCCCTGCGCTGGCAGACCACACGGAGCAGTCCCTGCGCTGGCAGACCACACGGTGCAGTCCTAGCGCTAGCAGACCACACGGTGCAGTCCTAGAGCTGGTAGACCACATGGAGCAGTCCCAGTGCTAGCAGACCACACGGAGCAGTCCCAGCGCAGATCTCAAACTAAAAAAAAAAAAAAAAAAAAAAAAAAAGAAAGAAGAAGGAAAAGGAGATATTTTAGCTGCGTATTTATCTTGAAACACAACTGAACATCGAAACCAAAATCACTGGGGAGGGGGCGTGGAGGGGGAAGGGCACAGCATGAACATATTATACCAGCTACGTCACCTGAATAACTAAGGTCGTCAACTATTCGCTTTGAACTGACTACCAGAGAGAGAGAGAGAGAGAGAGAGAGAGAGAGAGAGGAGAGAGAGAGAGAGAGAGAGAGAAAAGAGAGAGTGTAAGTTTTGTGTGTATGTAAGTGAGTGAGAGAGAGAGAGAGAGAGAGAGAGAGAGAGAGAGAGAGAGAGAGAGAGAGAGAGAGTGTGTGTGTGTGTGTGTGTTTGTGTGTTTGTGTGTGTAAGTGTGTAAGTGTGTAATTGTGTGTGCGTGCGCACGCGCGCGTGCATGCGTGCGCCGTGCTTGCGTACGTGAATGTGTGAGTGTGCGTGAACGTGACATTTATTTGCTGTTTACTTTTTTTTTTTTTCAATTTTAAGCGTGCTTTTCATATCTATTTACCCGTGACTGATCAATAATTATTTATTTTTGTTTTGTTTACCTGAATTATCCTTTTTTTTTTTTTGGAGGAGGGGGAGGATGTAGGGGGAGGGGGTGGCAAGCTCAGCCAAGCCTTCTACTATCTGCCAACACTCCAAGCCTCCTCCACCACCACCACCCCCCCCCCCTCCTCCCCACCAAACCACCGCCGCCCCTAACCAAAGCAAGTGGCAGCATTCCAGGGAGGTAATCAGTCAGAGCCGAGGAGGAGACAAAAGGGCTTTCACCATCACGCATCACTTCTGAGGTTTCTCTCCCCCTTCAGTCCTGTCCCCGTGAGGCGTTCGCCAAGCTGGTTTCCTCACCGCCCTCCCACCTCGCCCCCCCCCCCCCCCCCCCCCCCTTCCATCATCCTCCTCCCTTCCCTTCCATCCTCCTCCTCCTCCCCTTTCGCCCTTCCCTCGCCCCCCCCCCCCCCCCCCCCCCCCCATCTTCCTCAAGACGGACTCTCGTGTCATGAACCACCGTGACTTTGTTCGGTTCGGACAATGCTTCCCACCCCCACCTCGCCCCGTTCATCCTCTTACCATACTACCGATCTCCTTTGAGTGTGTTACTGATCTGTTGTTGTTTTGTTTGTATGGTTGAAATATACGCATTCTTTGTACTATGTTTGAGAACGACAGAGAAGACTGGGCGGAAACACACGCACACGCACACGCACACACACACACACACGCTTCACTTCTTTCTTTTTCTTTCTCTCGTCAGTTACTATCCAAACAGACGTCACGACCAACCCGTTTTCGTTCTTGCTACCATCAGAACAGACTCAACAAATAATTCACTGTCGACAGTTACTGTCAGAACAGATTTAACAAACAATTCATGCCATCAGTTTTACTATCTCACTTAACAAACAATTCGCTGTCGTCAGTTACTATAACAGACTTGAACAATTCACCGTCGTCAGTTACGATCAGAACAGACTTGACAAACAATTCACTGTCCCAGTTACAATAAAAACAGACTTAAACAACTTACTGTCGCCAGTTGCTATAAAAACAGACATCAGTTTCACTGTCATCAGTTACTGTAAAAAAAAAAAAAACAACAAAAAAAAAACAGACTTAACAAACAATTCACTGTCATCAGTTACTTAAAAAAACAACAACAACAAAAAAAAACAGACTTAACAACAACAATTCACTGTCATCAGTTTCACTGTCATCAGTTACTAAAAACAACTAAAAACAAAACAAAAAAAAAAAACAAAAAAAAGACTTAACAAACACTTCACTGTCATCAGTTATAATTAAAAAACAAAAACAAACAATTAATGAACAATTCATTGTCGTCAGCTCCTATAAAAAAAAATTTAAACAATTCATTGTCGTCAGCTCCTATAAAATAAAAAAAAAAAAAAAACTTAACAAACAATTCATTATGTCGACAGTTACTGTAAAAAAAAAAAAACAACCCCAGACTTAATGAACAATTCACTGTCGTCAGTTATTATCAAAAAAAAAAAAAAAAAAAAGACTTAACGAACAATTGACTGTCGCAGTTACTATAAAAAAAAAAAAAAAATGACAACGAACAATTCACTGTCGTCAGTTATTATTTTTAAAAAAGTCTTAACGAACAACTGACTGTCGCAGTTACTATTAAAAAAAAAAAAAAAAAAAAAAGACTTAACGACCAATTCACTGTCGTCAGTTACTATCAGACAAACGGTTAAGTATCCCTGGTTTAGTCCGCGCGCGCGCGCGCGCGTGCGTGCGTGTGTGCGTGTGTGTGTGTGTGTGTGTGTGTTTCTTTCTTTTTTTTTTTTTGATGCTGTCTTCTGTTTCCTCTGACCGACATTAACGACTCCTACAGCCGTTCCCTCCCGCCTCTCTCATTACATACCCACACCCAGGCTTGTGCTGCCGCATACCCAGGACTGGAAATAACGCAGGGTGCACAGTCACTTCAATTCATGCTATTTATAGCCCAGCCCGCCGCAAAGGGCCATGATCAGGCCAGTCACCTCGCTGCAGTCACACTTCCCAGATGTTTTACACACACACACACACACACGCGCGCGCGTGCGAAAATGCTTTAAATCCCCCCCCCCCCCCCCCCCACACCTTTCTTAAACCTTACATGAAAAATGATTATCTCTTTCAGGAACTCGAAAATGACATTAGGTGGGCTAGCTAATTCCGAGCAATCTGAACGACCAATATGAAACGGTCAACTGAGGTAGTTCTCCCTAGGACAGCACAGTTGATGAATTAACTTTGGCACTATTGAGTGGTGCCTGTACGATCCAACATGCGTAGACAATCACGACACTCTGGCAAAAAGGACAGAAGATTAAAAAAAAAAAAAAAAAAAAAAAAAAAAAAAAATCCAACAGTTCTATCTGCCGATCAGACGGTGTTGAAGGAAGTGGGGAAGGAAGGAGAGGAGAAAGGTGTAATGGCTGAACGTTACCGGTATGGGAACATATCAGCTTCATAAGCCGATGAGAGCTGTTTTCCCAGGAGAAGGCTATTG
>JADBJO010001123.1:10000-12500 GCA_016801955.1 Conus betulinus
ACCACACATAGGACATGAAGATTCTGAGGAAGCCCAGGCAGATACCATCTTTTCTTTGTATTAAATCCGAGAGTTCTGAATCGAAATCGAGCAAAATTAATCCTATGCCATTTGTCTGTTATAATATATAGATAATTTTCAGCTTGAAAGACATTTTTAAATGAAGAAAACCAACTGTATTTTTCATTGTTCTCAATAGCCGAATGCCAGTTTTGTTTATACGAACAAATCAGTCTGTCTTTAAACTCTGAACATAATTGTCTATCATTTCCAACTCCCTGTAACATCCATACAATACCAAAACCATTTACACATAATACTTTTTTTACCTGATAGGCCCAATTCTCTTTACCAGTATCGAGTTGAATTATTATCATCATGTCGTATGCTTGTTTGCACAATCGCGACTGAGGCAGTTTTACAATTTTTAGCCAATATTTTATGCACTTGACAAAAGATCTTATGTACAACGGATATCGGCCGGTTTCTCCGTATAGCATAGTATTAGAAAGCATGTAAAGGTAAATGAAGAAAACGTTTAATAGCATATGTATGCACTCTTTCCATTTTCTGATTAGAGTATAAACCCCATATTTCAGCAGCATAAGTAAGAATAGGTTCTATTTGGGCATCAAATAATTTCCAAAATAGATTACAGTCAATAGTATTTAGCTTTTTTAATGACTTCAAAATTTCAATTACACCCTTTCTACCCTTTCTGCTCCCCTCTTCCCAAGCAAAATTCAAACTTAATCTTGTTGAAAATATCATTCCCAAGTATTTATAAGAATTGACAATTTTTATTTCTTCATTTCCATAGAACCATTTTTCATGCACTGAAAGGTGTCCACCATTTCTAAATACAATAATATTAGTTTTATCTAAATTAACAGTTAATCCTAAACGATCTGTTTCTTCTTTTAGTGACTTCATTGGTTTTTGGAGACCTATAACTGTTTGAGACATTAGAATAACATCGTCAGCAAATAGGAGCAAAAATATCTCAACAACAGCTCCTGAGATTAATTGAATACCGTGCTTTCCTCTTTTTGATACTTCAATTGCTAACTCATTAATAAAAAATGAAAACAATTGTGGGCTCAAAAGGCAGCCTTGTTTTACACCCTTTCCAGCTCTGCCCCGAAACAACTGTTAGACGCAGGGGAGGGGGGGGGGGAGGGGGAGGGGGGAGGCATACGCGCGCGCGCGTGCACACACACACACACACACACACAAGCGACATCGGGGAAAACTTGCGACCTTCGTCTGATTTGCGTGCGTTAACATTGCGTACGGGTAGCAGTAACCTTTTCTATCTACGTCATGCAAAATGTTTATATTTGCTGCCTGGTTGATTACACTGTGCTTCATTTACCTATTTATTCATTTATTTTGAGGGTGTGACGGTGGGAGGAGGGTGAGGAGGAGGAGGAGCGTTGTACAGACATACAAGTTGAGCTTGGATGTCATTTCTTCGGGGAACTGCGCCCTGTGAGAACTGTCCCCGACACTGATTGAACCAATGGCCTGCAAGGGAAGAACTGCCAGAAAGAAAAAAAAAAAAAGGGCGACAACTTGCACGGCACTTGTAGACCATCCCCAGCATCCCGAAGAAGAGGGAAGAGACCAGGTTAATTTGTGATCAGAGAACACAGTGCTGAAACCCGACAACACAGTGAACATGGTTAAATGTGAGTGAAAAATCAGACAGTTTTGAAAGCACTGATGCTCGGGGCGAACATTGTGAACTTTTTAACAAAAACAAAGCAGGCAGAGAGAGAGAGAGAGAGAGAGAGAGAGAGAGAGAGAGAGAGAGAGAGAGAGAGAAAGGGGAGAGGAGGGAGGGAAGAAGAGACAGAGATAGACAGAAAGAGAGAGAGACTGAGAGAGAGACAGAGACTGAGACAGAGAGAGAGAGAAAGACAGGCAGACGGAGAATGACTGGTTCAGAAAACAAACACACGTTCAGGGCCAAAAACAGAGAGAGAGAGAGAGAGAGAGAGAGAGAGAGAGAGAGAGAGAGAGAGAGAGAGAGAGAGAGAGAGAGAACGACGACAAAGAGGAAGCAGAAGACAAAAGACAAAGGACAAACTGAGAAAAGACGAACAGACAGAGAGAGAGAGAGAGAGGTCAACGAGGACGAAGAGGAACAGAAGACAAAGGACAAACTGAGAAAAGACGAACTGACAGAGGAGAATCTCTCAGAAGAAGCCAGTCAGGAATCGGGTCTGACGCGGCAGAACCTCCCGGGCATCATCCTAAAGGCGGGCAGCAGGTGTAGCGTGTGATCACAGGAAGAACATAAACCAGGGGGAGACCCAGGGCCTCACAGGATCAGTGCAGCACTGACAGGCCACGGCACGTCCACCGACACTTGTTTGGGACTCGCTCCGTGCGTCCAAGACAAAAACAGGTTCGTTCCCCGAGGTCGTGATCACCATCACCTTGAGGAGCCAGCATGCATGCACACACGGTCAAGTTGAAATTCCTTCAAGGCAAT
>JADBJO010001123.1:17500-20000 GCA_016801955.1 Conus betulinus
TAACTGTTTTGCTGGGATCACCTGTTTACAAAGAGAAAACTTATCACTGGATAATTCTGTTTTCACAGAGGAAATCAAAAGCTTTCCTGGGATAAAGTGCCGTTTCCCTGTGAAAATACCAGCTTTTTCAGGATCATTAGAAGTTTTCCTTGGGAACATTATAGAAGTGTTCCTTGCGAAAATGACAGTTCCCCCCGAGACAGAAGCTTGCTCTTGGGAGAATACTTACTTCCAAGAGAAAGCTGTAACGGCGGGGAAAATAAGTGTTCTCCCGACAGAATTACCCGTTTTCACGGTAAAATAACTACCCGGGTTAATCAACTGTTTTCACGGCAAAATATTTGTTTCCCCAAGACAGTTATCTGTTTTTCCTGGAAAAGGGAGCAAAAAAAAAAAAAGAAATCAGGATAATTTACTCTTCTGACTTGCGAGAAAATGATTTCTCCGGGGCAATTTACCGCTCTAACGGGAAAACTACTACTTTTCTCGGGACACCATTCTTCCGTAGGTGGTACGCTTTCCTACTACCCCAAATACTCAGCAACTCTGTGACAACTGACACTGTCGGGCCTCCATACAATCGATGCTTCCTCGTAGCTGCTCCGCCTCTCAATTCAATTTTGGCCAGGAATCTGCCAGGTCGGGGGGGGGGGGGTTCGGGCGGCTCTGTCCCTTCTTCCTCCACAGACCCTCCCCCTCCCCCTTTCTGTGTGTGACCTCTACCCCTGCTACTGCCGACCCGACTGGATGAATGGTGTGTGTGTGTGTGTGTGTGTGTGTGTGTGTGTGTGTGTGTGTGTGTGTGTGTGTGTGTGTGAAGGCGCTGTTTCTTGGCTCGGGTTGGTGGGTGGCAGGAGGGTCCCTATGACGACCTGGTGGTCTGTTCTTCATCCGTCGCCCTTCTCCTTTCTCTTCAGGCAACTTCTGCCCCTGTTCCACACGCAGGGACTGAACCACTGATCTCATGTGTCCGTAACGGTGCCGAGTCTCATCTGCTGGTGGTAGTGGTGGTGGTGGTGGTAGAGGTTTTCTATGACAAGACTCCTCATGGCTCACGGTGGATTGCTGAGGGCACAAGTATTATGGCTGTGACTATGTTTAGTGGGGTGGGAGTGGAGAGAGGAGGGAGGGGGAGGGGCGAGTTTTGGAAGAGTGGCACGGAAATGATACTACTAACTGGACACAGATGATGGGGCAACACAATTATATACACGCAGCCACCATCATCACCACCACCACCGCTTTCTACCTTACTTCTGTGCAGGACAGAACTACTTTCTGTCCGAGGCTTACGAGCGAACAACGCAACCTTCTCTCTTAGTCTTACCCCCCTCTGCCCCAGCCCCTCACCGAAAAAAAAAAAAGTTTTAAATAAACCAAGACCCCATACCAAAGTAAGTCAGCATTAACCACCCCCCCCCCCCCCCCCCCCCACTTTCTCCCTCCTGACACAGCTTTAATTAACAACCCGGCCGATCGTAAAAGTCACCCCGAACGGTGAAAGTACATTTGCACCATGAAGACACTCGACCTCAAAGGAACGTTTCGTGGTGGAAAACATTCGCACAAGACGGCTGTTCTACAGACGCAAACAAGACCGATTAAGGACCCCTTGTGTATTTTCCTTCCTTTCTTTCTCTTTCTTTTAATGTTAAAAAAAAAAAAAAAAAATTGGGGTGGGGTGGGGGGTAGGGGGGGGGGGGGGGGGGGGTTGGGGGGAGAGGGAAGGGAAGGGAAGTGATGATTTTGCAGTGGGGATGGCGTGAAGAGGGTCAGTACCTAGACGGGTTCCTTTGCCAAGAACACCGATCGCTAAAATCGATGTGTCTCTCTCTCTCTCTCTCTTCACATACATGCTGAGGTGGGAAGAGAGAGAGAGACAGAGAGAGAGAGAGAGAGAGAGAGAGAGAGAGAGAGAGAGACAGACAGACAGACAGACAGACAGACAGACAGACAGACAAGAGTTTTCCAGCAGTGCCGCCAATCATGGAGATGGCGGGTTTCCAGCAAACCGAATCAGCCAGAAATGCCAAGGTGCCGGCCACGTTCGATCAACCACCCACAATATTACGTTATTTCATTCGCCGACCTCTGCCACCCGCCATCCATCAGGTTTCCAAGTTTTCGCTCTCTTAGCACACTGCAACGATTATCTCATGTTATGGTAAATGTTGCCAGCGCGCGCGCGTGCGCGCACACCCATCGATCTCTTTCTCTATCCAGTTTCTTCATTTGTGTTATGGCCCTAGACAGCCAGGTGGGTAAGGTGCCAGACTCGTCTTTCATGGTCTGGGGTTCGAATCCCACTCGACAGAGCCAGGTTGGATGTTTCTTTCTTTTTTTTTTTTGGGGGGTGGGGGGGGGGGGGGTGGGGGGTGGGGGTGGGCGGGGTGGTATGAACTTCTCCGCAAACTCCACTCCTTTCCTAACCCTTCGATTGACACTTAAACCCAGGCCTTGAACATGAACACACACACACACGCCCGCACGCACGCCCACA